>VDFB02270651.1:747825897-747898366 GCA_007258455.2 Sequoia sempervirens | reverse complement strand
TATCAACATCCATTTGTTCAGGAACGTCACGTGTTCCATAAGCTTTCATTTGAGCTAGTGACAACCTTTAGTAGGACCGCTTCCTCACATCATGGTCATCTTCACAACCATACCACAAGTCCTCCAAATGGGGCTAATGAGTGTACTTCTTGTTTACCTACTTAGCCAACTGGTCCAATGGATCATAGTTATCCCTCCTAAACATGAAGAAATCCAATCCATATGCTTTTATCTCATCTTCACATAGCTTGGCACTTTTGACAGAGATGCATTTATAATTCCCAATAGTAATAGGTAATTTCACTTCCCCTTCTTATGTAGTTGCGAAAAGTCACCATGAGACGATATTACTTGCCTTGCAAACTTAAGCAACAATATTTTATCTATGGGATACCTAGGCAAACTAAAGGGGTAACCAGTGAATCCTTCAATTTTGATATAAGTGAATGTAGGGAACTGAATAAACCAGCCTCTTGTAGTTCGTATGACATCCTATGCTTTGAGGGACAGTCTCTTGGCTTTATCCCCCTCCATTAATCTAACTAGTTTCATAGAGAATACACCATTCACCCTACAATAGTATTCCTTATACCTTGTAGCAACAATTTGTGGCAGATTTTGGTAAATTAATTTGTTTCTTGGTTCTCTTCCCAAAGTTCCCACTCTATTCAATCCTTGGATATTATCTCTTAGGGTACAAGAATAAACCACATATGAGGACATGGTGAACCATTGGGAATCATGAAATTTTTGTATCTGCTCATGTAGTCTATCACTAATAAACCTTGACCAATGAATTCAGACAGGGTCTTCCCTCAATTTCTTGATGATTTCAAACATCCACAATTCAAACTTGTTAGCATCTTTGCAACTTTTCATTCTACTCAACAGGGTTATCATGTCCTGGACTTCTTGGATGAATAATGACCTTACAATGTGCTTTAACATCCTCATCATTTTCTCCTAAAACCATGTTGACATCATGTATTTTCTATTATGTTCTTTCGCGCTCATATAAGCTTTTGTCACCTCCTCTATGTTCAATACATTCATTCTAGTGAACACAGTGAACCCGAGTGCATATAACATACCATTTATTGAAAGGTCTACATAAAATCTTCCTTCCTTTATGATCACTCTCTTGTCTCCACTGTACCACTTCATACATTCCAGGATCAATTCAGGGGCTTCCATGGCTAGAACCCTGCCGCCAAGTGCATTCCACTGGCAACCATATTTTTTGTATAATGGCAAGCATCTGATTGTTGATTTCTGCACACAAACTCATGCTCATTAAATCCTCCCAAATGGGTATATGTTATCATTCTGTAGGTGGGCGCTGCTTGAGAGAGTGAATTCAAACTCCTCTTTTAGTTGTTTCTTCTATGAAGTACTCATGTTTCCTTCAAATTCTTGCATGATTAGCATGTATATGCTCTGCATATGAATTAGGGTTTATTCTAACCATTCATTCCTAATAATTTCATCAAAATTCACTACCCACAACCATTTACTTGCTAAAATTTAGGTTAATTCCTTTCAAATTAAGCCACATTTTCTTCCAGAAATTACATAGATGAAATATTATTTAACCAAAATTAAGCATCCATGAAATAATTTACAAATCTCAAGAGAAATACTTGGTTTCGTTGATAATAAGGTTGAAGAAACACATAACTAAACTGGTAATTACATTCCTTCTGGTTCTTAACACTTACTTTTTCTCGCACTCCTCGACTATCGTTTCAATTCGTTGATGACCTTATGAATACATTACCTTACGTGTGGTGATGTGTTACAAAAGTAATTGCATGCTTGAGGTGGTGCCAAGTACACACTTTTCTCCACCTTCCTTAAATTCCTTAACAATTGTGCATTAATTATCTTGAAGAAAAGTACAATATTGGCAGGTTAGGGTTCACATCATGGAGCCTCCAATTTTGACATCATGGCCCACCTTCGAAAAGAAGGTGACAAATGAAGTTGACATGGCACGTTGGTGTGTCATGTTTGTCCATGTTGGACAAGAGAAATTGTGTAAGCACCTGGCTCACAAATCGAGAAACTAACTTTCACTTGAGGAGATAAGAAACACTTTCGACATCGACTCCATGAAAAGTCGAGATTCATATTTTTTATACTTGTGAAATGAGATTGAGTGCAAAGAGAGTTGGTGTGGGCAAAAGCAAGATTGATACAACTTATGCAAACTTAGTTTATTAAACTTTTGGTCTTCATTCTTTGAAGAAAAAGGGAGGAGCGACAAAAGGGTTTAGTCGATCAAGGAAAAACCCCGTGGATGAAAGTAGGTGGATAAAAACTCATCTGGTGAAAATACCTACCAGGAAAAACCTAAATATTGCACGATTTATAATACACTTAGACCACCAACACCTCAAACACTAGAGAATATGGATAAGGAGATAAAAGTTCAAAGGGATTTAGGATTTTGTGAAATTCAAGTTTGAGAGACCACTATTATGACCGGGGCCCAGGTCATTCTAGAACAAGACTTCATTTTACCATTTCCTCCAGAAAGAACACAACCAACACAAGCAAAAGGCGAAACACAAAAAGAGTCCAACATTTTCAAAGGGGAAAAATGGAATCTAATGAACACACAATACGTGTAATCTAACCTAAGCTAGACCTTTGGTCTTGCATGGTTTTCTGCCAGATCCCCTTTTAGAGCCCCTGGCCGTCCCAATCCTCAAAACAAACTTTATATTCAAAATTTTTTTCCATGCTTTCTTAGTTTAGATTTGCTTTCATGTTTCCTCCTTCACACCTAAACTTAAATGAGAACAAGGGTTGTAACTATCCCTACAAGCCCTTGTCACCTGTTTGAAGTGTATCTGCTTCACATATAGGGATACCCACATAGGTCCTACAGAGCTTGAAGTTTATGGGATAAAAGTGTTAAATCCATCTCCCATTCATTGACCCCTAATCTTGAAGTTCTTGAACATAGAGTTGGCAGTTTGTCATTTAGAAAGTTTTAGGGTTCAATGAGAAAAACACCAACAAAGACTATAAATAAAATTAAAAAAAACAAAAATATATACTTTTATCCTTTAAATAACTATAATATTTTAATTTTATTTTTAAATAACAAATTCAAATCTAAAACTTTACTTTAAAATTTTTATTTCAAATCCCAAATATCTTATATGATCAATTATTTTAAAATTTTAACTTTTATTATCTATAAAAAACATAAAACAAAAATGAATCACTCATATATACTTGCATGCATCTATTCATATAACACACTTATTCTTTTCATGTTAATATATCCTTATGTTAAAGATGACATTAACATAAAATCTATTAAATAAAAATAAAATACGAAATAATCAAAATCTTAAAAGAATTTTATTTAAAACATACCAAAGAGAGATCCACTCCAATAAATCATAATGGTCCCCATACATTGTGGAAAACAAAATCATTATTTTATTTCATCTCCTTTCTGCCTGAAATGAAGTTAAACTCTATCCAATTCAATGTAGGCAAATCATATTTCCATGAGCCCTAATAAGCCACGCAAAGCATCCATAACACTCCCCTCTTCTCCCATCGCAACCAGTACTTTCTCCACACCGACCTCCGCTGAAAAATATTTCTCGTATCTATTTGATGTGTAACATTTGGAACGTTGTGTGAAGACACCTATCCATACCCAGATCCCCCCCTCCACGTCCACTTCAGAATCACGATTAATCAGCGATGCCCTAGCTGGAGGCCTTAGAACAAAACAAATAATAATGGCTTTGTCATTGGTGTCCTGCTTCACTACCAATTTCGGCCCGTAATCAGTTTGCACGCTGTAGCAGGAATCAATAATATGGAGAGTAGGAAAGGCCAAGGAGTTTACAAGTGAGACTGCATTTCGGACTGCTCGCGTACCAACTATTATTTCGCTAGGCCATTTCTGCAAATAATTTGTACTATCAATATTTATGTGATAGCACAAGCACACTAAAATAACTAGAATTGTAAATTCCTTGAAACTTTTATTACCTGAATACTTTGAATGCAACCTTCAATAACTGATTTCCTCATTGCTGTGAGATGCAGCGTCCTCAATCTTTCCATGCACTCCAGGCTTTCCATATTCGGCATATATGCTTTCAATACCTCCAATTCTCTGCAATGATGTAAACCTTCAATTTTCTTAACTTTGGGGCAAGCTTTAAGTTTAAATTTTTGGAGAGAAGTTAATTGTGCAAAACTAGGAAGCGCAGACAACTTGCGGCATTCTCTTATAACCAGTTTTCTGACTGAACATGGCAGGCTTTCTATCTCAGTTAGATTGCTACTCTTTTCAAGTGTAAGAGTCTCAAGGCAAGTGCAACAGTCCTTTGGGATAGAGATCTTGGACAATCGATCATTATCTGATAGATATATCGTCTTAAGCTTGCAGAACGAAGAACTAAAAGACCCCGCTCCAAGATCTAATTCGCTGACTGGGCAACGACATATCCACAGGCTTTCAAGATTAGTCAATTGAATAATTGATTCTGGTAAACATTTCACTCCTAAATCATCTATCTCTAATATCTCTAAGAGACTAAGACGCCCCAAAGAGTCTGGTAAGAATTCCACCCTACTGCAATTGGTAATTTCGAGTGTAGTCAAGGAAGACAAATCTCCGAGAGAGACCGGCAAGCTTGTCAATGAAGCACCCCCGACACACAATTTTCGTAACTTGCTCAGTTGACCGATCTTCATTGGTACCTCCCTTAGCTTCCACATATCTTCTAAGTTGAGCTCTCTCAAGGACGCCTGATTTGTGATGTGAGGAGGCAACTCTTCCAATTGATAGCAGCTTGACAAGTTCAAATACTCTAGCTTTGACATGCTTTTCATAATGTCCGACACAAAGGTGACCTTAGGACAGCGGCATAAGCTCAGATGTTGCAGCAGCCTTAACTCCTTACAAGAATCTGGTAACCTCTCCAATTTAGCGCACCCCGTAAAGCTTAGATGGCGCAGATTTCTCAAATTGCCCATACTGTTAGGTAGTGATGAAAGCCCACGACATGAGTTGAATTCCAGGTGCTCCAGCGATTGTAGTAGGCAGAATTCCTCTGGAAGACTTTCCAAACGCTCCGTCGAAGTCAGGACGAGCTTTTTCAATTGCTTGAGACGTCCTATTGACTTTGGAAACCGTTGGAAATTTAGGCAATAAGAAATTCTCAACTCTCTTAACTGTGAAGGAGCCTGCAACATATTTTTGAGGAGATGAACTAAACATTCAACAATTATTGAAAAAAAGGAAATATAAATTTGAAACAGCTGGGAGATACTTACATCACACTCAGCCACCCAAAGCTCTTGTAAGCAATGATTATTCTGCCTCCAATTTTCCCAAAGTTCTAAAACCCTCAATTTTTTGAATGGAACTAGTGACTGAAGATTTCTCTGCCCAATATCAAACCAGCGAAGGCAGACCAAATCTTTTGATGCTTCACTAATTACATGAGTTAAATTAGAACCTCGAGCCTCAACAATTTTTAGTCCAAGTCTAGAAGGCGCCAGGGCCCAAATTCCCCTGGTTGTGTTAACCATGAGTTCCGCGCGCGACGAGCTATCACCAAACTCCTCAGCAGAGGTGGCCTTTATTCCTCGAATGCCTATTCCATTCTGAACCCAAATAGAACATAAAATTAAACAACTGTAAGAATAATAGAATTTCCTTGAGGCAACCACACAAACAGAAACAAGGAGGATTCCTTTGCCATCGATGAGTGAGACAAATACAAAATGTTAATGTTACCTGTTCTTCATTATTAACTGCAAACCAGAGACAGTTATTCAATACTCGAGTTAAGCTGGCCATTATTCCTCCTATGCCTCTTCCATTCTGAATTAACCACACAAACAGAAACACAGAAGATTCCTTTGCATTGATGAGTGAGACAATAAAAATAAAAAAGTTAATCTTACATGTTCTTCATTATAAACTTTATTTAAACAGACACTTGTTCAATATTCGAGCTAAGGTTGCCATTGTTCCTCCCATGCGAATTGAATTCTCAATCCAAATAAATCATAAAATTAAAGATAACTATGAAAATAAAGAAGATTTAGTTTTCAAATATAAAATTGTTAATTTCACCTGTTCATTGTAAACTTTAATATTTTTCTGAGGAGACCAAAGATGGTAAGGTGATTGTTCATTCACAATTTCTCTTCCCGAATCTCTTAAATGGTCATGCATTCTAATGTAATTTCTCTTAAAATCTCTTAAAATATTCGTGCTGCTGCACAATAACAAAATTCTTCTTTCACATTGCTTGAGTAAAAAATATTTACACGAGTTCTTTATATAGAGAACTTTAGATACATTAAGAAAATTCTAGAATATAGGCCGACATATTATTTTTATTATTTTACCTAACCCTAAACTTCTAGAATTTACCTAACCCTAGCCGACATAAAAGTATAAATAAAAATAAATAAATAAAACTTAACCTACAGCTGGTAGAAATTACCAGAATATTTTAACACTCCCCCCTAATTTCTACCAGAAACTATATTAATATTTACAATGCCCAAAACTCTTCTCAAAAATTCAAATTGCTCTTGTGCTAAAGCCTTTGTAAATATGTCTGCAAATTGTTCTTCAGATCTGCAATGCTGTAGATTGATTTCTCCATTGTTCACTAACTCCCGAATAAAGTGATATCTAGTATCAATATGTTTTGTCCTCTTGTGAAAAACATGATTCCTTGACAGTGCAATGGTGGACTTGTTGTCACAATAGATTATAGTTGGCTCCTCTTGTTCATGCAGTAGATCCTTCAAGACTCTTCTCATCCACACTGCTTGACATGCTGCTGATGTTCCTGCTACATACTCTGCTTCTGCTGATGAAATTGTCACTATAGGCTGCTTCTTTGATGCCCATGCTACAACACCTGTTCCAAGATGAAATGCATATCCAGATGTACTTTTTCTATCATCAATACTTCCTGCAAAATCACTATCTGTATATCCCACCAACTGAAATTTATTTGAAGTAGAATACAATATGCCATGATTCATAGTTCCTGCAATGTACCTCAATAATCTTTTTCCTGCTTGCCAATGTGAATTCTTTGGTGCATCCATAAATCTTGAAATCAAACTTACTCCATATATTATATCTGGTCTAGTTGTTGTGAGATACATCAAACTTCCAACCAATTTTCTAAATATAGTTGAATCAAAATCAATTTCATTATCTTCTCTACTTAGTTTTGTGCCTATTGCCACAGGTGTAGAAACTAGACTACAATTTATCATTCTAAACCTTCTCAAAACATCTTTTGCATATTTATTTTGACAAATGAAAATTCCTATATCATTTTGTGTTACTTCAATGCCAAGAAAATATTTCATCAACCCCAAATCAGTCATTTCAAATTCCTTCTTCATTGCTGATTTAAACATGTCAATAGAAAGATTACCTGTAAAAATCAAATCATCAACATACAAGCAAACAATTAAAATTTGACCTTGCTCATTGACTTTGGTGTATAGAGTAGGCTCACTAGTACTTCTGTTGAATCCATTGCTTATCATGTATGAATCTATCCTGTTGTACCATGCTCTTGGAGCTTGCTTCAATCCATAGAGTGCCTTCTTTAACCTGTAAACTTTGTCTTCATAACCTTTTATTTCATATCCTGGTGGCTACTGCACATAAACCTCTTCTTCTAAATATCCATTCAAGAAGGCTGATTTAACATCCATTTGATAAACCTTCCATTCATTTTGAGCTGCAATAGCTAGTACCATTCTAACAGTGTCAAGTCTTGCTACAGGTGCAAATGTTTCATTATAATCAACTCCATATTCTTGAGAAAATCCTTTAGCTACTAGTCTTGCCTTATATTTGTCAATTTCTCCATTTGCATTATACTTAGTTTTATAAACCCATTTTACACCAATGCAATCTTTTTCCTTAGGCAAATCAACTAAATCCCATGTATCATTCTTCTCAATGGATTCCATTTCATCATTCATTGCATTAATCCAATGTTCTTCCTTAATTGCATCTTCAAAATAAATAGGATCTTGAGCAAATAAAGCAAAATTTGATTGCAAATCTATCCTATCTCCTTGATCATAAATTTCTTGCAAACTTCTAGATTTCTTGCTTTTAAGCTTTGATCTTAATGATGCAAGTGTAGGATTTGATTCATCACTTACTTGTGGACTTGAAGATTCTCCTTGCTCAATTTCTCCTTGTGTACTTCTTGATGGTGTTCCTCCTTGTTCATTTGATTGATCTCCTTGGTTTTCTTGATCTTTTTCTTCTTGTTCATTATATGGCAATGCTGCAACACCTGTAATTGTTTTGTCTATGTTTCCATCCCAAGATTCTTCCTCTTTGAACACAACATCTCTACTTACAATGACTTTCTTGGTAATAGGATTAAACAACTTATATGCCTTAGATTGTTCATCATAACCAATAAAAATGCATTTTTCACTTTTATCATCCAACTTACTTCTTGTTTCCTTGGGCACATGTGCAAATGCAATACAACCAAATATTCTGAAATGAGAAACACTATGATGCTTACCACTCCATGCTTCTTGTGGAATCTTGTCCCTTACAATCTTCGTTGGACTTCTATTCAAAATATAAACTGTGCAAGCTACTGCTTCAGCCCAATACTCATTAGGTAGATTCTTTCCTTTCAACATGCTCCTTGCCATTTCCATTATTGTTCGATTCTTTCTTTCTGCAACACCATTTTGCTGAGGTGTGTAACTTGTAGTAAACTACTTCTTTATTCCATGATACCTGCAATAATCCAAAAACTCATTTGACTTGAATTCACCTCCTCTATCTGATCTCAATACCTTGATGGGTAGGCCACTTTGTTTCTCAACCAATGCTTTGAATTCCTTGAACTTTCCAAATGCCTCAGATTTATATTTCAGAAAATAAACCCATGTTTTCCTACTAAAATCATCAATGAATGTTAGAAAATAAATGCTTCCCCCTAAAGATGGTGTTTGCATTGGACCACATATATCAGTATGCACAATTTCTAAAGGTGCCCATGCTCTATATGACATTCCCTTTGGAAAACTTGTTCTATGATGCTTAGCCAAAATACAACTTTCACATGAACTTAATGGTGCTTCAATAGGGGGTAAGCCTCTTACCATTTCTTTCCTTTTCAATAAACACAATCCTTTGAAGTTAAGATGACCATACCTCAAGTGCCATATCCATGCTTGATCTTGACTTGATTCCTTGAAACTTGCTTCAATATTCTCCATTAATTCATTTTTCATTTGAAGTGGGAACATTCTGTTATTTGTCATTTCAACCTTTGCAATCACCTTATTACTAGGAGGAATATCAAATATAGTGCACACATTATTTTCAAAAACAACTCTATAACCCTTTTGAGAAAGTTGTCCCACACTTATGAGATTATGCTTCAAACTAGGTACAAAATAAACATCAGGAATAGACTTCTTACCAAGATTTGTCATCACATTAATTGCACCTTTACCCATGACTGCAACTGTATTATCATTCCCCAATTTAATTTCTGATTTCACTGAAGTATCCAAACTTTCAAACAAGTCTTTATTTCCTGTCATATGGTTACTGCAACCACTATCTAGAAACCAAATGTTACTTGAACTTTCTTGAGCTACATGACAACTAATGAACAATGTCTCAGAATTACTCTCAGAAAAATTTGTAGTTTGCTTTCCCATATCAGCTTGCTTCTTTCGACATTCATTTGCAATATGACCATACTTCTTGCAATAGTAACATTGAACATTCGATTTGTCATACCTTTGTGATGCTTGATTGTTATAGCGTCCCCTTGAATTGAAACTTTGATTTCTCCATCCTCCTTGGATCTGGACTCTTCCATTCTTCTCTTTGAAAATTGCTTCTTCCTCTTCCTCTTCCTCTGAATCCTAGATTTCCTCTTCCTCTGCCTCTGCCAAATGTCATTTGTGCTTTGAATGCACTCTCCAATGAGGTATTATTATTCTTGTTCAATCTCAACTCATAATTTTTCAAAGTACCAAACAACTCATCTATTGAATATGTTGACAAATCCTTAGTTTCCTCAATTGGCACAACAATAGTATCAAATTTAGTAGGCATACTTCTTAAGATCTTTTCTACAACCTTTTGATCTGTTAGTTCATCACCATTCATCCTTATTTGATTAACCAAATTCATAACACGATTTTCAAATTGATCTACTAAATCAGAATCACTCATTTGCAAGTTTTCAAATTCTTTCCTGAGTCCTTGCAATCTGGCAAGTTTTACCTTACTTGTACCTTGATATGTTGTTTCCAGAATATCCCATGCTTGCTTGGCTGTAGTGGCTGGCTTAATCCTTCCAATGACTGAATCATCCAATCGTTGTCCAATTATCTGCAAAGCCTTTTTTATTTATTTTTCCTATTTTCACTCAACTTATTTTTTGCATTAGTGCTCAAAGTAGACTCATCCTGTGGTTCTGTATAACCATTTTCAACTATTTCTGATAAATATTCAAAATTAAATATTAATTTCATTATGTATGACCAAGTATCATAATTTTTACCAGAAAATATTGGAATTTGAGTTTGCACACTACTTGACGCCATATTTTAAAATAGTATCTATAAACCCTAAATTTCTTCCCTTTTTTTTTAATAATCTGCTATCAATAAAAATATGATATATAATAAAATTGTAGCTTACTTAATTGACTGACTAATCGGCAACATTCTGCTCACCAAAAATAAACATGCAACTTCAGCAATCCTCAAATCTGTTCTCCTCAAATCTGCTCTTTTTCCTGCTTCTTCACTTGGCTCTAATACCACTCTGATAAATTAAGCAGAAAAAATAAAATATTCGTGTTACTGCACAATAACAAAATTCTTCTTTCACATTGCTTGAGTAAAAAATATTTACATGAGTTCTTTATATAGAGAACTTTAGATACATTAAAAAAATTCTAGAATATAGGCCAACATATTATTTTTATTATTTTACCTAACCCTAAACTTCTAGAATTTACCTAACCCTAGCCGACATAAAAGTATAAATAAAAATAAATAAATAAAACTTAACCTACAGCTGGTAGAAATTACCAGAATATTTTAACACAAAATGGGTGAAAGCTTAACAGAAGAAAGTTGGTCATGCTGGTCACCTTGGTTTTGTTGGGACAATGGAAGCTTTTTGGCAAAGAAGAAGAATGATATTGGCTACAAATTTACAGCTTAGAACTACAAAACTGACCATGGTGGAAATTTTTGGGCAAGTCTTTGCGTGATTAAAAGTAGTTTAACTGCGATTTGTTCACTTGTCTGCATAATATATACAAATTGGGGTGGCAGATACTATTTTGTGTAAGAAACACTGTTAGTGACAAGGAATCTTACTTGTTATTGCTGTAAATTTTATCTGTAAACTCCTCTATCTGTAATCTGATTAGTAGCAGAATCTTATTGTTGTTCATTTGATTAATCTGAAATGTAAACTCCGCTATCTTTGCCATTAGTACAGTTGGAATCTTACTTGTTATTGCTGTAAATTTGTATACCTAAAGCACCAACCATTAGTACAGTTTCATTAATCTGATCTGTAAACTCCTCTATCTGAAGATATACAGAATTGCATATTCATACAACCATAGAACGTGGAACGTGAAGAATGTATTGAATTTCTGTCAAGGAAATAGTTCATTATTCAAATATAGGCTAGATGTTAAAAGTTTACAATCAAGCTCCCCAAGGGGTAAACTCTCTCTATATTTTCCCTCTCCGATGAGTTCGTTTGATTAGATAAATAGCCATCTCCCTCTTCTTCATCTGCTAATGCTGATTCCGAAGCGATTGAACAGAGCCTGATTGTGTGAGGAGGTTGTACCCTCTATAGACATTGTTTTTGATAGAGGAAAAAACAGGTTTTGAAGGGACCTGAAACCCTTTACAACTATAAGAAAGCTGCTGAAAAGAAATTATTAATTATTGATTAATGAGAATGAAATTATTAATTATTGATTAATGAGAGTGAATCAAACTTGATCAGGAATAACATGTTTCACTGCGGCCAGTTTGACAACATTTGAGGCGTCCACCTCCACTATTGGGATAGGCAGATCAAATGCATCCTCTATCGTTTTCGTTTCAGGAAGTTTATGAATTTCAGTAGATACAGGTAAAAGAGACTCTGAGCTTCTGTAAATAAAGTAGACAACGAGCTGAGTTACTCCTAAAAGGAAACCAACTCCATTGGGCACCTGCAAGAAAGAAATAACTTAATCACAAAAAAAGTGCAAAGTTCTTGTCAAAAATTACTTGAAAGCTATAGGTGAAAATGGCACTAGGAAAAGAGAAAAGCTTACAGCTATAAAGATATCCCTGGCCATTACAGAGTATGCAGACCAGACAAGGGCATTTAGGGTGGTGAATAGGGAGACTAAAAATGGCATGTACTTAACACTCTTGGTTCTGATAACATCTCCCTGCAAAGAAAAGCACAAACGCGTCAACATTCATGAAGTACGAATACATCTGATAATTAAATTATTTTAGGGTCTTTGTTTTTGGTAGAGACAAGTTTTCTTTTAATTTTTAATATTCCGGTAGAGATTATATTTTAGATAATTTATTGTTTTTGGTAGATATCATATTTTTTCTTTTGTACATTTCTCATAGAAATCTAAAAACACAAGATTGAAAACTCACCACAACAGATAATGGGGAGGCATACATAACGATGGAAAGGATCACACCTAAAGTGCCAGCCACTAACTGTCTCGCACTGTGTGTGTGCAGCGCATAAATCGTAACTGCAACCACCATGACAAAAGCAACCGTCATTGCAATGGCTAACCGCACTGTTTTCACCTGCAAGATATATTGAAGGAATCCGTGTCAGAAAAATTACAACTATATGTTTAGCTTCTTGCATCGAATCTAGTCAAGCATTTACAATGTTTATAAGGCTTATATAATCTAGTAGCCACCAAATGGCTTTCAATTACAAACGTATAGCTGGCATAATGAGTTACCTTCTTCTGCTTGGGGGCAAATCTCAGAAAGGACAGCAGATAAAATATCTCCAAAACAAAGCCTGCACCATTGATCGTGAGCAGCAAAGTGCTGTGGGGTTTAACAAATGGAGCTCCGTAAAGTAGCCAAACACAACAGTTGAACAAGGTACACACATATAGAAGTCCTGAATACTCTTGGGTAGACTTATTCTTGTATATCCTCCAGAATGTTCTCCTGCGATTTCCAAATGCAATTATATTTATATATAAGCTCGTTACCTTGATCAATAGTGAAAGTTCACATGTCAGTGCAGTACTTACATAGGTGAGAGATAAAGTGCCAGTGAAATTATATTTCCTGCACCACAGATCACCATGAAAAATTAATAATGATGTTTTAAATTTCACATCAGTTTGCAGTCTCATGTAAATCCAACTTAAGGCAAAGTTCTTGACCACCCAAACAAATCTCAGTCTGCATGCAAATGAGTACCAAATCCAACAAAGGCGGCACAAATCTTTTAAATCCAAATGAGTAAAAAAATCCACTAATACACACTGAAACCTGCACATACAAATGAGCACGAAATTTATAGAAAAAGTTGTACATGCAAATCAAAATGGGGATGATACAACGAAATCTATGGAATAAACATCAGAATAGAAACATGTGTCTAGCCATATCAAGCCAAATCTTGATTAGAAATTTAGCAATTCACTCTCCCTTGAGGATGAAACTGTATTTATTCAAAAGCCAATAGCCTCCGTAACTCTTCTCTGATCAACATAGAGTACGAAGAATATATGTTCTATATATTGAATACATCGGGAACATGCTTCGTTCTAATACCAGTCATAAAAGGTTAAAAACTCTATTGTTGCCTTAAATAGCCCTATATCTTGAATTCGAATCAGCACAGGAAAATGATCAGAAATCTAGACGATCCAGATTATATTTATATTTCGTAAAGCAGTATGGTCTAGATGGCATACCAATGATTCCCGCCACGAGTTTCATAGGAAAGGCCATTGGACAAAACAAGAAACTATCTTTGCAGTACTCAAAAGAAAAATATTTAATGCAAATTGAAATCTGCACAAGAAGAAGCTGCTGTGAAGAGCATGAGGAGTTTTAGGTCCTTTTATAGGCCTTCAACCTGCACAGACCAACTTGCTATCATCATATACAGTGAAATGTAGGAATGATTTACTAGTATTTTAACTTCTTGACCGGCACAGCACTAGTGAACAAATTGCTTTTTTTTTTCCTAAGATCTGATGAGGTTATCATCTCTCTGAGTCCTTTAGTTGTAAATAGCACTAGTAGTCACTAGGGCTAACTTTGCACATTCGTGTAGAGTGTCAAATAGGTCTAATTTGATTTTTTTTTTTTTGGCTTCTTTGTAAGCGAGTTAGGACTTTAAAAAGAAAAAATTGACTTCCGGGTATTTAAAACGTGCCTTTTGGAACCTGTAAAGAGAAAGGTGCTCAAAAAGGGTGTTTTCAAACCTCTGTCCCCTACATCTTTACCACTTCGCTAGTACCCGTTCATTAGACAACCAATAAAAGCTTACAAAAATTAATGGTGTTTTCAATAGTTTTCAATATGATTTATTATTTTGGTCAACATCACAGTAGTGAACATATATTGGTGTAATTTATAATTTTTTTTGGACATAATTAAAACAATATAATGACTAAAATGTAGACAGTTACTGAGAGGTTAGGTGATTTTGGAATAATCAACAGTTAGATCATGGGTGGCAATGGGGGTTTTCCCCACACCAAGAGTAGTGATTCACAATATTTCATGGATTCGTTACCAACACGTACAGATTCCCATGATGAATCGTACAAAAATAGTACACCACTTGTAGGTGAAAAGGGCCATATTCTATAGTAGATACAAAGTGTGGGACGCAGATCACTCTTGAATGATTGAAAGAGAAACAAAATATCTACATTTATGCATGTCATATATATAAGTTTTACAAGTACCATATTTACTTCCCTATCAGATCATTCACTCAAATACACGTAGATTCCTTGTCACTAACAGTGTTTCTTATGGGATCTGCCACCCCAATTTGCATATTTATGGAGACAGGTGAACAAATCGTAGTTAAACTACTTTTAATCATGCAAACACTTGCCCAAAAATTTCCACGATGGACACTTACGTAGGTCTAAGCTGTAAATTTGTAGCCAATATCGTTCTTCTTCTTTGCCATGAAGCCTCCACTATCCCAACAAAACTAAAGGTGGCCAGCAAGACCAACTTTGTTATGATCTGTTGGGTTTTCCCTTATTTTGGATTAATACCTTCTCTCTCTCTTTTCTTTTCTGTTCCTAATTGCATGTAATTTATTTTATTTTGTTTTCCTGTCTCATTCTATGCTATTGTTCAAGGGCACCATTCAATCATAGCTATGTTTCTTTGAAGTAAAAAAAAAAGAAAAGTGGTAATTGTTTTTCTCCCAAATCTTAGATTTTGTAAATTTTGTTCAAAATGTGCTTGCAAAACCCTAGATTTAATATCTTCACGTAACACAAGGTTATTGTGGCTAGCTATGTATATTGTATTCTGTCTTTCACAAGTCACCTATTAATTCCAATTTGAAGCACATTTGCAAGCTATGCAATGCTAACTAAAATCAAATGGATTAATGTTCATTACAATTATTGATATGTATTTCTTTCTTGGATTTTTTTTAGCTCATATTTCCAATTATATGTTTTTGGTTATTAAGGATGTCTGAAACTTATATTGTAAATGATTATTGTAATGTAAAAAAAATGTATCTTTGGACATTTTCACTCTTATTTGGGTCTTTCTTATGGATGTTGGTTTAGGTTTTCCTAAATTTAATGTTGAAATGTGGTCAACACATTCACATTAGGTCTTGGACTCTTGTGAATCAATAAGAATTCTATGATGTCTTGTAAAAGTGTTGTGAAGTGTTGTAACCCACTTTCACACATTTTTGGGACCTTTTAATACAATTCACTTAAATAACCTCTTTTTATCACTTACCAAGCCTTATTTCAAAGTGTTCTAAAGTGTTGTAACAAACTTTCATGCTATTCTAGGCTTGTCATCAATAATTTTACCTTTTTTATGTTTAAATGACCCCTTTATACACTTACAAGCCCTACTTAAGTTTGTTTTTTGAGAATAATCCCATTAAGCATCATTTAACGTGCTTTAATTCATGACACCTAATAAAATTGGCCTAGTGGGACCAAGTCTCCACTAGGGGCAACTTAGTCCTACTTAGCTCAAAAATTAAAATTATTTTAAAATTCTGGTGGGATATTATTTTCTAAACCTTGAGATCGGCTTGTGATGTGGTATTTTTGGGAATTTTTGTATAATAATATATAAATATAGGGTTTTTTCTCTCATTTTACCCCCATTCACCCATTAACTTATTCATCAATCATTCATCATTCATTCTCCATCTCAAGTCAAACAAGCTAGGTCATCAAGATAGCTTTCTAAGGCATTCAAGAGCTTATTCTTCATCCATTGTTGTAGAAATTCAAGGTCTATCATCATGGAAAGTTTATAATCCCTTCATTTCATGTTCATGTTTCATCTTATATCTTTATTTGGTTTAATTACCTAAAAGGGGTTTGACCAAGGAAAACCCCCATTCCCTAACATTCAACATTTCTTTTTCTTTCTTTGTGTGTTTACAGATTTAGGTACCTTGAAGGCTTGAAAATCATTGAATAATAGGTTAAAAACTTGTTGAATACATCTTCTTATTGGCTAGATCAAAATATCCACAAAAAGTCTCTTATAGTGTTGAAAATCAAAGTTTCCAAACTAGACACTTGTAGGAGCAGAAAGTGCAAACCGAGAGCTTCTGTTTCCACTTTCAATTTTTTAGAAAAGACAAAGTGGACTAACTCACCATCAATGGTGACTTAGTCCCATTGTACATTTATTTTAGAGATTTTTGTAGATTCATATACCCATTTGGTTGAAACGAGCTACAAAATAGTTTTCTAGATCTGAGACTAAGTCGCCCAAAATGGCGTAAGTGTCTCACTAGGTCAAAACTTTAGGATCAATAGTATTTCTAGTCCTCATTCTAGTCTTGAACACATTTCCACATGCATGCTTTATGTTTTACTTTCGTGTTCTATTTTATTTGCATTTCTATTTATCTTTCTAGGTCCTTTTGCATACAACATTATGTTTTCAAACAAAGTGCATTCCTTTTGTTTTCATTTAATAATCAACATCTTTTACCAATTTTATGTATTTAGATCATTCCATTTAGACATGTTTCATTCATATTTTCATTAGTCTTGAGTGGGGACATTGCACATTTTCGGCATACCTCTCTCCTTTTAGGTGAAAAACCCTATAAGTGTTAGGGAGCTTGTGGTGCCAAAATCTTTGTCCTCATTTTGGTGAACCCACATTTATAATATATCTTTTTTGATTTGGAGTGCATTTATAGCTTATATTAGCATTGCATTGCATTTTGCATTGTTTAATTTGCATTCTAGGGTTTGAAAATTTTGTATTAGTGAAAGTGCATATAGGTTGCATTTTTGCATCTTAAATCATTAATTTCTTTTTTAATTTTGTGATTGCATCTTAGGTCTACATCATACAACATAGAAAACATAAAAATTAATTAAAAAAAATGAAAATTCTAAAAAAATTCCCTACTGGGACTAATTCCCCACCTTGGGTGACTTAGTCCCTTTTCGCCACTGAAATTATCTTTCACAACATTGAAAACCCTATTTCTTAGCTTTTATTTGCTTCCATTACCTACCTAAATCAGTTGGCCGAGTTTTAGTAACATGCATTTCATTAGATCTAGCTTAAATTAGCTTATTCCATGCATTGTTTTCAAATTTGCATTTACAACATTTCCTCTTTCAAGTTGTTGCATAATGGAATTAGAAAATTACCTTGTTTCATATCTAAAAATTGTATTTAAACATTGCATTGCACTCTCTTTACTTTTCTATGATAGCATGTTTTCTTTCAAAAGAAGTGGCTTTGATTTGGTTAAAAATGGATTGCATAAATACAACATCTCCTCTTATGGGATCAATTTTGATTACAACAACAGGGTCATTAAGAAACATGTTAATCATCAACCTATTGACACAATCCTTAATATTGCATTACCCATTGGTGAGACTGGTAGTGTAGACAATCATAGCAATCATACTTGTCCTTATTATTGATGCAATCCTTAATATTACATTACCCATTGGTGAGACTAGTAGTGTAGACAATTAGAACAATCATACTTGTCCTTCTCTTGATACTTCTCCTATTAGTGAAAAAGGAATCTTGGTGAAGGAAGTTGCAAGCATTAAGGGTCTTGATTGTCTCTCTTGTCATTCCACTTTGGTGGATACTAGAAACCACAAGCATGAGATTATAGAAAAATTTCTAAACATCACCCTACCAAGTTTCCCTAGCCATACCAATCAAAGTTCCCTCCTTCTAATGTCCCTCCTCGATCCAAAGAGGATAGGTTGGTGTTAGAAGATATACCTATTAAGAGTCATGAGAATTTTGTCTCTCACTTCCCTAATGTTCCCACCATTTGGGAAAATCAATTTAAAAATCATAGCGGTCCTTCTCTTGATGCCTTCCCCACTTGTGATGAAGCTACTTTACAAACTTCAACCTTGGATAAACATATTATAAGCTCTCCTACTAGGGTAGATAATATGGAACAAGAGAATGAGACCTTAGAGACAAAAGAAAACCAAATAGATCCTTCTCCTAACATACCTCTTCTTTTTAAAAAACACAATCCAACTATTAATAACTCCCTTACTTACAATGAAGTTATTTTGGAAGAACCAAGTCTTGCACATCATGAATAGTTTCCTTGTAGTTCTCCTAACAACTCTCCTCTAAGGGAGGATACCATGGTTAACAATGAAAATAATAATATTATGCCCTTAGAAGAAGATGAAGAGCCCATGTTATACTCTCATTCACCAAGGGATGTTAATAATATTCAACCTCAACTCATCCTTTACCCCCCTTCACAAAAAACTCAAACTCAAAATGAATCTAAACTTGTCCTTTATCCACCTAAGAATAATATTTCACAACAACTAAGTCATAATACCATTGCTCATACATATAACACCAAAACTAATCTACAACCACAAAAACCAACACCAACACTCTTGCCTTTTCCTAATCCTATCCTACCTAACCTTATCTTACTAGGTCCTCAATACTCCTACTAAGATATCATTATGGGACCTTATTCAAGCCTCCCCTCACTATCACAACATGATTCAAGCAGCCTTGAAAAAGGTTCATGTCCCTTCTAATGTGCAACCAAATGACATAGCAACCATGATTCAAGGAATAAATGCTAACATTGTTTTCCACCAAAGTGAACTTCCCTCTTTGGATGTGTAGAAACAAAATTATGCTTTCATGATCATATCTCAAAATAAATGAAAAGCGATAAAGAGAACTCTTTTTGATATCTACTCTACCCTTAATGTGTGTAGTGTGTTCCTTCTGGATAGGCTTGACATTGATCAATCAAACATTCAACTTGATTCTCTATCTCTTAAGGGATTTGACAATGTCGAAAAGAAACCACTTGGGGTGATCATTTTAACTCTTATAGTTGGAAAGGGCACATTAGACACACCAATCCATGTTATGCCAAATGAACTTTCATGTAATCTTCTCTTAGGTAGACCATGGGTTCATGCAATGAATGGGGTGCCTTCTACTCTTCATCATAAAATGAAATACATCTACAAAAAAGTCTACACACTTGACATTGATCCTGAGCCTTATAGTGTCTTACAATTCAGAAAAGCCAAAGTTAATCCTTCAACATCAACCACACAAGTGGACCCCATACAACAAAAATATAAAGAAAAACACATTGAAGAAGTCACAAAGCTATTAGAAGATGATTGGGGTTCCTTAGAATTTTAACATACATTCATGGGAAAGTATAAGATCATAAACAAAGATTCAACTAAGGGACATGAAAAAGTAGTCATGTCAACACAAAACTTGAAAGACCCTTCGAAAGTGTCCACCTCAAACAAAGAAGAAAATTACACAACAAACTTTGACGAACATAATAATGAACAATCACTCGATCCAAAAGTGATTGAAAAGCTTTATGTAAAAGGTTATGAACTTATGAAACATCTTGGCTATAGTGGAAAAGGATGTGTTGTTAAAAAACAAGATATTCACAACCCTATAGATCCTATCACACAACAAACAACTCATGGTATTGGTTATTGTTCCTTGATATAAATAACCAAGCCTTCAATCAATATCAACACCATCACAATGGATTCCTCTAAGCCAACCTTAATAGTAGTGCATCCTGACTTGATAAACACTACTACTAGTCTTGGTTGTCATCCTTTGCTTGAAACGAAACAAACAAATAAAACTTCGCTTAATGCCAATGTCATCTCACAAAACACTAATGAATTGACTTCATTAGGTTTTACACCCTCCTATCAAGGAGAGATCAAAATCTCACAATTTGCAGAGTCTTGCATAGATAAGACAACTCATATTAAGAAAGATGTCTCTTTGTTCAAACTATAAGAACACCTTCTACCATTGATCAAGAGGGTATCTTGTCGAGACTCCTCTAAGATCGCTTGATCTCCCTTCCTCCAAGAACTTGAAAGAAATTCTATTACAAGACTTCATTTTGTGCATATTATAGAATTCACAATCATTCTACTAATGAATGCAACACTTTGAGTAGTAAAATCCAACATCTTAAGGATTTTGGTGCTCTCCCTAATTCCTCTCATTAATACT
This sequence comes from Sequoia sempervirens, assembly GCA_007258455.2. Taxonomy (NCBI): domain Eukaryota; kingdom Viridiplantae; phylum Streptophyta; class Pinopsida; order Cupressales; family Cupressaceae; genus Sequoia; species Sequoia sempervirens. The sequence goes on along the minus strand of VDFB02270651.1, from coordinate 747,877,507 downwards.
AATTTTCACTCTAGCATGCATCTTATCATTCATTTTAGGCCCATCCTTGTCCTACACTAAGTGGAGGCAAGGGTTTAGTTAACCTTGTTCTCATATGTTACTTCTCGTTGCCTCTTTTGGCTAGCTGTTAACCTTTCATGAACATAAAGAGCAAGCTTGAGATGTCGACAACATGTCTTAAGTTGGCTCACATGTGACATACTAATCTTTTCATGATGTAGTTTATTGGAAACATATGACTTGGCATAGGGATTTATGAGTAAGCTTTCATGTCTTCTTCTTCTACTTTAAATAAATTGCTCACAGTAATGGTGTTATCAACCACTTTAAAGTAGGGGCATACATTGACACTCACATTTTATTGTGTGATTTTCTTTTTCTTGTGATTTCATCTCTTGGAAACATTAGGTACAATGTTTTCCAAGATGAGACTTTGCACTTGTCCTCTCTTTGAAACAAGATGAGACCTTTCATGAACAAAGCAAAATACCCTTTAACAAATTTTTTATATGAAATTCAGGTATGTGCAGGATTATCATGGAAAAAACAGGCCTTTAAGTGGCAAAAAATTCAAAAAAGTTAGAGTTATGCAACTTGATGTAAAAATTTGAATAACTTATCTATACTATTTCAAAAATATGTTGGAATAGAATCTGTAGCAAATTTAATGTAGTTTCTAAACTACTTATTTAAAAAAGAAAAATATGATCTATTTGGTGAAAATTTGAAATTTCAAAGTAGTAGTACTTAAATTTTAGAGAAAAAATAAATAGGTGTCTATCTCACCACCCTAACCACAATAAAATGATAATATTTTTTTATAAGATTATAGATATAAGTAGAGGACTCATGTCCTAATTTGATGCATATTTTTTTGTAGTATTTTTCCAAGTAAATAATTAATTATGAATTTTTTATTACAACTTTTAAAAAATATAAAAACTTGTATGTTTGACCACCTTAACTTGGTTAAAACATCATAAAATTCAATTTTTTTTAATCCTATAGTATGCGAAGCATAGAATGTGACACATTTCTTAGATTCAAAAAATGTGATACTATTTGAAATCTACAGATGTTTTTAAATTAGCCTATCAATTAGGAATTTAGCCGTAATTCAAATAGAAAATAAATAATAATAATTTATTAAATTAAAAGTAAAGCATAATTTATATTGGTGGAAAGTTGAGAATCTCATTTAAAAACCCCTTTTATTTCATTAGTTTTGGGTAAAAAAAAAGTCATTAGCCACATACCCTATGTGTACCCATCATATCACCACTTTTTTTTCCATCATGATCCTACACATACCCATTCAAAAACATTTTTCTTTTGTGGTGCCTTAGTAAACTTATTAGGAGGTATAACTTTGGTATGGTTGAGTGGGAAGTCCATTCTGATGGATGACTTTCTCCATAGCCACTCGCGTGTCTGTGAGCACATATTGGTTGTATGTATCTCACCCCTTAGGACTTCTCACCTAACAAACAACCAAGAATTTCATTTCCTTAGAGTGAGTATGCATTTTTGGAAAAATAGCCTAGATCTAATCCACAATGTGTTGGACAAATGATTGAAGCTTGATCCACCTTTGTACTTCTCTTCCTTCTAGTTATTGTCATTGCATGAATGTGTATCTTGTTCTACTGCAAATCAATCACCATTGTGTGTGTTCCTTTGTTCTTATGTTGGTTTGACTTAGGATCTTGGATTCTAGGGGCTTGGTTACCTCCTTCATCTTTGTTATCCTAAACCATCCACATTGGTACAATTGGACTCCTCTTCATTGTCTTCTTTAGTGAGTTTGAAGCAAGTTCATCCTCTCACTAAAGTGGGGGCTAAATGTAGCGTAAAAAATGTATCTTTGGACATTTTCATGCTCTTTTGGGTCTTTCTTATGGATTTTCGCTTAATTTTTCCTAGATTTAATGTTGTAATGTGGTCAACACATTCACATTATGTCTTGGATGCTTGTGAATCAATAAGAATTCTACGATATCTTGTAAAAGTGTTGTGAAGTGTTGTAACACACTTTCACACTTTTCTAGGACCTTTTTAATATAATTCACTTAAATAACCTCTTTTTATCACTTACCAAGCCTTATTTCAAAGTGTTGTAAAGTGTTGTAACAAACTTTCATCCTTTTCTAGGCTTTTCATCAATAATTTGACCTTTTCTTATGTTTAAATGACCCCTTTATACACTTATAGGCCCTACTTAAGTGTGTTTTTGAGAATAATCCCAGTAAAAATCATTTAATACACTTTAATTCATGACACCCATTAAAAATTACCTACTGGGACCAAGTCACTACTAGGGCGACTTAGTCCTACTTGGCTCAAAAATGAAAATTATTTCAAATTTTTGGTAAGATATTATTTTCTAAACCTTGAGGTTGGCCTATGATGTGGTATTTTTGGGAAATTTTGTATAACCATGTATAAATATATGATTTTTATGATCATTTTTCCCCCACTCACCCATTAATTAATTCATCAATCATTCATCATTCATTCTCCATCTCATGTCAAACAAGCTAGGTCGTCAAGATAGCTTTCTAAGGAATTCAAGGGAAAATTCTTTAGCCATTGTTGAAAAAATTCAAGATCTATAATCATGGAAATTTTCTAATCCCTTCATTTTATGTTCATGGTTCATCTTATTTCTTCATTTGGTTTAATTACCTAAAAGGGGTTTGACCAAAGCAAACCTCTATTCCCTAACATTTAACATATCTCTTTCTTTCTTTGTGTGTTTGCAAATTTAGGTACCTTGAAGGCTTGGAAATAATTGAAGAATAGGTTTCAAAGTTTTTGAAGACATCTCCTTGTTGGATAGGTCAAAATATCCACAAAAAGGAACTTACAGTGCTGAAAATCGGAGTTTCAGAATTGGACACTTGGAGGAGTAGAAAGTGTAGACCAAGAGTTTCTCTTTCCACTTTTAAATTTTTGGAAAAGAAATAGTGGAATAAGTCACCATCAATTTTAATTAGTCCCATTATGCATTTTTTCAAAGATTTCAATAGATTTAGATACCCATTTGGCCTAAACGGGCTCTGGAACAATTTTCCCAATCTAGGATTGAGTCGCCCAGAATGGTGTAAGTGTCCCAGTAGGTCAAAATTTTACAATCAGTAGCATTTTTATTCATCATTCCAATCTTCAACACATTTCTAGGTACATACTTTCTATTTTACTTTCCTATTCTATGTTATTTGCATTTCTATTTATCTTTCTAGGTCTCTTTGCATACAACACTGTGTTTTCAACAAAATGCATTCCTTTAGTTTTCATTTAATAATCAATATTTGTTACCAATTTTTTTCATTTAAATAATTCCATTTAGACATATTTCATTCATATTTGCATTATTCTTGAGTTGGGACATTACACATTTTTGGCATACCTCTCTCCTTTTAGGTGAAAAACGCTAGAAGTGTTAGGGAGCTTGGGATGCCAAAATCTTTGTCCACAATTATTTACATTTTTTTATTAAATTAAACAAAGATAGTATTACATAATTTATAAATAAAGGATGGGTTGTATTAAGGTGCACCTTAAAATCATATAATGAAAAATTAAAGAACACTAAGTAGTTATAGAGCTTTAATGGACACAATCATGTTTTATTTGATAATACTAGTTTGAATATTTTATAGGTTCATATTGAAAAGTGTGTTGGTTGAATGCAACAATACATTTGGATATACATAGTGTGTTATTTATGGAGTATTTTTTAACATATTCTATAATACAAGACATAAAAAGACATTGCACAAAAATACATCAAGACATCTTATAATTAGTAGTGAAAAGGGTTTTGAAAGTAGAAATTTAAATTTTAAATTTAAGGTTCATTCTCATGTACTATAGTATTGATTTCCATAGGAAAAATAAAATCTAAGTAGAAAACAATAATCTTGATGCATAAAGTGAATGGATAGACCTATGTGTGAATGGAGTTCCATAAATGAGAGGTAAATGACAAATGTGTAGGAAAAACTATTAGTGGGAGAAAATAGTGATGAATAGAGATTGAAGTATCTACATTAATTATTGATCAATAAATAATTCAAACATCTAACCTAAATTTAAGAGAAAAATTCTAGCCTCTTAACATAATAGATCTTTAAAAAATATAAGAAAATATATTTTTTAATTTTTAAAAATAATTTTAAAATCAACTCAATATCTCACAAAACTTATAACTTCTCTTTCAATAAACCAAACTCTTATAAATATATATATATATATTTTAAAAATTACTATCAATCCAACTCAAAATACATTCAAGAAAGAATTCTAACAAACAATTTGACAAACTTGGAGCAGCAATGACTACTTACCAATGGACAAACCAAATACATTTCAATCACTATCGAATAAAGCTTTTTTTGATAAGTGAATAATTATTTATTATTATTTTATTATTAGTTTCTTCTTAGCTTTCACTCGTTTCGTGTGTAACTTTTTATTCAAACCGTGCTTTATACTATCAGCATTTCTTTCACGATGGGAGTAATTATTGATTTTCTTTCTATATATATTTTTTTTTTGTGTTAGAATGTGGGTTCGCCTCTTTATAATGTCCTTTTAAGGGAACATTATTGTGGGCCATCTAGGAGATAGATATAACATAGGCATAAGATCGAATATTTCATATTATGTTGTGGAAAGGACTAGACTGATTGTCTCATGTAATGGTGTAGATTGTTTTAGGATGTGGCAAGATGCAATCTATTTATCTTTTGTAATAAGCTTAATAAGATATTATTTAAAGTTGGAGTTTTCAGGGTGATTGAGTTACAATTAATGAAGTAGATGTTTGGGGATGAGAATTAGTAGTCATTCATGTTAAAAAAAAAATTGGTGTTTTTGAGTAATAAGTAATTTTTAATGAAAATTTTGATAAGTTTTTGTAAGTGAGTTAGGTTTTTGAAGTTATTGTTTGGGGTCTTGGAAATTAATGTTATATGGGCATCGTTACATCTTCATCAAATTATTTAAAAAATATTCACAAAGAGTAGACAAAAACATGTGCATGAAGATATATATTTTTGGGTATATATTTTTGTCAAAATATATAAATATTATGTTATTTTATGTGACTTGTGAAAATAAACAATTCTATTAAAAAAAATTATGTACAAATATAATGACTAATAATATCTAGTTCACAAATAACGCATTAAAAAGAAAAATTGCACAACATCCATAACTCTTAAAACACAATCATCCACAATTTCTCTTATTTAAATTATTTAATACAATTTTGTCATGTCCCTTTTTTGAATTTTCAAAAAATAGAAAATCACTATTTTTAGTATGTCATCTTGTTTCTTCCTCCAATGGGTGGAAGAATTCTCTCTAGGAACATTTCCTCTACTTCATGGTCTTGGATCTCCTCTTGATTTTTCTCACATGAACTTGGGTGTAATTTATAACCCCAAAATAGTGAGCAAATTTGAAGTTTGAAATGTAATTTATCACTATTTTTAGAAATAAGTTGAGACCAATAGCAACCATTAACTTAGAGCACTACCTCACTAGGTAATACCTGAGAAAAATCAACCTCCACCAAAATTTGAGTGAAGGAAGTGTGAGTAAAATTGTTGGATGTATTTTTAACTTTCAAGAACCTACCTAGAGTATTATTGATGCCCTCATAAGCAAAGGGGAACCAAAACTATAAGGGAAGATATAATAGTCTCACCTAAATAGGACTAACATAAATGGGTTCCTTCAAATGGTTAAAGAAATGAACCCAAAGTCTCATGGATAAGGGATGAGAATCCCATTCTCACACACCATGATCCAAAATAGTTTGTCTATCCTTAGAAGAATTAAGGAAAATAATAAAAAAACTCTAACAAAAGGGTAAATCTCAATCTTACCCTCTACTAAAGGTGTCCACTATGTCGAGATCCAAAGGTCAAAATCTCAGAGAGAAGGACATAAGCAGAAAAATCTAAAAATAAGTTTGTAATAATAGCCCCAATGAAAGGAAGAAGTTCATATTGGTACCTCTTAAGTTTCTCAGTTAATTCTAGAAATGACTTGATGTAATTCAAGTAGCGTGATTGGCTTAGAAAAGGCACCTCCTCCGCCTCACAACTTAGCCCAATGACCTTGGAAATGAGGTCCTCAATGACCTCCATTTTCACACCACCTATTTAGACTTGATATTTATGCTAGCTATTCACAAATTAGGTTGGAAACTTATCACAATTTTCTTTCATTTATTTGAAGAATGAGGTTAGCCTCTCTTAAAACTTCACCCAAAGTTCCATATTATTCTTTAGATAAATATAAGTTTTGGGATCCATGTAAAACCTTGGCTCTTGATAGAAAATCTCTACACACACTAGCCAATCTTCCCCACTAAAAATAGAAGGTAAGAATGATGTATATAAGATACCTTGAGTTGTAACAAGAAAAATAAATTTGGAAACAAATAAAAGTTGAGGGTATTACATTCAAAAATCAAATTAATATTTTTGAACCTGACTCAATGATTATAGTAGATTTGCATTGATTACCACTAGTAAAAGCTTAGAGATCATAATGATTCAACATATTTTGCTTAGTTTTTTTGGTTCATAATATTTCTAATATCATTATCCTTTGAATGGATCTTTCCTTTAATGTTGTCACACTCATAATAATTCTCTAAGTACCTTATCAAATAATTATTCCCCACATCAGAATTAGATGATGAATAAAAAGGTAGTCTATTTTCCTTTCTAACCTTTAGATTGGCCATAGCGTCAAAAGATATTTTCCCCTCATGTTTCAAGTCACAATAGCCTTGAGAATTATAATTATTAATAGGGGTTTACTGATGGTGATGGATTAGCACAATAAAAATGTCCCTCTCTATATTATCACAAAACATTCCACCTTTATTCTTAATCAAAATTTGAATTTACCATTTCTTAATAATATCATTCTATTCTCCTTTTTTCTAGTCTTTCATTTTATTCCAAAAAACCTTTGGCTTACACTTAGGCACAAATAATATTTCCTTTAGTATGATTGATAAAATTGAAATTATGTTATTCCATGAATATAATATCTTTTCTTTGAAGAAGAATTTTGAATCGTATGACCAATAAAATCTAGTCGTATAACTAAAGTCCCATATTAGCCAAAACATCAACATTTATATTTCCTTCCTGAAGAGAGTGCATCCAAAAAAGTGCAAACATACTCTCCTTTAAAATCATAGACCAAAACTTGCATCCAAAAAGAAATGTAGATCATGAACATGTTTCCAAAGAAATCTCTCTATCTTGAGTAACTGACCTCCAAAATTTTGGATTAGACTTCTAGATTATTTCCATAAAAAAATGAGATACAAACATGGTATTGCAATCATACTACAATATTCTTATTTGTCATTCTCAAAATACTTTGATATTACAATATGATTCATTTAATTTTCATAGTACTATTGGCATTACTCTTGAGAGATCAGTGAGCAACTTTTGACATCAAACAAAATACTCCTTGACATTACTCCTTTGACATCAATGACAACATATGTTCAACACCTCTAACTCAAGAACATAATATATAAGAGAAAATATATAGAAAACTATCAAACAATACTTACAAAACCATGAGCTAAACACACCCAAAAAGTGCCACCAAACTTATCTTCAATCAAATATTCCCTCATAATGGGATTTTCCTTTTAGGGTAATGAAAATATAACATAACCTTTACCATCATATCTATGAACTGATGATGAATGGTCTAGATTTACAATGAAAACAATATATAAAATGTAGCTTTGAGGGGCACTACCCTCAAATTCCCTTTGGGGTTTGTGGCCCTAAAATCCCCCATTGGGGGGTCATCTACCCCATATCCTATAAGGTTAGTTCCTCCTTGTGTTCACCATGCTCAAAATGTAAACTTACATTTTTAATTGCAATGTTTAGACACCATTTTTGAAACATGCATATCCTTGGTTTGGCTTGAAACCTAATTTTGTAAGTAAATTGAATGATATAATTATGTATGTTTCTTTCTTGAGTGGAAGGTGGCAGATGGCTAGATGAGTACATGGTTCTCGATAAGGGTTTTTGGATTGGACTCTGTTTCAACTAGATGCACACACAATTCATTTTAATATTTCTTTGTTTCCTATACTAAATGTTGGATTAATCATGCATTAGCTAATAATTATTCATTAATTAATTATTAGTCTAATTTATTCTTATGCACTTAAGCTAAACTTAGAAGTTCTTTAATCAATCAACTAATTGTTTTTCTATGTTAACTAAGGTGAGCTATTATTAGATCATTTTGTCTTATTGCATGTGATGTTGACACTTATCTTGATCTAATCCCTTTCTCATTTAGGGTTGATCATATATAGTAATCAACCCTCATTGTGTTATCTCTTGAGCTCTCAACCTTTGAGGACTCTTGTTTTCCTTTAAGATTCTTGAGGTTCATTTTTGTGGCTTTTTTTTTGTTGAGGAATATTGCATATATTGTTTGCAGATCTCTTGTGTGGAAGGTGTCTTTGTTCATTGCTTGATCTTGTGGCTCACATTTTTCACAATTCTAACATGGTATTAGAGCATGGATTTAATAAACCCCTTATCAATTTATGATTTTTTTCTTCAACAAGGGTTATAGGCATCATATCTGAGATACTCACTGGCTGCATAGTACAGGAGTTTGTAATTTAGTTTGTGAGGCCCCTCTGTGGGATTTTAGTTCTTTAGAAAGTTGAATTGCTTTTTATTTGGCTTGATTTGGTCTCTAAAGTTTAGATTTGAAGTTTAAGTGATTTTTTCTAGATCCGAGAATTGCTTCTAGATTTGTGCATTTGGCAAGAACTGTTGTTGTTGGATTGAGAGGTCAATTCCATGAATTTTGACTATAAATTCACCCTATTTCGAATTCAGGAGCTTTTGAGGCAATTTTTTTGTATAGGGGCTCATATGACCCTTGTACAGTTGCTTGTGCATGTGTTTCAAAAAAGGAAAAAATCATAAATGTCAACATTATTTTTAATTTTTTGGATTTGAAAAAATATCCAAAATTTAAAAAAAAAAACATATTAAAAAATGCAAAAGTTTTAAAAAGTAAAAAGGGTGACATTTCTTTTTTTAGTGGGTGGTAGATTAATTATAGGGTACCCATAGGGTACCATTACCCATAGGCCCTACGCCCTATGGGAAACATTATGTAGCCACTGATGACCTTTTAAGAACTAATCAAAAAATTTAAACCACTAGAGGTGGCTTTATAAGGGTCGTCTATTGGCTATTATGTACTGGCAACCACAAAAAGAAACCAATGCTTTTTTATTTTTTCTAGCCTTTAATACCCTTTTTTTCTAGAATTGAAATTTCTATCCATTACTTTTTTCTAGCTTCGATAGCCGCATAAGATTTTTTTTCAATCACGGACTGTCAATTTTTTGGCATATTTTGGTCAATTTGGGAAATTCTATCACCACCTTTTCTACAGGGTGGCTAGATTTTTTTTATAGAAGGGAATATTCATTGAATATTTTGATGACATCAACATGACGTCATGCTAATATCAATGGTATGAACTACACCCTTGGCCCCTTTAAACCCTCCTCATGTGTTAAAGGAGGTATTTTTTTAATTTTGGGCATAACCTGGGCATATGATATATTTTTTGGCAAACAAGATATTAGCAAAAGGTTGGTTCCATCAAATTTTTAGTGGTGTGGGTTTGATCACTTGATTTTGCTACTAGTGCATTCTATAGTCCATTGAAGTTAGAGGTGTTGTTTTTAGTCTTGAGCTCATAAATTTTTACCTTTTTCTCAATTTTCATGATTCTAGTGATGTTATGTTTGTCTTTCAAAGCTCTTTACAACCATCCATGCACTTTTTCCATATTTGTCCCTAGGTATATTTTATTTAGCTTTTTATGTTTACACAATATAGTGAATTACTTGGACACCCTAGCTCCTAGAAACATTTTGTTTGTGTGGGATGACTCTTTTTTGGATTTTCTTCATGTATTTCCAGTATTTTTTCCTATTTGGGCATTGTAGACATTTTTCCATACACATTTTCTTTTATAGATGCATTGAGATAAAGTGTCATTTTGGTGTATATTTTTTGGGGATTTTGCACATCTTGTTGTGCCTTTTGTATTCACACTATGATATAAAGTGTCATGGGGGGTTTGGTGTTTTCCTTTGATTTTCCATCACACTATTGTCAAGTGAGTGTCCCTTCCATGAAAACAATGAATCTTGGTGATTCTTTCCTCATGCATGTGTGCCTTGGCTTGCACACCCGTTTTCTTTCAGGGTTTTTCTCCTACATGCACATCTTGGTTTCACATAGTTTTAATTACATAGCATGGCTCTCCAATTTTAGCATTATATGTGGGTTTCTACTATTGGTGCTAATGCTTCCTTGGTTTCGTAGTTTCAGTGATCTATGTATCTAGTTCTTGTTCCTATGTACTTTCAGATGCAACACACATCAATAATTGGTTACATGTATTTCAGTGAGATAGATCATTTACCATATGGAAAATCTTTCATTCTTATTTTTTGGAGGTGCACTTCCATTTTCATTTGATCAGAGACTACTGGTACCTTTATTTTCAACTTACATCTTGCATGCTGATTAGTGTCATTTTGGTCACTCATATAGATTCATGTTCCATTTGCATCTTTGAGTTCCATATGTTTTCCTTTGTTTTCCATTTGATTCGAGTAGTGTAATTGGGGACACTCATGTAGATTATTGTCTCTCTCATGATTAGTGTTCTTGATACTATTGGTACCTTTATTGTTTACTTGCATCTAGCATGTTGAGTAGTGTCATTGGTGTCACTCATGTAGATTCATGTACCACATGTATCTTCCACTTCCAAATGTTTTCCTTCTTTTTTTTCTATTTGATTTGAGTAGTGTTGTTGGGGGAACTCATGTAGATTGTAGTCTTCTTGATCTTGACATAATTTTTATCTTTGATTTTTAGATATTTTCCTTTGTTTGACATCTAATATGAGTAGTGTCGTTGAGGTCACTCATGTAGATTCTTGTTACCTTGATCTTGATCATCATTTGTTTTAGAGGCGATTATTCATTTCAACACTATATTAGTCATCTTTTGGATAGAAGTGTGATACCAAAATGTTTAACCTATTCTAAGCAATTAAAATGCAATGGAAAAACATAAGGAAACACCTCAAGATTAGCCTAAGAAATTTTTAAATGCAAAGAGAAATTTGTTAAATGATGACAACTAGATATACCTCCCTTTTGCAGCTAAAAACTTCTTGGTTGGCCCTTGATTTGGATGTTCTTTGTATGCTCCTTGATCATGACTCTTGATGTGGCTAAATGAAAGATTTGACTATGTGCTTGAATGCAAATGTAAATGGATGAAATTGACGGTCAGGTGAGTGCACAAAATGGCAGCATTTAGTTGCAAATGGCTAAGACTCCTCAAATGCCTTAGAGGATGGGGTATTTATAGGAGAATTTGAATTCTCTAGAGAATTCAATGGTTGAGATTTATCCAACAAGGCCAAGATGAAGGGCTAAGGTGAGTTGAGGACTCACAAGCCCTCACATCTTGACATGTGGATTGTGAGATGGCTAAGGGTGAGATGATGTGTATGTGATGTGGAGGAAGGACAAGTACCTTCCAAGTACCTTGGGAGATGAAAAGATTCCTTGGAGGAATAAATGTGAATTTAAAATTCACATGCTTGGGAGAATCTAATGGATAAGAGAGGGTCTCCAAAAAGGTGGGAGTTTGTCACATGTGACTTGATGCGACAAGTCAAAGATTCTAGAAGATGCATGGGAAAAGGGGATTCTAGAAGGAATAAAAGTGAATTAAAAATTCACATGGGGAAGAGAGGAGCCTTGCATGAATAAAAAGGAATTAAAAATTCCTTGGGGGATGGGGAGAGTTGACCAAGGTACTAATTAGGTTTAACTAATTAGTAATTAGAGGATAATTAGGGGTTAATGAGGATTAGAAGCCAACTTGCAAAAGTTGGAGGATGTGACACATCCTAATCAAGGATTAGGCATGTGCACATCCTTAATGAAGAGATTATGGGATGGATTAGGATTAGATGAAAATGACATGTGAGGAATTAAATAAATTATGTAATATTTATTTAATTCATTTGATGAAAAGGGGATTAAGGAGGGTAAGGTATTTTAATTATTAATTAAATACCTTAGGGATTTGGAATAATTAAGGATATTAATTAAATAACAGTAATATTACTTAATTAACTCGGATAAGAGGATGTTTAGACAAAAGGTGATAAATTTGGATAAATTAAGTGTCCAAATTTGGATGGCTATAAGAAGTCTACACTTCTTCATGCTTCAATGGTGTTCTACATGTTCCTCTCTTTTTTGGGACATTGTTTCAATTGGAGGCTTCTTAGTCCTTCATCTTGATTTGGAGGCATTCTTAGTCCTTCTCTTTTGGAGAGAAGTTTTCTCCCACTATGGTTTTCCTTTTCTCCAATTTTGAGAGATCTTTTTTTTGTACATGGGTACCTCACCAGGCCTCATTTTACAATACCCATCATGAATTCTCTTTTTAGAGTTCTTAGCTACTCCCTAAGTTCATCTTAAGGGGGTGCTCAAGTAATCGTGCATTAGCTAATAATTAATCATTAATTAATTATTATTCTAATTTATTTGCATGCACGTAAGCTAAAATTAGTTCTTTATTTAGTTAACTAAGTGTTTTTCTATGTTAACTAAAGTGATCTATTATTAGATCATTTTATCTCATTGCATGTGATGTTGATACTTGTCCTATTCTAATCCCTTTCTCATTTAGGGTTGCTCCTATATAGTACTCAACCCTCATTCTATTATCTCTTGAACTCTCAACCTTTGAGGACTCTTGTTTTCCTTAAAGATTCTTGAGGTTCATTATGTATCTTTTTCTTTTTGAGGAATATTGCATGTACTTTTCATAGATCTCTTCCATGGAAAGTGTCTTTGTTCATTGTTTGATCCTATGGCCCATTTTTTCACAATTCTAACAATAAAGAGATCTATAAAATCTCTACCTTCGCCAATGAAACAAACAATAAAGATGTGCATTATGGCTATTTTTGATGGTCATTATTTTTTGGTGCCCAAGGCTGCTCATTCCCTACAGGATAAGTTACTAGTAGAGAAAACAAGATTATGACACAAAGGATGGGTCATATAGGTTAGAAGGGTTTAAAGAACATGAAAAATAAAAACCTTATTGAATGGTTAAATGGTTGTAATATTGAATTTAAACTTTATGTAAACATTGTGTATATGGAAAATAAATCCACGTTTAGTTATACTTTAGTTCTCATAAATCTTCTAGGGTGTTGGATTTAGCCCATCATGATGTATTTGGTCTTATTAATGTTCTTTTTTTAAGTTGGTATATTATGTTTCTTTCATTAATGATTACAATATAAGAGCATGGGTATATTTACTTAGAAGTAAATTCAAGCCCTTGGTCATTTAAAAAAGTTTACAACTCTTGTAGAAAATCAAACTGGTAGGAAGATTAAGATTTTGAGGTTTGATAATGGCAATACATTTTCTTTAGTAGATTTTGATAGATTCTCAAAGGACCATGTGATAGAAAGACATAAAACAAATCTATGCACCCCTCAATAGAATGGAGTTGCAAAAGCAATGAATATGGCTAAAAGTATATTGAGTGAGGTTGGAATATTTTTTTGAGTAGAAGTAGTTTCCATAACTTGCTACCTATTCAATAGGTATCCTACATTGGCTCTTGTTGATAATACACCTATAGAGGTGTGGTTGAGAAATAATCCCTCATTCGTACATCTTTGAGTCTTTTTTTGTGTGGTATATGCACATGTGCCAAGGGAGAATTATTCAAATTTGGAGAACAAAGTTACAAAATGTATCTTCATTGGCTATGATGTTGGTGTGAAAGGTCACAATCTTTGGGACACTATAGATGAGAGTTTTTTAGAACATAAGACTTATCTTTATAAAATTTAAGAATTCTTCCATGGTAGTACAATCCTAAAAGGATGAAAGAAATATGTGGTTCAACTAACCCCAAAGGTTAAGAAGTTTGAACCAAAATCCCACTAAAGACTTGAAGAAGAATAGAGATTAGCTAGAGCCTCCACCTTAGTCATTGAGGAGGTCCACTCAACAAAAGGAGAAACCAAAAAGGTATGCTCCCTCTAATTGAAGATGCATTTTATTTGATCACTAACATTGATTAGCCTAGGATTGTAATGGAAGCTATGAGTATAGATGATGTAGAGTCTTCGAAGGTGGCAATAAATGAGAAGATGAATACTTTGAAGAAAACTAACATCACTAAACATGTATAATGTTAAACTCAAGGAGAAATAGTTTTATATTTCTTCTCCTCTTATTTGCTATTATACAAGAGATAAATTATGCCCACCTTAAGTTCTCAAAGCCTCTCCCATTATAGTGGAGAAAGGAGTTTGAGCTAAATACGCTTGAGTTTCCTAGGCTCTTCCAAATTATATTTGAATAAGTCTAACAAAAAGGGCTAAGACATTGTATTAATTTTATACTTCTCTTAAATGTCACTTTACTAAACACCCCTCTAATATCTTCCATCACTACTCTTTGCTCATAGTTTGAAATGAAAGAAAAAAATCATTGCACCATGATATACTAGCATACTTGTTTATTTCTAACTTATCATGCATCTTCCTTTCAAGAATATCAATAAATTTCATCACAATATTCTCTATGGTAAAAATATCATGTACATTCACAATAGTGGGTTACAATTTTTTGCATAAAGAAAAATTAGAAGCATCGATCAAAAAATTAAAATTACTTTGAATGAAGGAGCTTCGTTCAAACATGAATGATATCCAAAGCCTTCAAATGAGCTGTAGAAGTTGTCAAAACCAACTTTGGAGTCCAAGAACACCTGCATGCAAAGGGAAACCTGTCATAGGGAAGAGAATGGAGAAAAAAATAAGAGGGTTTTGAAGCTCTGAAATATGAGAGATATATTATCAGAACAATCAAATGAAATATTTACAAAGATCAATCCTTAAAAGGAGATCAAGCAAAACCTAAAAGGTAACCCTAATAGATAGACATTTAATAATTAATATAATTAATAAATGTCACAATATGAAACTAAAGTGAAATCTTAAGAGTACAATAAAGGTGACTTAATTAATATAATTAAGTGAAAACCTTTACTCTAACACCCCCCCTTAAGATGAGCAAGAGTGCAGCTACAAACATGTGCAAAAAGGAAAATGTAACTACAATGCATGAAAGTAAAATTGGGTCCCAACAACTAGGCCTAATCAGGTACTCGAATACAACCAAATCTCTATAAAGTGGAGTAAAGGAGAAAAACCAGCAGGAAAAAACTCCTCTCCAAAAAGAGATAAAGAAACATGCTCAAAGAAAAACATGAAGGAAGGCTTCACTAAGACCCCCCATGGACAACTTCCTTCACCCCAAGCATGGAGCACAACTGAAGATAGCGCAGAGATTCCAAAGGTTTAGTGAAGATGTCTGTAACCTACTCCTCTATAGGAATGTACTCCAAGAGGAGAGAACCATCCTGAATAAACTACGTGATGAAGTGCATGTGGATTTCAATGTGCTTTGTCTGTTGATGCTCCACCGGGTTGCGAGAAATGTGAATGGCACTATGATTGTCACACCAAAGAATAGTGGGACTATCTGGAGGAAACCCAAACTCTGTCATCAACTGCCAAAGCCATAAAACCTCTTGACTGGCTAATACTGCTACTCGATACTCAGCCTCTGTAGATGATAATGCAATAGTAGATTGCTTCTTGCAAGACCATGTGATAGGACTAGAACCAAGGCAAAAAACAAAGCCAAAAGTACACTTCCAATCATTGACATCACTAGCCCAATTTGAGTCAATGAAGCCAATGATGTGAGGAGATCCTGAAGTGTAGTGAATGCCATAATGAGTGGTACCCTTAATGTACCTCAAAATATGTTTGGCTGCTTGCCAATGACTCTCATGAGGATCATGGGAGAACCTAGAGACAAGCCCAACTACAAAGGAATGATCAGGACGAGAATGTGTCAGGTACAAAAAACTACCAACCAACTGCCTGTATAAAGTGGAATCCACTGAAGGAGTAGAACAAGTGGAAGACAAAACAAATCCTAACTAAAATGGAGTGGGGGAAGACTTGCAATCAAGCATTCCAAATCGCTTAAGCATATCAAGAGCATACTTCTCCTAAAATATGGAAATATCATCCGAAGACTAAATAACCTATAGACCCAGAAAGAAGTGCAGAAGACCGAGATTTGTCATCTCAAACTGCTTAATCAAGGCTCTCTGAACACTCTGAATCATGGAGGATGAGCTACCTATAAGAATGAGATCATCTACATATAGCACAAGAATCAAAAGATCACCCTCCTAACACTGAATATACACTATGTGATTGGAATGGAAATGTGTGAAGTGAGAGGAAAGCAAGAAAGAGTCCATCTTCTCATACCAAGCTCGAGGGGCTTGTTTAAGACCATACAATGAATGACAAAGTCTGCAAACCAAAGAAGTGTCCTACACAAATCCTTGAGGCTGCTCCATATAGGTCTCCTCATGTAGGTCTCCATGCAAGAAGGCACTCTTCACATCCATCTGAAACACTGTCCATTCCTGTGAAGCTACAAGTGAAAGTACAAGGCGTATAGAGTTCATCTTGGTGATAGGAGCAAAGGTCTCAGAGTAGTCAATACCCTCTACTTGAGAAAACCCCTTTGCAACAAGACATGCCTTATACTTATCAATATAACCATCTGTAGCATACTTGGTATGGTACACCCACTTGCATCATACCAACTTTCTTCCCTTAGGAAGAGGACAAAGATCCCAAGTATGATTATTCATCAAAGAAGAATACTCCTCATCCATGGCCCTATCTCACTCAAGGTGACCTGTCACCTCTAAAAACTTCTGAGGATCATCTGAAATGGCATGACTCAAAAGACTGGAACTAGATGTCTGAGCATGAGTACAACAAGTATCTGAAGGATCAACTACCAAAGAACTAGCTACATCTATAGTAACACGTGCCCACCTAGCCAAATGCAGAGCAACTAGTGGTGGTGGAGATGGTGGATCATCATCTACATCATCCTTAAGAGATAAGTAATCCTCAAGAGATGAAGAGGGAGGAGTAGGAAATGAGGGAGAAGTTGGTGATGGAGAATCCATCTAAGGATAACACTCATCAAACTAGACATCCCACCGAAATAGGACCTCTATGGAATCAGGATCAAACAACCTATATGCCTTAACATCCTCATAGTAGCCAAAAAATATGAGTGGTCGGCTCTTCCTCTCCATGCCTTTCCACTGAGCATCAGGAATAATGCCCAAGCCTCACTATCAAAAACTTCGAAAGTAGAAACATCAGGCTTGACATGGGTCCAAGCCTCCTTAGGAGTCATATGTTGCAATGCCTTATGAGGCATATGATTCTCAATATAATTGGCACAATTGACTACCTTAGCCCAAAATGAAGAACTCATAGCTCGAGACTATATCATACAATTTTCCATCTCCCGCAAGGTTCTGTTCTTTCTCTCAGTGACACCATTCTGTTGAGCGGTGTAAGGGACTATAAACTAATGTTGTAAACCATGCTTAGTGCAAAAATATTTGAAAGCCTAATTAACATACTCCCCCCCATTATCTGTGTGTATCCTCCTGATAGAAAGTCTAGATTGCTTCTCCACAAATGTCTTAAAATTCCTGAATGAGTCAAAGACATCAGACTTGTACTTAAGAAAGTACACCCATGTATGTTTGGAGAAGTTATCAATAAAAGTGAGCACATAGCAGGCCCTTGAAAAAGGAGTTAGAAAGGACATAAGATCAATGTGTACCAACTCTAGGGGTGCCTTAGCACGAGTGGCTTGACCCTTAGGAAAAGGATCTCGATGATGTTTTCCAAGGGCACAACCTCAACATACACCATCAGTACAAGAAATCTGTGGGAGCCCAATCACAAGTGCTTGAGTACTCATCTGTTGTAGATATCTGTAATTGACATGGCCAAAATGCTCATGCCAAAGCCTACTCACTGAATCTGCATGTGCTCTAAGAGAGGAACAAATTGTGTCTAAACTCTCAAAGCCATCAAATTTGTATAAGCGTGATGTAGAATCCACACTCCCAGTAGCCACAACCAAGTCAAGATCATGAAGGTCTCGAATAACCACATCATGTGGTGAGAACTCAACTATCTTACCAGAGCCAGAGTGGCAAATTTGATAAATGGATAGAAGGTTTATCGAAATGTCAGGAACCAGAAGCATATCCTGAAGACAATCAACATCCAATGAAACAGTACCTAAACCTTGAACTGAAAGTTGTGCTAAGTCACCAACTGCAATAAGTCTAGTGCCTGTAGGGGCAAGAGCGGTGACCAAATCCTCTATGTGTTTCATATGGTGAGAAGCACCAGAATCTAGAATTCAAGTGGATTCTGAGCATAATGCTTGTGCAAAAAGAGCATGACCTTTCCCAGTGGATTGTGAAGGAGGCTGAGGTGCAGTGATATTATGTTGTTGCATGGCTTCCTCTAGAGCCTCTAAACATTTCCTACACCTAGAAATTGGATGTCCTTCCTTGCCACAAAAACTGCAATGATCACCAGATTTCTTCTTAGTCTTGGAGGAAGACTCACTAGACTTTGAAGATTTGCCCTGTTTAGAATTGAACTATGGTTTGAATTAGTTTTAGGAGGTGGCTTGGAGGGATTCTCACTACCAGCTGAATCTGTCTTGGGCTTCAGTTTCTACTTCTTTTTCCCTTTAGCTGATTGAGCTACCAATGCTTGGTTCTTAGATCCTGTGAGAGCATCCAACTGTGATATCTTGGCCTGCTCTCATGTCAACTGATCACAAAACACCTTAAAGGTAGGCATGGTAAAATGGTTTCCCAATGCATCCATGGTGGAATAAAATGTGGAAGAGAAGATCTAAAAAGGACCTCAAAGCTTAGAAAGAATTAGGTATATATACACTCCTCATCTGTTTTGGTTTTACCACAACCCTATAGAAGAGATCTTTTGTTGTTTGAATTTCATCAGAAAGTCCTCAATAGTGGGAAAAGAATCAGGTACTAGGGAAGTCAACTCTTCCTCAATCTGGATGGCACGAAACTAATTGATGGTACCAAATAAATCACTGAACTTGGTCCACATTTCAAGAGGATTGTTACACCCATCAAGATGAAACAACAAGCTATCTGAAATATGCAAGGAAATCAACCCCATAGCCTCATCCATCTTATTTCTATGCTGCATAACCTCAAATGGCTGAGTCAAAACTGGTTGAACTATGTCTAAATAGGACCACAACCCCTTTGATCTGAGAAGACGTGTCATGTATACCTTCCAAGTGTGATAGTTATGAGGTGTGAGAAGTTCAATAGTAGGAGTGTTTTCGGCCATGGTTGGAAAGTTTTAATGTTTTTTTTTTTTGGTGAAGAGTTTCTCGTTTTCTAAAGTAAATGATAGAAAGCAAGAAAAAAAATCCCCCCACAATGCAAGAAACCAAACCCCAATAGAGATTTTTAAGAGAAAAAGCTAGAAAAAGAAAAAAATGCTTAGGAAAATGCATTGAGTACCTGGTGAATTTTTTGATGAAAGAAATTGAACATCTGGGAAGAGCATAGAGCCACCTTTTTGACGCCTATTCATTTTCAAAAAATGAAGCAAAATTGAGCAAGTTATGCCCCGCGGAGTGCAAAAAGATCATTTGACTTTGACTGTCCAAAAATACAACCAAACTGAAAATTTTTGAAAAAATTCCTACACCATCAGGATGGGCTTGGAGCCAGCTTTTCAACGCCTATTTTTGTTCAAAAAATCAGAGAAAAAATGCCCAAGTTATAGCCGATTTTGTGAAGGTTGTCAAAAAAGGCAAACATAGCCTTTAGAGCCCTTAGGGGCTAAAAGAATACGCCCCTGGTCCAATGAGTGACTAGGGGGCTGGTGAAGTGGTGCTTGGGTGGCGAGTTGGCAACATGCTGGTGGAGTGCGGCCCACGGGCAGTGCAAGAGCGGTGAGCCGGTAGAGAAGCAGTGAGCTGGTGGGAAGCCGACGATAGTTGGGAGGCCGCTCGGCTTGTGGCTACGCTACGGTGGTTGCCGGGCAGTTAGTGGGTGGCATAGCCCTTTTCAATGGGCTACACTTTTTTAAAGTGAAAAAATTAATTTTTCTTTTAATTTTTTAATTTATTTTTTTAAATTTTCACATCCTAGATCGTGCCCTAAGGCAATACGACCACAGGGCCAAATTTTTTTTGGTTTTCTGATCAACTATGGCTGAATCAGACATGTTTTATATGAAAATATAGGTTTTTAGGCACTACGAATCCAATGGAAAGGTTTGTTTGGGCCCAAAATGAACCCAAAGAATGGTGTAGGCCAGATCCACAAAAAATCAACTTGAAAAGTTTTGAAAGCCCGATAAAACCCTTGTAACTCCAAAATCTTCATAACAAGAACAAGCTGCAGTAGGCCCATGCTCTTATACCATGTAGAAGTTGTCAAAACCAACTTCAGAGTCCAAGAACACCTGCATGCAAAGGGAAACCTGTCACAGGGAAGAGAATGGAGAAAAAAGCAAGAGGGTTTTGAATCTTTGAAATATGAGAGATATATTATTAGAACAATCGAATGAAATATTTACAAAGATCAATCCTTAAAAAGAGATCAAGCAAAACCTAAAAGGTAACCCTAATAGGTAAACATTTAATAATTAATATAATTATTAAATGTCACAATATGCAACTAAAGTGAAATCTTAAGAGTAGAATAAAGGTGACTTAATTAATATAATCAAGTGAAAACCTTTACTCTAACATGAACCCCTACCCCCCACCCTTGGAATGAATACCCACTTGCACCATATAGGGGGTGTTCATTCAAATCCCCTTCTAATAAAGGGGGTTTGAATGAACACCCTCTTTTTTTACTTTGCCCCTTTAATTGTAAAATTAATGCATTTTTTACTTTTGAAGCTCAATTTGGAGGTGAAAATGGATCCCAATAGATGAACCAAGTTGGAGAACCCTAGTCCTCAAAACGAGCTTCCCAACAACTATAAATTTGATATATTTTGTTTTTATTTTTTATTTCTTTTTTTAGTTTTATTGAACATGGGTTTTTCATCGAACATTAAGTTTGGTGAAAACCTATTGTGAAAAAATAGTAAATTAGTGGAATTTTTTCAAAAAATATGTATTCACTAGGTATTGATTTCCTGATTCAAATAAAAGAATAAATTGAATTTCAATATATATAGAAAAAGTTATGTGATTCAAAGTGTGCCTATGCCTAAATTGTAATTGGTTTCACTTCAAAACTTAATTAAAAGAAAAATATTCAACAAAATGTTATGAAACAAAATGAAATCACTAGATATTAGTGTTACCAACCTAAATTCAAAAGAATTATAATTTTATCTTTTATAGAAAAAAAGTTATGTGATTCAAAGTACACATCACTTTTTAAAAATATTGTTTACTATTAAAAACTAGTTATTAAAGGTGACGCAAATAAAAATTACAATTTAATTTCAATTCTTTTTTAAAAAATTATGTTTAAAATCTACACACAAAATCTCACAAATCACTAGTTTGCATCATCTTCAAATTCCTATCAGTTTACCTACTATAGGTGTCGAAAAATGAAAAATTTGCTCAAAATGTTGATTTCAATGTAAAGTTTGGTCAAAAAGTGTAACCGATTATTGTGGGATGATCCATCATGACAACCTTCAAATATCCACCTACAATTTTTTTGTTGTAATCACTCTTTCAATTGAAGGAACAATAATATTAAAATTTCTCCCAATTTGAGTTAATAAATCCTTATTTTGATCCTTATTTTGACATATGCATTACTACCTAGTAATGGATGCATATGTTCGACTTTCATTGCCAAAAATAATATGTAATCACCATTTTAAAAAATCCTAATTTGGAAGTTATGTGAGATCTTATGATATTGTGGATTTGAAGGACTCATCTCAAGATAGTATTTATCACATGTACCTCCTATTTTAGCTTGTCAAACTTGGTACAATAAACATATCAAAGTAAAGTATCCAATTGAGATCATCCCATATATCTCTTCAATTTGAAACTATTATCTCTTCATTTAGCTCGATAACATAGCTCACAGGAAAATACGCAGCCTTATTTGAATAATTAGCCATCTTGCTCAAAATTGGGTCAATCACATTGATCGATTTCTAAAATTTTCAAGTATGGACATTCCAAGATTTAATTTCATCAATGGAAATAATTGATTTCCTTTCTATGTTAATAAATCTAGGATTTTTTTATTCACATAACATTAAGTCTTCAAATAGAATACCAAACTTATCCTCATCATTATTACTACATAGAAATTTATTCGAATCTATTCAAATGAAGACTCCCACCTCATCGTTAATTATGTAAAATGTTCATGAAATCCCATCAAAATTTATTCTTAATCTTCCATTCAAAAATATTTTTAAATTAAACAATTAAAAGAATCTTTTGAACTTCTATTACCTTGTTTGACCATTAAACTTTGACCCTTATTGTAGTACATTGTACTCTATGACTATCATGCTCGTATACTCATATTCCTTAAAAAAGAAGAAAGAAAAATTTATATTAAAGTATTATAAGAATCAACAATAAGTTGTTAACTCTGAAGAAAAAAATATTTTCTTTTCCAATGCACGTGTCGTTAGTACCAGCCTTTTTGAGTCGCATGAAGGCAGCGTGGATAGTGCCGGCTTATGCGGTGACTTTTAGCAGTGGCGGCTGCCAAAAATTCTACCCCCTAAAAGAATAATGTTTGGTTATTATAATTATAATTCGTTTTTATATAAAAGAATAATGTTTTGTTATTATCATTATAATTTTTTATATTAATTTAAAAAATTGGTCAAAGTTTTTTTTATTTTCAGTCATGAGGTCTTTAATTCTTTTGATGTAATTATGAAGTGAAACTTTCTTTCAAGATTCTTGTCTTTAAAGTATTTTTCTACATTATTTTTAATTTTTAATATATTTATTTTTCCAATAAAAAAAATTAAGAAGTGAAACTTAAATCAAAATTTTAAAATTAGTTAAGTATTCATCAAATTTTAAACTTAAATCAATATATTTTGTTTCTTGATTTATAATTTTAAAAATGATTAATTTTTAAATTTAAAGTTATAAAGAAAGTAATTTTCTCTTATGCACATGCATATACATATATCCCTATGTTTTACATGCTACTTATTTTGAAAATATTATATTTATCATTAAATATTAATATTTTGACATGTAAATAGATGTCAAATTTAAAGTATAAGGTAAGATATTTTATTGACACTTTCACACTATCAAATTTCATCTCTTGATGTTATTATGGAATACTTGTTGACTTTATTAATTACATATAAATATTATTAGTTATAACTACTTTTATGTTTTTATTTTATTTCAAAGGCAATCATGAAATAATTAAAAATTTAATTCAACGTAAACTGCTAACAAATCTAGAACATAATTGCTTTGTCTTTCATCATATTTAAAGAAGAGATAACATTTAAAATCTATACATTTATAATTATGATATCAAATAATATTAACTTCTTAATATTGTAAAGTATGTTTTTTAATATATTTTTTAAAATATTGAATAATAATTAAGAGAGTAGCAAATGTCGATGGTATTGCAAGTTGCTGGTATGAGGCCATTGATGTTGTGGACTTGGTGGCTAGTGAAGGAGGATTGGTTGCAGGAACCAACGACAAAGGGGAGGAAGGACAAGGGCATTAGATAGGTGTGGGGCTTATGGGTAAGGGTGATGTGAGATAACACTCTAGGTTACATTATGTAGCCCAAATTTGGGTAGTATGGGCAATGTTGTAGTCTGAATAATGTGTGTGCTCCAACTTTGTCTTAGTGGAGCTAGGCATAGGCTTTAGCTAGGGTTTCTAATGGTGGCTATATCTAGGAGGTCTATAAATTAGCCACCCTTTTAGAATATTTGGAATGTTCTTATTTTTAAAATTTTAACACAAGGGCACAACCCCCTTAGGTTGTTTTGAATTGCTAAAAATAATAATTAAGAGTCTTCCTAAATGTTCAGGTTACTTATAGAAAAAATATTTTTTTAAAAAAACACACTATAAATGTTAGAAATATATGGATAACTTCTTTAAGAAAAAAATGAGCTAAAATATGTGGCAAGTGACATAATCATTCTTCTTGTAATTGTAGTTAAAATCTCTTCTTGATCTAGGTGGTATTTCAAGTATTACAGTTTAACTTTGAACTTTAAATTTGTAGTAATTATTTTATTATTTTCCATTTTTAGCTAATAGGTTTCTATTGTGGGCTTATTCTCATTGACAAGTCTCATGTTAGGAACACCCTTAATTTTTTACAACATCTATAATTTTACTACATATATTTTTAATTCATAAATACATTTTTTATTAAACAAGTGGGGGAAATGGTCCACAACCCTTATAAAGTAAAGCCAAAAGGAAAAATATCTGAAAAAAAAGAGAAGACTAGTCCCAAGGCTATCCCCTAAACTAAACAACTAGAAATAACAAAACATAAACTTAAAAAATTAGCATAACCCTAGTAAGGAGTGTTCCACTCAAATTCCATTGCATCTAGAGTGACATCCCAATCTAGAGCTCCATGAGCTAGACCTTTCTTCTCCACCTTCTTTGGGAATTCTAGTAGCTTGTCCCCTTTTTCCAACTTCTTCTTTGTTTTATCTAACTTGGTCTAAATTGTGGCAACATTGTGTGTGAACCCCAATGTGGATACTTGCAAAACAAAGACGATAAACACCTCAAGTTAGATTTTGGAAGCATAAACAAGGATTCCTCATGAAATCCATTTACAACTTCAAACTAGGAAAGAAAATAGCAAATAACACAATGAAAATGATAAAACAAAGATGAAATTCTAATTAGAAGTGCAAACTCATGACCTCATGGGGGAATTGGTGCTAATTTGATGTGAAAATTGGCCCTTTCCCAATTCCTAAGATGCAAGATTGAGATGTTGATGAGGATTGATCCACTCTTGTTGATGCTTGATGTATGCTCCAAGATGAAAATCTGCATAAAACCTAACTATGCTTAGATGAAATTGATGATAGATTGCTATGGATTTGAGTATAGTAACTTTACTCAAGTTGTGGATGATCAAATGAGGAGAGGAGCTCTTCATTTAGAGGATTTCAAGATGGATGAATGTCCAAATTTGATCAATGTGGGACTAACATTCATCAAATGATATGATGCCACTTGTCAAGCTATGAATGGATGATGGATGTACAAGATTTGGGGTTTATGCTAATAAATGCGTAAATTTGAATTTCAAATTTGTTGAGATGACATGCAAGAGGAAAGGGAAAATGAAATAAGTGTCACTTGGCTCAAGGAAAAGGACATGTAAGATTAATTTTTTTTCCTTGTTGGATGTACATGTTGACTTTGAAATTTTTGAATTCAAATTGAGAGTATTCCAAAAGATGCCTTATGAGGAAAATAGGGATTTAATAAATGAATTAAATCTATTTTCATGTGCCACTTGCATTAGCTAGAGGATGTGACAAGAGATTAGATTAAATTAATCAAGGGTTAATTAATTTAATCAGGAGATTTCATGATGTGACTTATTTGATTTAGATTTATGGATTTATTTAAATCAAATAAGAGAGGAATATGACAAGAGATTAATTAAATAAATAAGAATTTTGATTTATTTAATTAAAAGAGATGGTGTTAGATTAAACCAAATAAGGTTTTAATTTATTTTATTTAATAGATAGACTTTAGAGATTTAATCAAATACATTGATTATTTAGTTAAATAGGGATAATTAAATCAGATGGATTGATTTAATTAACAGGAGAAATTGACTTAATTAGATAAAGTGATTTATTTAATTAAGAGAGGAATATTGATGAATTTAATCAGATAGGTGAATTTGATTAAATGGTTAGACTGAGGGATGATTCAAGAATAAGCGATATTAGTATGTCAAGATCAAATGCACGATGTCAATAAATATTTTTTACATTTCTACATTTTTCCCCTCTTGGAAGCAATGCACTCGTTGTGTTGGTTCAAAGAATAACCAATTTCAATCAAAGCCAAAAAAAATTGATATTTAAAAACTTGGCCCATTGCTACATGGCGAGAAAGAACATGCCATTATAATGCTCCCTTGAGAGATCAAACAAAAAATTTAACTTTTTGGGTGGTCTCTTGAAAAAAAGGTGACAAAGTACTCGATTAGTCCGAAAGGGGTTTGGGAGGCTAAAAACATGTCTAAACACAATAAAACAATGAAAAACAAGCCTTAATCGGACAAAAACACATTCGGGGGTCCAAAACCCTAGTAGGACAGCCATTTAGTGTTAAAAAACCCTAATTTTTAGGCTTAAAAGGGGCCCAGGAGTCACTTTCAAGTCATTTTCACACACCTCCACTAGCAAAGATTCGATCTCTGACCCTCCGGTGATATGGTGCAACGACAACTTCCCCTGCACATTAGTGATCAAGTTTGGACCTACTAGTGGCCACCTAGCATCGGGAGACCGGTATGTTACCCTCACCTAAGCTTAGTTTTTTTATTTAATGCTTTAAAAGGGGAGCTCATTTCTAGCGGCGCTATATAGCACCGCTCGATGTTTAAATGGCACCGCTCTAGAGCACTTTGTGCTATAATGGTGTTGTTTAGCACCACAACGGTGCAATTCAGAGTTTATAAAATCTGACACTAGGCTTGGGCTCGACACGTTGGTTTGGTTAAAGTGTGCCACGGTGGCGCCCTTTTCATGCAAACTACAATGCTGGAGAGTAAAGTGCGCTACAATAGCTTTATTTGGCTCTCTTTAGGGCTCAATGTCAGAGTTTGAGTAAGATCAAACTATGACACTATCACAAACTACATTGCTGGAGACAAGCTTGGAGTGTTCAACTAGGAATTTTTGAAAAAAATTTAACACATTAACTTTCCTTGATACAGGATGTGCCAAGGGAGCTCTATTCTTAGGAGCACCGGTCGTGAGACTTGGCTAGGGTTCTATAGGACTTGAACGACAGAGATCAGGATCATCTAGGAGTCATAGGATTGTGGCACATTGTGTACGTAGCACTCGTGTGCACTCATCTAGGGATGCTGTGAGTGCTGGTTGAGAGATGGCATAGCGAGACATTGCCATTTCATCTCCCCACTGGCGAGGCCACTGTCACCTTGGAGGACATTTGGCGCATTCTACGATTGCCTATTCATGGCCGATGGGCGATCTATAACATGGACAAGGGACGCACATCCTATACCAGAGTCCTTGCCACACAAGATATTATCAACTGCAAAGGACAGATTGAGTTGGAGAGATACAAGGTCATCACACCTCCCTACCATTAGGCAGTTGCAACTATTATTTCAGGTTTCAATGCCCCAGATAGACAAGGGCGATATTTCAGTCCTAGCTGGGGGTATTGCTGGGAGAGGATGGTCTAGGATAGGCCTATTTAGTTCACATGGGGGCCTGTACTTCTTTCCTCACTCTACAAATATTTACATGAGTATGTGTATATAGACGATAGAGTGCTGGGGGCTAGAGTGACCTTACTTCATGTCTAAGCATGGGAGCACATTTGTGTGTTGCATCCACGAGTTGTTCCAGTTTCAATGGGGGTAGAGTATGCCCTCGTGGCACGATACAGAGGCGGTGTGTCCTTTACACACACTGGTGAGCATGGGATCCCCTATTGGAGGTGGGTCTTAGATGAGATGCTTGTATTTACTTGGCGTCCATACCTCGGTCAACCTAGATGGGTTGATGATGTTGATTAGCTCTTCTATTGCCGCTAGGACCTGTACATGCAGGGGCAAGAGCATATGATGATCGAGAGGCACCTGCTTGGGCATGTGCAACGTCAGATTAGAGAGCCACAAGATCAACCAAATGACGACTATGTGGCTGTATTTGCACATAGTATGACATAGGTATCATGGGGACATGGGATTCCTACCTCGGTGACAGTTGACAGCTTTCGACACTTGGTAGCCTGCCCATGGGCCTATGATCAGGGTCTAGCAGATCCCAGGACCACATAGGCCTACAAAGACTTGTTCAAACCTCCTCTTCGGCTGACCATTCCAGGTGAGGATCTAGATCCTCTAAGAGTTAGAGGCAGAGGGAGAGGATGGGGTGAGGACCAAGGATTGAGGTTCGACAGGATCCACTAGGTGTGCCCTTGGTCCCGCCAGGTCAGCGGGATGTTTATATGCAAGATTAGTAGCAGGATCCGCTAGTCCCACCACCACAAGGCGAGGATCAACCTCACGTGTAGCCACCAGTACTGCCAGTAGGTTAGGTAGATGCATGGGACACGTTGATTGCACAGCTGTAGGCCAAGGTTTAGATGCTGACAGTGGATAGAGACTAGACAAGGGCTAAGAGAGAGAAGCTCAGAGTAGAGAGGGATCAGGCTATGCAGCAGAGATAGGCTGGAGAGCTAGAGGTAGCTACTGAGCTAGGCTGTAGGTAGCAAATCGAGAGTATGAAAGCTTCCTCCTCCCAGGGTACAGTGCTAGTGTGGTCCTATAGGGATGCCATCCAAGAGATAGAGTATTACCATCAGGCCTATCATGATAGCGTACCTAGAGTGGATTGGGTCCCCAAGTACTCCAAGCGGGCCATCTAGAGACCACTAGAGGGTCATGGTGATAGAGGCAAGGACAGCATCCACAGGGACCGAGCTTGATCTAGATAATACAGTTTTTTGTGCCTTATGGGCTCGTTTTTGATAGCCCTGATGGGCCTTTTGTACTAATTGACATATGTGTATAGTGATCTGGTTTGTTATTTTTTTGTACTATGACATTGACATGATTGATGATAAATGAGTTGACTTTGATGCGATGCACTGTGTTATGGATGGTTTTATTTCTATATGCTTTGCAATGATGTCCTATGGATGCATTTATTTCTGATGATGTATGTATGATGGATCTATATTATGTTAACCTATGATATGATGTACAATGATGTTATCTATATGATGATTTGTCAAATGTGATATGTGATATGGATTTTAATATGTAAAATGATGTGATCTATGGTATATGCAATAATGTGTAAACAAAATGCTCATGTATGAGATGATTTATGGATGGATGTGATATGATGCGATGGTCATGATAAAATAGTGTTAATGCATAATGAAATAGTTTCATGAGATGCTTAGAATAACAAATGTTTTTATCCTAAATGTAATAAATGATGAAGTATGTAATGCAATAGTATGTTAATGCAAAAATGATATGATGTCATGATGTTATGCACGTATGTATGTCTAATGAATTAAGTGCTTATATATCTATTGTTTATGCGAAAAAATGGTTATGAAATGTTTCTGTAAATTCTTATGTGGTGATTTATATGATAGATGGTAATATGAAATGGTTGTGAAATGAATGTTTATGCAATGATTGATATAATGTCATGGTATGCAATGTAACGCATGAAATGCAATGACATGGATGTACCTATGTATGTTTCCTATGTGATATGCTTATGCAATATGCCATTGGTTTATGAATGCAAGATTAATGATGATGATGGCAATAATGGTCAACTGTCATAGTACCTTGTTAGTGTGGTTAGTGAGAAAAGAGAAAGTCATTTCAACAAGATGCAAGACGAAACAAATGCAAATGATGATGATGATGATAATGACTTGTCGAGGAATCGGGATTTTCAAAGGGTCGATTTCCTTATGTTTGATAACACACATGGTACGATTCATCAAGGTATAGAAAACCAGGGTGGCGTTGTACCTAGTGAGATGGACTTTGACTCGTTGATTAGATAGAAGCATTCTTGTTCACACCTAACATACAAAAACCTTGTTAGGACACACTTCAAAAAATTTAGACGTCTCAGACCAAAACACAAAAAGGAGAATCTATCCATGCAGTAGTCAACAAGTTGTCCTAGACCTCTTCCATACATACCTAACAAAGAAAGTATTTGCCTAAGTTATCTTACAAGAACCTCAAACAAGCATAACAAACAAAAGATAATGATTTTTTCCCCATTCCTATTTCTCTAAATCCTCTATTTTGGGATATTGAGACATCCTTGGAATAAGCGCAAATAAGATAAGTCAAAAGACAAAGCTAAAGCACATAAACAAGTTGATGTTCTTCAATACTACTAACCAAAAGGGAATGTGTTTTTGAGGAGAAGAACCAAAACTTATTGCCAAAAGATAATTCCCATTATAGGAAGGATACATCCTAGGACATGTTAGTGGATGGCGGCACGTCATTTCATTTATCCAAAGTGTTCTTTCTAATAAATAATGCCCATTGTAGGACGGATTCATCCTAGGACATGATGTTATTAGATGATTGATATGGGACTGATTGGATGATGGACTATCGACACAAAGAATTGACCAACTTGCTTATGTACTGTCTTAGACTTGAGACTTGAGACTTTTGAGTTTTCACGTTTAATCTGCTAGACTTGTTTCTAACTATTTCACCATAGGTTGAGAATGACGATCAATTTATTATGGATGGTGTTATTGCGAGTGTAAGTGATATGAGGCGGATGGATTTTTTTCAAATATTTGGATGTTTTTGATGTTTTTCAATGTTTTGAGGCTATTTTTTTGGTATTTTTCAAGATTTTGCAAATGTTTTGATTTTCAATTTTCCAATGTTTTTGGGATTTTCTAAGATTTTGACAAAGAGACTAACCTAAAGACCTATCCTAGGGGCCTCGGGGGCTGATCAACAGATTAGCCTTGCCTACATTATACACGCAGAGACCATGTAGTTCAACTGACAACTTGACCAATCTACAGATGATGATATACATGATGAGATGTCAGTTTATTATGACAAACTCCTATAGGACTAACCTAAGTGTCTCGGGGGATGATCAAAGATCAACCTTGCCTACATTCAAGGTCAGAGAGGATGTAGTTCGACAAGACGACTCTGTTTTTGACTTTTTGACTGACTTGTTGGCCTATTTTTGTATTTTAATATGTTTTGAATGTTTTTGAATGTTTTTGTTTTTCTGATGTTTTTGGATTTTTTGATTTGAGGACTTTAAGATAATACATGAATCTAATCCGATGAGAATGTGCCCTCAACGTGATGCAATAGACTACTCTGATAAAGGCAGGACAAACTAACCTTGAGGTGGGCCAAGTAGTACCAGGAGGGATCATGATACAAAAATAGGACCAAGCTATGGTGCGGATGCAAGTGGATGAGTGGTGGATGGAGACCTGAATGCAATGGATGATGGAAGCGAAATGGATGGAAGATGCAAAATAAGTTGTAAAGATCCTGGTGGATGGAAAGTGCTTATTTACACAAGGCGCCTATTTGCTAGGTTTTCACCAAGGTACTTGCCCAAAGTGCCACTAAAGTGGTTTTCACTAGAGGACGATTTTTCTCTTTACTTCTTTTTTTGTTGTCACCAAGATGCCTATTTTCCAGGTTTTCGCCGAAGTAACCATTTTCTCAAGACTTTTTCTGATTTTTTGGATTTTCTGGTGCTATACCTTGAAATATTTAGGCATAAAACTTTTTGAGATGGGAGCTATTTATGGGCTTCTACAGAGGTTCCCCTTTGGGTGTTGATAACTAATATGCCCATGATTTATAACTTGTTGTGATGATGAAAGGTCCTAACCAATTAGGTTTGAACTTGCCTTTGCTACTTGGGTTTGGGATATTCTTTTGATTTTCTTTTAAGACCATTTATCTGACTTGGAACATCCTACTTCTAATTTTATTGTTGTAGCTCCTTTTGAGTCTATTCTGATAGACTTGTAAATGATTCAAAGCATCTATACGTCTCTCATCTAGTGACTCCAGTTCATTTAGTCTTGATACTCTATATTCTTCATCTGTGATGAGGTTTTGTAGTGATATCCTGAGGGATGGGAGTTCGATCTCAATGGGGAGTACAACTTCTGATCCGTAGACCAAGGAAAAGGGGGTTGCACTGGTAGGTGTACGGATGTTGTTTCGATAAGCCCAAAGGGTGGGATTAAGCTGCAGATGCTAGTCACGACCTTTGTCATTGACTATTTTCTTGAGGATTTTGATGATGGTTTTGTTTGTAGCTTCTACTTGGCCATTTCCCTGGGGATAGTACGGAGTGGAGAAGCAATGTTGGATTTTGAATTTTTGCATAAATCATGAACTTCCTATGTTTTGAATGGTGTCCCATTACCTAAGATAATGGCTTGTGGAACACCATAGCGACATATGAGATAGTTTAGGATGAACTTAGAAATTTTCTTTCCAGTTATATACATCATGGGTATGGCCTCCACCCACTTAGTAAAGTACTATGTGGCGGTTATGATGAGTTTGTGGCCATTAGATGAGGTGGGTGTGATTTTCCCAATGAGATCGAGTCCCCACTGTGAAAAGGGCCATGGTGTGATGATAGGATGGAGCTCTTGAGCTGGAGGATGGATGAGGTCCCCATGCTGCTGACATTGTAGACACTTTCTGACATGATCATGTGCTTCTTGTTCCATTGTGGGCCAATATTACCCCATCCTTAGTAGTTTCTTGGCTATGGTCATTGCACTCGAGTGTGAACCACATATACCATTATGTACTTCGGTTAGGGCGGTTAATGCCTCCTCAGCATTTAAGCAGCACAGTAAGGTACCTTCTATTCTTCTACAGTATAGGGTATCACCTAGGATGACAAATCTAGATGCCTTCTTAAGAAAGGTTCATTTTAGATTTGATGGCAGGTCAGTGGGTATAACTCCTATGCAAAGATAAGTGTAGATATCATGATACCAAGGATCACAAGGACTAATGATTTCACACACATATTCTAATTCTAGTACCTCAAAAGAAGGAACAAGAAGCTGCTCGATCAAAAATTCATATTTTGAAATGTTCTGAGGGATATCCAATAAAGACCCAATTGTCACCATAGTGTTTGCTGCTCTATTATTGGTTCTAGAAATTTTCTCAAATGTTATTTCGATGAAGGATTCTTTAAGGGTTTCCACCAATTTCTTGTATGGAGTGAGCTTTTCATCCTCAGTCTGATATTCATTATTGACTTGATTTATAATCAACTGAGAGTCTCCATACACTTTTAGAGCTATGATGTTCCATTGCACTGCTATCCTGAGACCTATAGTCAAAGCCTTGTATTCCGCGATGTTGTTGGTGTAAGGAAATGCCAATTTGTATGACCTTGGTATGCAATCACCTTGTGGGGTGATGAAGAAGACACCTACTCCTGTGTTGCATGTATGAGCTGTCGAAGTATAGTTTCTAGTGATTAGCTACGTTGAGGTTAAATATGGATTCATCTAGTAACTCTGAGACAAGAGGATTCTCAGGATAAATAGGTGCTTCTGCTAGTTGATCTGCAATAACCTGACGCTTGATTGCTTTTCTCTCCACATACTCGATGTCATATTATGATAATATCATTACCCATTTTTCCATTCTGCCTGTCAGCATTTCCTTTGATAGTAGATACTTGAGGGGATCAATTTTGGCAATGAGCTTTATCTTGTGTGCCAACATGTAGTGTCTAAATTTTTGAGAGGTAAACACTACTGTGATACAAGCTTTCTCAATAAACGAATAGTTTAACTCATGCCCAACCATTGTTCTACTGATATACTAGATAACCCTCTTAGTTCCATTTTCATCATGCTGGGCTAGGAGAGCTCCAAGGGCTGCTGCTATTGTTGATACATATAAGATCAATAGTTTCTTAGGGATAGGTGGCATTAAGACCGGTGGTATCAATGGGTATTCCTTGATTTTGTTAAATTCCTCTTCACATTTAGCATCCCATTTGTATGCTACTCCCTTGTGGAGTAGGTGAGAATATGGATTTTGTTTGTCTGCTAACTACACTATGAACCTTCGAATGGACTGGATTTTGCCTTGGAGGCCTCTTAATTGCTTTAGTGTTCTTGGTGCTTCCATTTCAAGGATTGCTTTCACTTTTGTTGGATCCACTTCAATACCCCTCATTGATACTATATATCCTAGCAGTTTACCTGATTGTATGCCAAAGACACACTTCTTGGGATTTAGTCTGACTTTGTATTCTTCCAATCTGTCCAAGATGGCACTCAGGATCACTATGTGGTCTTTTCTTTTTCAGGACTTAGCTAAGATGTCATCAACATAGTCCTCAACTATTTTATGGATCATATCATGGAAGATCAATGTCATAGCCCTTTGATATGTTGCTCCTGCATTCTTCAAGCTGAATGGCATCATGTTCCAACAATACATCCCCATTAGACAAGTGAATGTTGGTTTATGTTGATCTTCTTTTGCTATCATGATCTGGTTGTATCCTGAAAATTCATCCATTAATGATAGCATCTCATGTCCTATTGTCATGTCTACTATCATGTCAATTTTGGGAAGTGGGAAATCATCCTTTGGACATGCCTTGTTCAAATCTCTAAAGTCTATGCATATTCGAATGGCTCCATTAGGTTTTGAAATAGGTACCAAGTTTGATACCCATTCTAGATAATCGATTGGTCATATGAATCCTACATCCGATAGCTTTTTGAGCTCCATTTTGACTAAGAGAGTGATCTGAGGGTGCATTTTTCAAAGCTTTTGTTTGACCAGTTTTACTTCTAGATACACTGCTAAGTGATAAACCACAGTCTCTGGATCAAGGCCTAGCATATTAGCATAACTCCAGGCAAAGTTTATTTGTCTTTCCCTTAGGAATGCTGCAAGGAGTTCTTGCTCTTCTGATAATAGTGATTCCACATAGACTGTGATATGCGGGGTCTCCTCTATTCCTAGGTTGACATGATTGCATTTTTTCGGCCAAGATTGCTAACTTCTCCTAATGAATAGTTCTTAAAGGAAGATTGAATCCTTCATCCTAGAGTGCCTCAGAGAGGTTTTCATAGTTGGATACGTCCTTTCTTTTTACTAAATTTTATTGTCAGAGAGTGCCACAATGTGGTTTTCACTCAAGGACTTGGATATGATTCTTAGTTTCTCACTTTTGCAACTGAAGGATTCAATCATTTCCCCATAATAAGCTTATGCGTTCAGCTCCATTATAAACCCTGCCTTATGATCTCCATCCAGAATGTTATCCCTTAATCCCATGAATTTTGAGAGTTCCTCATCGTTTTCAAACACATCAAGAACTGATGGTCCGCGTTGGTCATAGTTGATCAATTGGGGATATACTAAGTGAATTTCATGGTCTTGGTTGTTTGGCTCAAAAGTTAAGGTACTGATCATGCAAAGGGTGGTGTCCTCAATTAACCTAGGTAGATTAGTCATGGTATCCTCGTCATTGCTACTAATATAGGCCCTAGTTATAAAATTATGCATTTCTCTACCTATGGATGTTGATGAGCATACTTCTGCTACTATTGGC
Source organism: Sequoia sempervirens (assembly GCA_007258455.2). NCBI lineage: Eukaryota > Viridiplantae > Streptophyta > Pinopsida > Cupressales > Cupressaceae > Sequoia > Sequoia sempervirens. The sequence goes on along the minus strand of VDFB02270651.1, from coordinate 747,841,972 downwards.
TGAGGGGAGATATTAACCCTTCTAACCAAAGCACTTCTGCCATGTATGGTTAAACTCAGAGAGGTACATCCAAGGCCAAGATTTGTTATCAGTCACATCTCTGGTATGATAGGTATTATGAGTCCATTGTCATTTTGTCCCAGTCTTTGGTTTATGTCGTAGCCCATTGCAAGCATCATCTATAGGCCTTTACTTCTTTCATCCATTGGTAAATTTGCTAGTGGTCTTTCACCTTGGTATAACATATGCGATGGATCTATCTTGATTACCTCTTGACCCAGATCTCCCTAGCTTGTGAATTTAGGATAATCTTTAGGAGAGGCTCGCGATGTGGAAGCTTGATTTTGTTGTGGGTGTCCTCATGACCTAGGAGATTGTGGTAACTCTCCTATCACAAAAGTGTAGTTAGGGAGCCTGTAGCTTCCACAACCATCCTCTTGTATGATGAGCTTGATGTCAGAGATAGTAGGAATGGCGGGTATCTTTGTCTCAAAAGTGGATGCGAGGGTGGCAGGGTCGATGTATGATTTGGATGGGCCCTCATCATTTTTTGGTACTTGGGGGATTTTGTAATATTTTGCCTCAAGGTTTTTGCAATAGGAAAAAGGTTCAGGATCTCTGTAAATGGTAATTTCTTGTCCATTATGTGTAAATTTCACACATTGGTAGAAGGTTGATGCTACTGCTTTCATCGCATGAGTCCATGGATGTCCTAGGAGGATGTTATATGGTAAGTCAAGGTCTAAAACCTGACAGGTGGTTTCCATGAGCCCCAACCCTACCTGAATGGGGAGTTTGATTATGCCTTGAGACAATCTTTCTTGATCATCGTATGCTCTTATCATGATGCCTTTCCTTTTGTCAATGGAATCTTTCGATATTTTCAACTGCTTGATGAGGCCAAGAGAATAGATATTCAAACCCGCACCTCCATCCACTAGGACCCTTTTGATTTTTCTCTTATTTATGATGGCTTCCAAGTGAAGTGTACGGTTGTGAGATGGTTGGGTGGGGAAATTTTGGTTGGAAAATGTAAGAAGATTAGGCATAATGATATTTCCAACCATAGTTTGAAATTGTTCCACATCAAGATCTGCAGGGATAGTCGATGAGGCTAATGCTTCTTCAAGAATTTTCCTATGGGTAGATGATATTTTTAGCAACTCCATGATGGAGATTTGCGCTAGCATTCTCTTGAGTTTGTCTAGCACATTGTAACCATTAGGAGTAGATCTATATGTAGGGGTTTTGTTTGGCTGGGATGAGCCTGTGATAGTTACTTTGCCGCCTATTGTGGTGACTCCACAATCTTCAGCATAGGCACCCTTAATAGTAATGATCATGTAGTTTTTAGCTAGGGAGGCAATGATTGTTTCATACACATGATTTACATTGGAGTGGGTGCCTTTCCCTTTATCTTTTTTATTCCCTTTGTTTCCATGATTTGGCATCAGATTTTTGTATATCTTAAGGTCTTGGTTTCTTGTACGTTGTTCCACATTTATGATTTTCTTATCAATGAGATCTTGGACAATGTTTTTGAGTCTCAAACAACTGTTTGTGGTGTGAACTTTTATTTTATGGAACTCACAAAGTTGATTCTCATTATACCAAGGAGGTTTGATGTTGGGTTCTTGGTAATTCTCAAATGTAGGTACTTTGATGAGTTTTTCATCGATGAGCTTTTTCATGATGTCTTGAAGTGGTTCCCCCCAAGTAGTGTATTTTCATTTTTGATAACTCTTGTGTTGGGGTAGTCCTCTTTGGTCGTTGAGATTATTGATGGTTGGATTGTTGTTTGGTTGATATGGTATATGATGGGTGTTTTGGTGTTGTGATTGGATTTGTGGTGTGGATGTATTTTGGGGAGGACCACTAATGACCACCTTGGCATCGATGACACCATCATTTGTAACGTTTTTGTTCCTTACCCAAGTGCGAGGTTTATCATTGTAATTGGATGGTGGGTGGTTGTTTTGTTGTTTAGGGTATGATGATGATCTTGTAGGTTGAGTCATGAGGGCTCGTTTGATGCTAAGTGCTTTAGGGATCAATTGATCATATGTGGTGATTCCCTGGACCTTGAGATGGAATGCCAAGAGGCCATCAAGGTTGCAAATGATGGTGCAAACTTGTTCTTCTGGCATGGTCCACTTGCTCCGATTGACCTTGGATCACCATCATTGAAGGAATGAAGAAAAAGATTCATTCTTTCCTTGTTTCAGAGCCAAGAATTCTTTGAGACTAACATCCATTGCAATGTTACATGCATAGTTCTGAATGAATGCGTCCCTAATTTCTTGGAATGTTCTAATGCTTGAAGGTAAGTGAGAGAACCATTCTATAGCAGGGCCTGCCAAGCTCCTAGGGAATAGCTAGATTAGATAAGTATCAGGAATAGTTGCATCAGATAAGTATCATCATATGCGACTTCCATGCAATGAACCTGGAATTCCCTAATGTGATCTTCAGGGTTTCCTATCCTTTGATATTTTTCAAATTTGGGGATTTCAAATCCCTTGGGGAATGGTTTCATCTCTAGGATCCTATCAAATGGATAGGGACACAAGTTGCTTGGTGTTTTGGTTGTTCAACCAGATTGCAAATTGAGCACTTGTTGTGAAAGAAACCTGATTTATGTCATGACATCATGTTGTGGATTAGGGGGTGGGATGAAAGTGTTTTTGGGTGTTTGAAGTGTGGTTTGGATGGGTGGGTTGGTTGGCGTATTGTTCGATGGTATCTGTATGTTTTGTCAAGTGAGCTAGGCTTCCACTTGCTTTTGTATGAACAATGCTTTTTGTTGATCTTGTTGTTGCTGCACTAAGATTTGTGCTTGCTATTACACTTGTTGCTATTCCAACAATGCTTGTTGTTGGGCTTCCAATTGTGTTGCTTCTTGTTGTTCCTGATATTGCTTTAATTCTTGCTGATATGCTTGCAATTGCGCTGCTTGTCTTTGTGCAAGAAGTTGTGTTTGATATTAAGCTTGTTGCGCCTGATATTGAGCTTGCGCTTGAGCTTGCACTTGTGTGGCTTGTGTATGTGCTACTTGTTGTTGTAGTAAGGTTTGCAAAGCTTTTTGTGCTTACAATGCTTGAGTGGCTTGGGCAACATTTTGTTGTTGTTGTAATAATGCTTGGGCTTATTGTACCTGTAATGTGGCTTGTGCTATTTGGGCGGCTTGCACAACTTAAGCAGCTTGCTGAGTATCTAGTTGTCTGGCTTTTTGTTTCTGAACTTGTTGGTATCCTCTTTGAAAAGTGGCTTGCAATGCTACGATTTTTTGGCTTGATGTTGTGGAAGTTGGTGGTGGGGGGGTGGAGGTATTGGAATGGCATTCGTGAGGGTGGCATTGGTGTTTTGTGTGATGGATGGTGTTGTTGGTCCTTGAGAGACCATGCTTTGTGATGTTAAGGGGGTGTTTGATGATGTTGCAATAGTTTGTGTATTTGTCATCTGTTGTTGTGATATTAATGACAAATTTTGGGTGTTTGGTAAAATGTTTTGGTTAATATTTGGGATGGTGGTTTGATTGGTATTTCGTAGAGGGGGAATCCCTAAATGAAGGAGTGGTGTGGATGATGATGGCAATGGTGGAAGTGGTGGAAATGTAAAAGGTTCAAATTCTTGTGAAAATGTTGTGGTATCAAAGATGCCCCCCTGGTCCGAACATGTCTCCTTCCTCTTGCGAATTTGTGAGGAGAGGAGTTTGAGGCATTGCACGAAAGTATGATGATGATGGATCACGGCGGAAAGTGAGAGAAACATTCTTTTGTAGTGGGTTTTCAAGTATGTTTTGTTCCAAGGTGGTATTTGTATCCAAGTTTTGATTATTAACAAGGGGACGTGCTTGGATAGCATTGAGAAATGCATTTCCCTTATTAACGTTGGGTTGGGTTGGAGCAAGAGATGTCGTAATTTGTGGAATATTTTGAGTGATGTTTTGGGATGGGGGTGTGGATGAGATGGGAATGGTGGATGAGATGGAAAAGGATGTTTCCACTATGGTGCTTTTGTCAAAATCTGAAGGAAATTTGGCCCCTTGTTTTGCTAGTTCAAGCATGTATAATGAAGGGTTAATCTTCATCATGATATTGAAAATGTTATGATTTTCTAGATTTTGAAGCATTTCAGTTATTTTGTCATGAGACATTCCATAGGGTAGATCTTCTCCTTGAGTTTCTTCTTGTGCATTTTGTAAGAGAGTCAAAGGATTACTTGATTTGGCGGGATTTATTTCAACATTCGTTTGGCTAAGATCACTTGAAGTAGGTGTTTCTTTGTTGGCTTCCATGCTTTTCTTGTATTGAGATCTAGTTTGAACCATAAAACAAGGATCAATTTTTGAAAATAGAGGAGATGAATCTCTTGATTTCGTGAGTTGATCTTTGTTTTATGCCCCAAAGTAAAGAATTTTAGGATATCTTGAGGATCCAAAGGTGATATGATGGTGATGTACGGTGGATGGGGTGAATGCTATGATCTTTTGGATAAATATTGAAGGAGATGCTAGGCTTTTTCAGATTTTTTGATTTTGATGTTGGATTTTGGATTTTGTCCTTGATTTTGATTTTGATTGTTTTTAATTTTGAACAAAAGACCCTAAGATGTTGGATGATGATCTAAGGGATAGTTTTTATCAAAGGATGATGATTTGAATATGTGTGGAAAGAAGGATGCATCTATCCACACCTATCCAAGCAAGATGATGGTTTCACTAAGCATATGGGGAAGGATTCATCTCCATGTACTAAGCCAAACAAGATGATTTTGATAATCTTTGACCTAAGTATATAAAAAAGGATGCATCTACACACACTTAGCCAAAGGTGATTTTGATGATAATGTTTTCAAGGATTTTAATCTCAAAGGTTTTGATGATTTGAATTTTTCCAAAAAGCCTAGTATCAAGAATGATTTCAAGATTTTCCAAAAGGTGACTTGTGAAATGATGTTTGTTTTAATGTCTTGGAGGATGGGTGAAAAAAATTTTGATGTTTTTTTTAATCCTAAGATGAACCTAAAAAGACACTTTGCTTGCCTAGACCTAGGTATTGAAGAACATGCAAATGCTTCCTAAAGACCTTTATAACCAAAGAATGATTTCTTTTGAGCAAACATTTTCAAATTTTGGGCAAATGACCTTGTGATTTGGATTTTTTGAGAATTTGTAAGTCTTCACTCAGACATGAGAGTTCTTTTTTTTTAGCTTTGCTTAATGTCTTTATTTTACCAAAAACACTTTCTTTGATTAGATTTTCAATCTAAGATGTCCAATGTCTTAATTTCTTCAAATCCCACAAGATACGTCATGTGGAAATTTAATGAACTTAAGGCAAGGGTTTTCCTATTGTTTACTTAAGGAGATAAATTGAGATATAATCCAATGTTTAGAAACCTCTAAGGACGTGAATCCCAAGGGAAAGAAATAACATATAGATTGAGTCAATGGTATTTGTCTCCAAAAGGGTTTGAAATTTGGATGATGTTAAGTATTTGTTTCCAAGGAGTTTTCTATCAAGCACTATATTTTGTGACCCAAGAATAAGTACAATCCTATGGATGTGTAAGACAGTATTTGTTGGATTCCCACTTGGACAAGTCCAACTACGCTTATCTCTAGCGAATGGTTAGATGCTTAACCCCACAAGCTCCCCTCCACAACACTCACTTATATGGGGCAGCCAAGCATCAACACCCATGAAATTCCCATGGCCTGCTTTCCATTTCTACTAGAAGACCATAAAAGTGTGGGGCAGCTTCAAAACAACCGCTCTTGCACCAACAAATAGATTAAAGGATTTTGGAAAATTCTAGCACATGGGTTTTAGTGAGGACTTTTCCATTCGTAGGAGTTGACCCATACGTCAAGAGCCCCCTTTTAGATCCATCTTGTCAGAATCAACCACGTGATATTGGTATTTACTTCAATATCCACATTTATATACTGGTTGGAAATAACTCTTGGCTTTAGAGTGTTATCAGTTGAGTCGTTCCCTTAGGTGAGTACTTTTTCCCCAAGGCAAGCCCTCTAGGATAAACAAAAGTGAGTAAAGACAAAATCCATAAGTCAATCAATCTTTGATGACTCAAAGAAAGAGAATATATGCGAAAATTCCCCCACTCACACTCGCACAAGATTTTGTTCAATTTTAAACCCAAATTGAAGTGTGGAGGCGATTTCTTTGTCTTAACCCAAAGTCATGAAAAAGGCATTTTGATTCTCAAGATCACTATAAAGTGTGAGAGAAGCACATATGTCCTTTTCCAATGATTTTAGTTTAAGTAATCCCTCACAAAAAGCAAAGATACACTTGTTCTTTTTAAATCCTCAAAGCAAAATGTGAGTTTATTTTAAGCACCAAATGCCAAGTGTAAGACATTTGTTCAATTTTTTTAATCCAAGAAACAAAATCTAGTAAGTTTTTCATCCTATTGTTCATTTTAACCTTTGCAAGAAATAAACAAAAAGATTATTTTTAAGCCCAAAAGAAGATTAGTGTCCTAAGAAAGAGGAGATAACAAATTCTTAAAGAAGTGTTAAACAAACACTAAAGTGTTGAAAAACACTTTGATTTTGTAAGACATTGTCCTCATATTTATCCTTCCTTCATTTTCAATTTTCAAAATACAAGTGAGAAAAACCAGTTAGATTCTAAGAAAAAACAGATGTTAAAAACCAAAAAATAGAATATAAATCAATCATAAATCAAAAACACATGCTAAAAATCAAATTTTCCCTTTTTACTATCTCCCAGCGTTGTAACTCATAAAGGCCTCACAGTTTGTTCTCCCAGCAGTGCCCTTATAGTGCCACTCACCAGTCAATGACACTCTATGTTAGGACAAAGAGCTCAAATGCATCACAATTTTCACCTAGCATTGCTATTTAATATTTTTTGAAATTGTTTATAGGTGGGTGAGCCCAGCGGCGGATTTTAAAATTCAAAAATTTTGGTAGGATGAGTCCAATGGCATGGTTGATGTTTGAAGAGGTGCCATATAGAGACGTTGACGAGCCCACGGTGCCAAAACAATGATGTTGACTAGCCTACGTTGCCAAAATAGCGACACTGACAAGCCCGCATTGGAATTTCCTGTGTGTGAAGAAAAATGCAGAATTTTCAAGAAAAAGTTAGAAGTGATGATATCTAGCCCTCCTTCTAGCACCAAATGTGTGAACCTCAATGTGGATACCTGCAAAACAAAGATGATAAATGCCTCAAGTTATATTTTGCAAGCATAAACAAGGATTCCCCATGAAATCCATTTACAACTTAAAACTAGGAAAGAAAATAGAAAAGAACACAATGCAAAGGATAAAACAAAGATGAAATTCTAATTAGAAGTGAAAACTCATGATCTCATGGGGGAATTGGTGCCAATTTGATGTGAAAATTGGCCCTTTCCCAAGTCCTAAGATGCAAGATTGAGATGTTGATGAGGATTGATCCACTCTTGTTGATGCTTGATGTATGCTCCAAGATGAACATCTTCATAAAACCTAACTATGCTTGGATGAAATTGATGATAGATTGCTATAGATTTGAGTATAGTAACTTTACTCAAGTTGTGGATGATCAAATGAGGAGGAGCTCTTCATTTATAGGATTTCAAGATGGATGAATATCCAAATTTGATCAATGTGGGACTAACATTCATCCAATGATATGATGCCACTTGTCAAGCTATTAATGGATGATGGATGTGCAAGATTTGGGGTTTGTGCTAATAAATGCATAAATTCGAATTTCAAATTTGTTGAGATGACATGCAAGAGGGAAGGGAAAATGCAATAAGTGTCACTTGGCTCAAGGCAAAGGACAAGTAAGATATATTTATTACCTTGTTGGATGTACATGTTGGCTTTCAATTTTTTGAATTCAAATTGAGGGAATATTCCAAAAGATGCCTTATGAGGAAAATAGGGATTTAATAAATGAATTAAATCTATTTTCATGTGCCACTTGCATTATCTAGAGGATGTGACATGAGATTAGATTAAATTAATCAAGGGTTAATTAATTTAGTAAGGAGATTTCATGATGTGACTTATTTGAATTAGATTTATGGATTTATTTAAATCAAATAAGAGAAGAATATGACAAGAGATTAATTAAATAAATAAGAATTTTGATTTATTTAATTAAAAGGGATGGTGTTAGATTAAACCAAATAAGGTTTTAATTTATTTAATTTAATAGATAGACTTTAGGGATTTAATCAAATACATTGATTATTTAGTTAAATAGGGATAATTAAATTAGATGGATTGATTTAATTAACAGGAGAAATTGAATTAATTAGATAAAGTGATTTATTTAATTAAGAGATGAATATTGATGAATTTAATCAGATAGGTGAATTTGATTAAATGGTTAGACTGAGGGATGCTTCAGGAAGAAGCGATGTTAGTAAGTCAAGATTGAATGCATGATGTCAATCAGTATTTTTTATGTGTCTACACATTGACCATTATTTAGAGTCATAAACATTTTTCCACTTTTTTTTGCAACTCCAATAATCTACAGAGTCATACACATTTTCAAAATTCTCCACCCTTACCTAAAGATCCTTAATTTTGGAAAGGAAAGTTTGTATAGGGTCTTCTTGATAGGTATTTTCTTGATTGGCCTCTTTATCACTGAATTCTCTCTCCATATTAGCAGAATATTTAATATTTTAAAGGCCTTCAAGAGAATTAACACTATTAAGACTATCCTCTAGACCAACATCCAAAGATAGAGAAAATGAAGGGGAAAGAGAAAGGGAGACATCAACAATGTTATCTAGGGATAGAAAGTCACCATAAATTTCCCTTTTACTATCCTTATCCTTCTTCTCCAAGCATGGCACATTAGAAGAGGGATCAACAACCTTCAAAAAATTTAGTAATTTTAACTGGCCTCCTTCCCCTAGAAGAAATTGTGTTCTCTTCTTTAGTGTTCTCTCCATCTAAGATCTCTATAACAAGGCTAAGGGACCTAGAGATGGTAGACTGCTTGAATGAGATCTTCTTTTTATGTGTAGACTTCTATTTGAAGACAACAAACTGTCTTCAAGGCTAGGATCATCAAAATTACAAACACCTTGATGCCTCTTATTATGATTTTTCTTTTTATAGGCAAGGGTATAGCTCGGGACATTCTAGAAGAAAAAACATACAATTGGAAGGGGGGTCATCACTAAAATCAATTATTTTCTTCCATTTTTGTTTAAAATTGGGGTTTTTTCTTGGGATTTTTGAAGTAGAAGGGATAGATGGGTTAAGCATAGGGGTAGTGCAAATACAAAATTTATACAAAGCTGACATCATGCCTTGGTGTAGGGCAGGATAAGCACCCTTACAGATGCATTTTTCTATGAAAGACAAGAAAAGAAGGGAAAATTAATCACTAAAAAATTAGTTCAAGATAATTTAAAAAGGGGAAGTGGTAATGATGGATAATGGAAAAGTTTCATTCTAAAGTAAAATACTTTATCAGTTTATAACTCACCATAGACCAGAGAGTGGGTAAATCTACATAGCTACAACCAGTTTGGTACGTCTTAAGTTTCTCACTTCCAAAAATGACTTGATGTAATTCAAGTAGCTTGCTTGGCTTCAAAAAGGCACCTTCTCCCCCTCGCAACTTAACCCAATGACCTTAGAAATGAGGTCCTTACTGACCTCCATTTTTACACCACCTGTTTGGACTTGATCTTTATGCTATTTGTTCAAAAATTGGATTGAAAACTCACCACGGTGGTCTTTCATTTCTTTGAAGAATGATGTTAGCCTCTCTTTCTCAAAAAATCACCTAGAGTTCCACATTATTCTTTAGATTGGGCTCCATGTACAACCTTGGCCTTCGATAGAAAATATTTGCACACACTAGCCAATCTTTCTCACTAAAAATAGAAGGTAAGAATGGTGTATATAGGGCACCTTTTGTTGTCACAAGAAAAATAAAGTTAGCATAACCCTAGTAAGGAGTGTTCCACTCAAATTCCATTGCATCTAGAGTGTCGTCCCAATTCATAGCTCCATGAGCTAGGCATTTCTTCTTCACCTTCTTTGGGAGTTGTAGTAGCTTGTCCCCTTTTTCCAACTTCTTCTTTCTTTTATCTAACTTGGACTAAATTACATGACAACATTGACCATTATTTAGAGTCATAAAATTTTTCCCACTTTTCTTTGTAACTCTAGTAATCTACAGAGTAGTACACATTTTCAAAATTCCCCACCCTTACTTGAAGATCCTTAATTTTGGAAAGGCAAGTTTGCATAGGGTCTTCTTTACAAGTATTTTCCTGATTGGCCTCTTTATCATTGAATTCTCTCTCCATATTAGCATAATATTTAATACTTTAAAGGCCCTCAAGAGAATCAACACTATTAAGACTATCCTCTAGACCAACATCCAAAGATAGAGAAAATGAAAGGGAAAGAGAAAGGGAGACATCAACAATGTTATCTAGGGATAGAAAGTCACCATAAATTTCCCTTTTACCAGCCTTATCCTTCTTCTCCAAGCATGGCGCATTAGAAGAGGGATCAGCAACCTTCAAAAAATTAAGTTTAACTAACCTCCTTCCCCTAGAAGAAATTTTGTTCTCTTCTTTAGTGTTCGATCCATTTGAGATCTCTGTAACAAGGCTAAGGGACTTAGGGGTAGTAGACTGCTTGAATGAGATCTTCTTTTTATGTCCAGACTTCTATTTGAGATACCTACCACCCTTCGTACTAGTGTTCTTTTTGGAAGGAGAAAAATACTTCTTCCTTTATCTTTCAAAGACAACAAACTGTCTTCAAGGCTAGGATCATCAAAATTACAAACACCTTCACCCCTCTTATTATGATTTTTCTTTTTACAAGAAAGGGTATAGTTGGGGACATTCTAGAAAAAAAAACATGGAATTGGAAGGGGGTCATCATTAAAATTAATTCTTTTCTTTTCTTTTTGTTTAAAATTAGGTTTTTTTCTTGGGATTTTTGAAGGAGAAGGGATAGATGGGTCAAGCATAGGGGTAGTGCAAATAAAAAATTTCTAAAAGGCTAACATCATGCCTTGGTCTATGGGAGGATAAGCACCCTTACAAATGCATTTTTCTATGAAAGACAAGAAAAAAGGGGAAAATTAATCACTAAACAATTATTTCAAGATAATTTAAAACGGGGAAGTGGTAATGATGGATAATGGAAAAGTTTGATTCTAAAGTAAAATAATTTATCAAATGCTCACTCACCATAGACCAGGGAGTACGTAAATCTTCATAGCTACAACCACTTTGGTATGTCTCAAGTTTCTCACTTCAAAAAATGACTTGATGTAATTCAAGTAGCTTGCTTGGCTTAGAAAAGGCACCTTCTCCCCCTTGCAACTTAACCCAATGACCTTAGAAATGAGGTCCTTAGTGACCTTCAATTTTACACCACTTATAATTTGGACTTGATCTTTATGCTATTTGTTCAAAAATTGGGTTGGAAACTCATCGCAATGGTCTTTCATTTCTTTGAAGAATGAGTTTAGCCTATCTTTCTCAAAAAATCGCCTAGAGTTCCACTTTATTCTTTAGATTGGGCTTTATGTTTAACCTTGGCCTCTGATAGAAAATCTTTGCACACACTATCCAATATTTCTCACTGAAAATAGAAGGTAAAAATGATGTATATAGGATACCTAAGTGAGTTGTCACAAGAAAAATAAAGTTGGAAACAAACAACAGTTGAGGATATTACTTTCGAAAATTGAATTAATATTTTTGAAGGATTCCAATATTATAATAGATTAGCATTGATTGCCACAAGCGAAAGCTTAGAGATCATAATGATTCCTCATATTTTGCTTAATTTTTTTGTTCATAATATTTCTAAGATCATTATCCTTTGAATGGATATTTCATTTAATGTTGTCACACTCATCATAATTATCTAAATACCTTATCAAATAATTATTTCCCACATGGGAATTAGATGATGAATAAAAAGGTAGTCTATTTTCCTCTCTAACCTTCAGATTGGATATCATATCAAAATATATTTTCTCCTCATGCTTCAAGCCACAATAGCCTAGGGAATTATAATTATTAATAGGGCGCATTGACGATGAGGGATTAACATAATAAAAAAGTCCATCTATATATCATCACAAAACATTCCACCTTTATTCTAAATCAAAATTTGAATTTAGTATTTCTTAATTCTATCATTCTATTCCCCTTTGTTCTTGTCTTTCATTTTATTCCAAAGAACCCTTTGCATACACTTAGGCACAAATAATATTTCCTTGAGTATGATTAATGAAATTGAAATTATGTTATTTTGTCGATAGAATATCTTTGTTTTGAAGAGGGATTTTTCATCTATGACCAATAAAATGTTGATTTCAATGTAAATTTTGGTCAAAAAGTATAACCCATTATTGTAGGATGACCAATCATGAAAACCTTCAAATATCCACCTACCATTTTTTCTTTTATAATTACTCGTTGAATTGAGGAACAATAATATTAAAATTTATCCCAATTTGAGTTAATAAATCTTTATTTTGACATATGCATTGCTACCTAGTAATGGATGCATGTGTTCCATTTTCCTTGCCAAAACTAATATGTAATCACCATTTTATAAAATCCTAATTTGGAAGTTATGTGAGATCTTATGATCATAACCACTCTATTGTGGATTTGAAGGACTCATCTCAAGATAGTATTTATCACATGTGCCTCCTATGTTAGCTTGTCAAACTTGGTACAATAAACATATCAAAGTAAAGTATCCAATTGAGATCATCCCATATATTTCTTCAATTTGAAAATATTATCTCTTCATTTAGCTCGATAACATAGCTCACAAGAACTTATGCAGCCTTATTTGAATAATTAGCCATCTTGCTCAAAATTGGGTCAATCACATTGATCCACTTCTAAAATTTGCAAGTATGGACATTCCAAGATTTAATTTCATCAATGCGAATAATTGATGTCCCTTCTATATTAATAAATCTAGAATTTTTTTCTTCACATAACTTTTAAGTCTTCAAATGGAGTACCAAACTTAGCCCCATCATCACTACCACATAGAAATTTATTTGAAACTATCCAAACGAAAACTCCCACTTCATCCTTGATTACGTACAATGTTCATAAAGTTCCATCAAAATTTATTTTTAATCTTCTACTAAAAAATATTTGTAAACTAAACAATTAAAAAATCTTTTGAAGTTCTATGACCTTGTTTGACCATTAAACTTTGACCCTTATTCTAGTACCTTGTCCTCTATGATTGTCATGCTTATGCAGTTATGTTCCTATAAAGAGAAACAAAAATTTATATTAAAGTATTATAAGAATCAAGAAGAAGTTGTTATCTTTGAAGAATTTTTTTTTTCTTTTCCAATGCACGTGTCGTTAGTTTCAAAATAGGCTGGTTATTGGTGATGATGTTTTGAGCATAGATTTGTAGAAACCTTTTTCAGTCGCATAAGGGCAGCGTAGATAGTGCCAGCTTATGCGGTGACTTTTAGCAGTGGTGGCTGCCAAAAATTCTACCCCCTATAAGAATAATGTTTGTTTATTATAATTATAATTTGTTTTTATATAAAAGAATAATGTTTAGTTATTATAATTATAATTTTTTATATTAATTTAAGAAATTGGTCAAACTCTTTTTTATTCAGTTATGAGGTCTTTGCTTCTTTTGATGTAATTAGGAAGTGAAACATTATTTCAATTTTTTTTTTCTTCGAAGTGTCTTTTGTACATTATTTTTTTTTAATGTTTAATATTTGCATTTTTTCAATAAAAAAAAATTTAGGAAGTGAAACTTAAATTAAAATTTAAAAATTAGTTAAGTATTCATCAAATTTTCAACATTAATTAACAAAAAAAAGTCTCAAATTAACAAATCAATATATTTTGTTTCTTGATTTAAAATTTAAAAAATGATTAATTTTTAAATTTAAAGTTGAAAAAGGTATTTTCTCTTATACACACACATATACATATATGTGTGTGTTTTACATGCTACTCATTTTGAAAATATTCTATTTATCATTAAATATTAATATTTTGACATGTAAATAGATGTCAAATTTAAAGTATAAGGTAAGATTTTTTATTGACACTTTCACACTATCAAATTCCATCTCTTGATGTTATTATGGAATACTTGTTGACATTATTGATTACATGTAAACATTATTAGTTTTAACTATTTTTATGTTATTGTTTTATTTTAAAGACAATCACTTTTTGTTAAATATTTGAAAAATTAATTCAAAGTAAATTGTTAACAAATATAGAACATAATTGCTTTATCTGTCATCACATTTATGTGTAACACAAATATAAAGAATAGATAACATTTAAAACCTACACATTTATAATTTTGACATCAAATAATATCAACTTCTTAATATTGTAAAGTATGTTTCTTTAATAAAAAATTTAAAATATTGAATAATAATTAAGAGAGTCTAGCAGATGTCATTAGACAAATTAATGGGGGCTTAATAGATGGGTGATGCTAATAACACTCTAGGTTACACTATCTAGCCCAAGTTTGGGTAGTATGGGAAATGTTGCAGTCTAAATAATGTGTTTGCTTCAATTTTGTCTTAGTGGAGCTAGGAATAGGCTTTAGCTATGGTTTCTAATGGTGGCTATATCTAGGAGGTCTATAAATTAGTCACTCTTTCAAAATATTTGTAATGTTCTTATTTTTAAAATTTTAATACAAGGGCACAACTCCCTTAGGTTGTTTTGAATTGATAAAAATAATAATTAAGAGACTTCCTAAATGTTCATGTTACTAACAGAAAAATTATTAAAAAAGAAAAAAAACACTCTAAATGTTCAAAATATATGGATAACTTCTTTAAGAAAAAAAGGAGCTAAAATATGTGGCAAGTGACATAATCATTCTTCTTGTAATTGTAGTTAAAAGCTCTTCTTGATCTAGGTGGTATTTCAAGTATTACATTTTTACTTTGAACTTCAAATTTGTAGTAATTATTTTATCATTTTCCATTTTTAGCTAATAGGTTTATATTGTGGGCTTATTCTCATTGACAAGTCTCATGTTAGGAATACCCTTAACTTTTGAAAACATCTATAATTTTACTACATCTATTTTTAATTTGTAAATACATTTTTTTTTAAACAAGAGGGGGAAAGGGTCTACAACCCTTATAAAGTAAAGACAAAAGGACAAATATCTGAAAAAAAGAGAAGACTAGTCCCAAGGCTAGCCCCTAAACTAAACAACTAGAAATAAGAAAACATAAACTAAAAAAAAATAGCATAACCATAGAGTAACGAGTGTTCCACTCAAATTCCATTGCATCTAGAGTGTTGTCCCAATCCATAGCTCTATGAGCTAGGAATTTCTTCTTCACCTTCTTTGGGAATTCTAGTAGCTTGTCCCCTTTTTCCAACTTCTTCTTTCTTTTATCTAACTTGGACTAAATTGTGACAACGTTGAAAATTATTTAGAGTCATAAAATTTTTCCCACTTTTATTTATAACTCCAATAATCTACTGAGTTGTACACATTTTCTAAATTCTCGACCCTTACCTAAAGATTCTTAATTTTAGCAAGGCAAGTTTTGTGTAGGATCTTCTTTAGAGGTATTTTCATATTTGGCCTCTTTCTCACTGAATTCTCTCTCCATATTAGCATAATATTTAATGTTTTCAAGGCCTTCAAGAGAATCAACACTATTAAAACTATCCTCTAGACCAACATCCAAAGATAGAGAAAATGAAGGTGAAAGAGAAAGGGAGACATCAAAAATGTTATCTAGGGATAGAAAGTCACCATAAATTTCCCTTTTACCAGCCTTATCCTTCTTCTCCAAGAATGGAATATTATAAGAGGGATCAACAACCTTCAAAAAATTTAATAAGCTTAACTGACCTTCTTCCCCCAGAAGAAATTGTGTTCTCTTCTTTAGTGTTCTCTCCATCCGAGCTCTCTATACCAAGGCTAAGAGACTTAGGGGTAGTAGACTACTTGAATGCGATCTTCTTTTCATGTGCAGACTTCTATTTGAGATACCTACCACCCTTTGTTCTAGTGTTCTTTTTG
>VDFB02270651.1:747351618-747825797 GCA_007258455.2 Sequoia sempervirens | reverse complement strand
CAAAGTAGACTCATCCTATGGTTTTGTATAACCATTTTCAACTATTTCTGATAAATCTTCAAAATTAAATATTAAATTCATTCTGTATGACCAAGTATCATAATTTTTACCAGAAAATATTGGAATTTGAGTTCGCACACTACTTGACGCCATATTTTAAAATAGTATCTGTAAACCCTAAATTTCTTCCTTTTTTTTTAATAATCTACTATAAAAAAAAATATGATATATAATAAAATTGTAGCTTACTGACTAATCGGCAACATTCTGCTCACCAAAAATAAACATGCAACTTCAGCAATCCTCAAATCTGTTCTCCTCAAATCTGCTCTTTTTCCTGCTTCTTCACTTGGCTCTAATACCACTCTGATAAATTAAGCAGAAAAAATAAAATATTCGTGTTACTGCACAATAACAAAATTCTTCTTTCACATTGCTTGAGTAAAAAATATTTACATGAGTTCTTTATATAGAGAACTTTAGATACATTAAAAAAATTCTAGAATATAGGCCAACATATTATTTTTATTATTTTACCTAACCCTAAACTTCTAGAATTTACCTAACCCTAGCCGACATAAAAGTATAAATAAAAATAAATAAATAAAACTTAACCTACAGCTGGTAGAAATTACCAGAATATTTTAACACAAAATGGGTGAAAGCTTAACAGAAGAAAGTTGGTCATGCTGGTCACCTTGGTTTTGTTGGGACAATGGAAGCTTTTTGGCAAAGAAGAAGAATGATATTGGCTACAAATTTACAGCTTAGAACTACAAAACTGACCATGGTGGAAATTTTTGGGCAAGTCTTTGCGTGATTAAAAGTAGTTTAACTGCGATTTGTTCACTTGTCTGCATAATATATACAAATTGGGGTGGCAGATACTATTTTGTGTAAGAAACACTGTTAGTGACAAGGAATCTTACTTGTTATTGCTGTAAATTTTATCTGTAAACTCCTCTATCTGTAATCTGATTAGTAGCAGAATCTTATTGTTGTTCATTTGATTAATCTGAAATGTAAACTCCGCTATCTTTGCCATTAGTACAGTTGGAATCTTACTTGTTATTGCTGTAAATTTGTATACCTAAAGCACCAACCATTAGTACAGTTTCATTAATCTGATCTGTAAACTCCTCTATCTGAAGATATACAGAATTGCATATTCATACAACCATAGAACGTGGAACGTGAAGAATGTATTGAATTTCTGTCAAGGAAATAGTTCATTATTCAAATATAGGCTAGATGTTAAAAGTTTACAATCAAGCTCCCCAAGGGGTAAACTCTCTCTATATTTTCCCTCTCCGATGAGTTCGTTTGATTAGATAAATAGCCATCTCCCTCTTCTTCATCTGCTAATGCTGATTCCGAAGCGATTGAACAGAGCCTGATTGTGTGAGGAGGTTGTACCCTCTATAGACATTGTTTTTGATAGAGGAAAAAACAGGTTTTGAAGGGACCTGAAACCCTTTACAACTATAAGAAAGCTGCTGAAAAGAAATTATTAATTATTGATTAATGAGAATGAAATTATTAATTATTGATTAATGAGAGTGAATCAAACTTGATCAGGAATAACATGTTTCACTGCGGCCAGTTTGACAACATTTGAGGCGTCCACCTCCACTATTGGGATAGGCAGATCAAATGCATCCTCTATCGTTTTCGTTTCAGGAAGTTTATGAATTTCAGTAGATACAGGTAAAAGAGACTCTGAGCTTCTGTAAATAAAGTAGACAACGAGCTGAGTTACTCCTAAAAGGAAACCAACTCCATTGGGCACCTGCAAGAAAGAAATAACTTAATCACAAAAAAAGTGCAAAGTTCTTGTCAAAAATTACTTGAAAGCTATAGGTGAAAATGGCACTAGGAAAAGAGAAAAGCTTACAGCTATAAAGATATCCCTGGCCATTACAGAGTATGCAGACCAGACAAGGGCATTTAGGGTGGTGAATAGGGAGACTAAAAATGGCATGTACTTAACACTCTTGGTTCTGATAACATCTCCCTGCAAAGAAAAGCACAAACGCGTCAACATTCATGAAGTACGAATACATCTGATAATTAAATTATTTTAGGGTCTTTGTTTTTGGTAGAGACAAGTTTTCTTTTAATTTTTAATATTCCGGTAGAGATTATATTTTAGATAATTTATTGTTTTTGGTAGATATCATATTTTTTCTTTTGTACATTTCTCATAGAAATCTAAAAACACAAGATTGAAAACTCACCACAACAGATAATGGGGAGGCATACATAACGATGGAAAGGATCACACCTAAAGTGCCAGCCACTAACTGTCTCGCACTGTGTGTGTGCAGCGCATAAATCGTAACTGCAACCACCATGACAAAAGCAACCGTCATTGCAATGGCTAACCGCACTGTTTTCACCTGCAAGATATATTGAAGGAATCCGTGTCAGAAAAATTACAACTATATGTTTAGCTTCTTGCATCGAATCTAGTCAAGCATTTACAATGTTTATAAGGCTTATATAATCTAGTAGCCACCAAATGGCTTTCAATTACAAACGTATAGCTGGCATAATGAGTTACCTTCTTCTGCTTGGGGGCAAATCTCAGAAAGGACAGCAGATAAAATATCTCCAAAACAAAGCCTGCACCATTGATCGTGAGCAGCAAAGTGCTGTGGGGTTTAACAAATGGAGCTCCGTAAAGTAGCCAAACACAACAGTTGAACAAGGTACACACATATAGAAGTCCTGAATACTCTTGGGTAGACTTATTCTTGTATATCCTCCAGAATGTTCTCCTGCGATTTCCAAATGCAATTATATTTATATATAAGCTCGTTACCTTGATCAATAGTGAAAGTTCACATGTCAGTGCAGTACTTACATAGGTGAGAGATAAAGTGCCAGTGAAATTATATTTCCTGCACCACAGATCACCATGAAAAATTAATAATGATGTTTTAAATTTCACATCAGTTTGCAGTCTCATGTAAATCCAACTTAAGGCAAAGTTCTTGACCACCCAAACAAATCTCAGTCTGCATGCAAATGAGTACCAAATCCAACAAAGGCGGCACAAATCTTTTAAATCCAAATGAGTAAAAAAATCCACTAATACACACTGAAACCTGCACATACAAATGAGCACGAAATTTATAGAAAAAGTTGTACATGCAAATCAAAATGGGGATGATACAACGAAATCTATGGAATAAACATCAGAATAGAAACATGTGTCTAGCCATATCAAGCCAAATCTTGATTAGAAATTTAGCAATTCACTCTCCCTTGAGGATGAAACTGTATTTATTCAAAAGCCAATAGCCTCCGTAACTCTTCTCTGATCAACATAGAGTACGAAGAATATATGTTCTATATATTGAATACATCGGGAACATGCTTCGTTCTAATACCAGTCATAAAAGGTTAAAAACTCTATTGTTGCCTTAAATAGCCCTATATCTTGAATTCGAATCAGCACAGGAAAATGATCAGAAATCTAGACGATCCAGATTATATTTATATTTCGTAAAGCAGTATGGTCTAGATGGCATACCAATGATTCCCGCCACGAGTTTCATAGGAAAGGCCATTGGACAAAACAAGAAACTATCTTTGCAGTACTCAAAAGAAAAATATTTAATGCAAATTGAAATCTGCACAAGAAGAAGCTGCTGTGAAGAGCATGAGGAGTTTTAGGTCCTTTTATAGGCCTTCAACCTGCACAGACCAACTTGCTATCATCATATACAGTGAAATGTAGGAATGATTTACTAGTATTTTAACTTCTTGACCGGCACAGCACTAGTGAACAAATTGCTTTTTTTTTTCCTAAGATCTGATGAGGTTATCATCTCTCTGAGTCCTTTAGTTGTAAATAGCACTAGTAGTCACTAGGGCTAACTTTGCACATTCGTGTAGAGTGTCAAATAGGTCTAATTTGATTTTTTTTTTTTTGGCTTCTTTGTAAGCGAGTTAGGACTTTAAAAAGAAAAAATTGACTTCCGGGTATTTAAAACGTGCCTTTTGGAACCTGTAAAGAGAAAGGTGCTCAAAAAGGGTGTTTTCAAACCTCTGTCCCCTACATCTTTACCACTTCGCTAGTACCCGTTCATTAGACAACCAATAAAAGCTTACAAAAATTAATGGTGTTTTCAATAGTTTTCAATATGATTTATTATTTTGGTCAACATCACAGTAGTGAACATATATTGGTGTAATTTATAATTTTTTTTGGACATAATTAAAACAATATAATGACTAAAATGTAGACAGTTACTGAGAGGTTAGGTGATTTTGGAATAATCAACAGTTAGATCATGGGTGGCAATGGGGGTTTTCCCCACACCAAGAGTAGTGATTCACAATATTTCATGGATTCGTTACCAACACGTACAGATTCCCATGATGAATCGTACAAAAATAGTACACCACTTGTAGGTGAAAAGGGCCATATTCTATAGTAGATACAAAGTGTGGGACGCAGATCACTCTTGAATGATTGAAAGAGAAACAAAATATCTACATTTATGCATGTCATATATATAAGTTTTACAAGTACCATATTTACTTCCCTATCAGATCATTCACTCAAATACACGTAGATTCCTTGTCACTAACAGTGTTTCTTATGGGATCTGCCACCCCAATTTGCATATTTATGGAGACAGGTGAACAAATCGTAGTTAAACTACTTTTAATCATGCAAACACTTGCCCAAAAATTTCCACGATGGACACTTACGTAGGTCTAAGCTGTAAATTTGTAGCCAATATCGTTCTTCTTCTTTGCCATGAAGCCTCCACTATCCCAACAAAACTAAAGGTGGCCAGCAAGACCAACTTTGTTATGATCTGTTGGGTTTTCCCTTATTTTGGATTAATACCTTCTCTCTCTCTTTTCTTTTCTGTTCCTAATTGCATGTAATTTATTTTATTTTGTTTTCCTGTCTCATTCTATGCTATTGTTCAAGGGCACCATTCAATCATAGCTATGTTTCTTTGAAGTAAAAAAAAAAGAAAAGTGGTAATTGTTTTTCTCCCAAATCTTAGATTTTGTAAATTTTGTTCAAAATGTGCTTGCAAAACCCTAGATTTAATATCTTCACGTAACACAAGGTTATTGTGGCTAGCTATGTATATTGTATTCTGTCTTTCACAAGTCACCTATTAATTCCAATTTGAAGCACATTTGCAAGCTATGCAATGCTAACTAAAATCAAATGGATTAATGTTCATTACAATTATTGATATGTATTTCTTTCTTGGATTTTTTTTAGCTCATATTTCCAATTATATGTTTTTGGTTATTAAGGATGTCTGAAACTTATATTGTAAATGATTATTGTAATGTAAAAAAAATGTATCTTTGGACATTTTCACTCTTATTTGGGTCTTTCTTATGGATGTTGGTTTAGGTTTTCCTAAATTTAATGTTGAAATGTGGTCAACACATTCACATTAGGTCTTGGACTCTTGTGAATCAATAAGAATTCTATGATGTCTTGTAAAAGTGTTGTGAAGTGTTGTAACCCACTTTCACACATTTTTGGGAC
Organism: Sequoia sempervirens; assembly: GCA_007258455.2. Lineage (NCBI taxonomy): Eukaryota > Viridiplantae > Streptophyta > Pinopsida > Cupressales > Cupressaceae > Sequoia > Sequoia sempervirens. The sequence continues at coordinate 747,820,261 of VDFB02270651.1, read as the reverse complement.
CTTTTAATACAATTCACTTAAATAACCTCTTTTTATCACTTACCAAGCCTTATTTCAAAGTGTTCTAAAGTGTTGTAACAAACTTTCATGCTATTCTAGGCTTGTCATCAATAATTTTACCTTTTTTATGTTTAAATGACCCCTTTATACACTTACAAGCCCTACTTAAGTTTGTTTTTTGAGAATAATCCCATTAAGCATCATTTAACGTGCTTTAATTCATGACACCTAATAAAATTGGCCTAGTGGGACCAAGTCTCCACTAGGGGCAACTTAGTCCTACTTAGCTCAAAAATTAAAATTATTTTAAAATTCTGGTGGGATATTATTTTCTAAACCTTGAGATCGGCTTGTGATGTGGTATTTTTGGGAATTTTTGTATAATAATATATAAATATAGGGTTTTTTCTCTCATTTTACCCCCATTCACCCATTAACTTATTCATCAATCATTCATCATTCATTCTCCATCTCAAGTCAAACAAGCTAGGTCATCAAGATAGCTTTCTAAGGCATTCAAGAGCTTATTCTTCATCCATTGTTGTAGAAATTCAAGGTCTATCATCATGGAAAGTTTATAATCCCTTCATTTCATGTTCATGTTTCATCTTATATCTTTATTTGGTTTAATTACCTAAAAGGGGTTTGACCAAGGAAAACCCCCATTCCCTAACATTCAACATTTCTTTTTCTTTCTTTGTGTGTTTACAGATTTAGGTACCTTGAAGGCTTGAAAATCATTGAATAATAGGTTAAAAACTTGTTGAATACATCTTCTTATTGGCTAGATCAAAATATCCACAAAAAGTCTCTTATAGTGTTGAAAATCAAAGTTTCCAAACTAGACACTTGTAGGAGCAGAAAGTGCAAACCGAGAGCTTCTGTTTCCACTTTCAATTTTTTAGAAAAGACAAAGTGGACTAACTCACCATCAATGGTGACTTAGTCCCATTGTACATTTATTTTAGAGATTTTTGTAGATTCATATACCCATTTGGTTGAAACGAGCTACAAAATAGTTTTCTAGATCTGAGACTAAGTCGCCCAAAATGGCGTAAGTGTCTCACTAGGTCAAAACTTTAGGATCAATAGTATTTCTAGTCCTCATTCTAGTCTTGAACACATTTCCACATGCATGCTTTATGTTTTACTTTCGTGTTCTATTTTATTTGCATTTCTATTTATCTTTCTAGGTCCTTTTGCATACAACATTATGTTTTCAAACAAAGTGCATTCCTTTTGTTTTCATTTAATAATCAACATCTTTTACCAATTTTATGTATTTAGATCATTCCATTTAGACATGTTTCATTCATATTTTCATTAGTCTTGAGTGGGGACATTGCACATTTTCGGCATACCTCTCTCCTTTTAGGTGAAAAACCCTATAAGTGTTAGGGAGCTTGTGGTGCCAAAATCTTTGTCCTCATTTTGGTGAACCCACATTTATAATATATCTTTTTTGATTTGGAGTGCATTTATAGCTTATATTAGCATTGCATTGCATTTTGCATTGTTTAATTTGCATTCTAGGGTTTGAAAATTTTGTATTAGTGAAAGTGCATATAGGTTGCATTTTTGCATCTTAAATCATTAATTTCTTTTTTAATTTTGTGATTGCATCTTAGGTCTACATCATACAACATAGAAAACATAAAAATTAATTAAAAAAAATGAAAATTCTAAAAAAATTCCCTACTGGGACTAATTCCCCACCTTGGGTGACTTAGTCCCTTTTCGCCACTGAAATTATCTTTCACAACATTGAAAACCCTATTTCTTAGCTTTTATTTGCTTCCATTACCTACCTAAATCAGTTGGCCGAGTTTTAGTAACATGCATTTCATTAGATCTAGCTTAAATTAGCTTATTCCATGCATTGTTTTCAAATTTGCATTTACAACATTTCCTCTTTCAAGTTGTTGCATAATGGAATTAGAAAATTACCTTGTTTCATATCTAAAAATTGTATTTAAACATTGCATTGCACTCTCTTTACTTTTCTATGATAGCATGTTTTCTTTCAAAAGAAGTGGCTTTGATTTGGTTAAAAATGGATTGCATAAATACAACATCTCCTCTTATGGGATCAATTTTGATTACAACAACAGGGTCATTAAGAAACATGTTAATCATCAACCTATTGACACAATCCTTAATATTGCATTACCCATTGGTGAGACTGGTAGTGTAGACAATCATAGCAATCATACTTGTCCTTATTATTGATGCAATCCTTAATATTACATTACCCATTGGTGAGACTAGTAGTGTAGACAATTAGAACAATCATACTTGTCCTTCTCTTGATACTTCTCCTATTAGTGAAAAAGGAATCTTGGTGAAGGAAGTTGCAAGCATTAAGGGTCTTGATTGTCTCTCTTGTCATTCCACTTTGGTGGATACTAGAAACCACAAGCATGAGATTATAGAAAAATTTCTAAACATCACCCTACCAAGTTTCCCTAGCCATACCAATCAAAGTTCCCTCCTTCTAATGTCCCTCCTCGATCCAAAGAGGATAGGTTGGTGTTAGAAGATATACCTATTAAGAGTCATGAGAATTTTGTCTCTCACTTCCCTAATGTTCCCACCATTTGGGAAAATCAATTTAAAAATCATAGCGGTCCTTCTCTTGATGCCTTCCCCACTTGTGATGAAGCTACTTTACAAACTTCAACCTTGGATAAACATATTATAAGCTCTCCTACTAGGGTAGATAATATGGAACAAGAGAATGAGACCTTAGAGACAAAAGAAAACCAAATAGATCCTTCTCCTAACATACCTCTTCTTTTTAAAAAACACAATCCAACTATTAATAACTCCCTTACTTACAATGAAGTTATTTTGGAAGAACCAAGTCTTGCACATCATGAATAGTTTCCTTGTAGTTCTCCTAACAACTCTCCTCTAAGGGAGGATACCATGGTTAACAATGAAAATAATAATATTATGCCCTTAGAAGAAGATGAAGAGCCCATGTTATACTCTCATTCACCAAGGGATGTTAATAATATTCAACCTCAACTCATCCTTTACCCCCCTTCACAAAAAACTCAAACTCAAAATGAATCTAAACTTGTCCTTTATCCACCTAAGAATAATATTTCACAACAACTAAGTCATAATACCATTGCTCATACATATAACACCAAAACTAATCTACAACCACAAAAACCAACACCAACACTCTTGCCTTTTCCTAATCCTATCCTACCTAACCTTATCTTACTAGGTCCTCAATACTCCTACTAAGATATCATTATGGGACCTTATTCAAGCCTCCCCTCACTATCACAACATGATTCAAGCAGCCTTGAAAAAGGTTCATGTCCCTTCTAATGTGCAACCAAATGACATAGCAACCATGATTCAAGGAATAAATGCTAACATTGTTTTCCACCAAAGTGAACTTCCCTCTTTGGATGTGTAGAAACAAAATTATGCTTTCATGATCATATCTCAAAATAAATGAAAAGCGATAAAGAGAACTCTTTTTGATATCTACTCTACCCTTAATGTGTGTAGTGTGTTCCTTCTGGATAGGCTTGACATTGATCAATCAAACATTCAACTTGATTCTCTATCTCTTAAGGGATTTGACAATGTCGAAAAGAAACCACTTGGGGTGATCATTTTAACTCTTATAGTTGGAAAGGGCACATTAGACACACCAATCCATGTTATGCCAAATGAACTTTCATGTAATCTTCTCTTAGGTAGACCATGGGTTCATGCAATGAATGGGGTGCCTTCTACTCTTCATCATAAAATGAAATACATCTACAAAAAAGTCTACACACTTGACATTGATCCTGAGCCTTATAGTGTCTTACAATTCAGAAAAGCCAAAGTTAATCCTTCAACATCAACCACACAAGTGGACCCCATACAACAAAAATATAAAGAAAAACACATTGAAGAAGTCACAAAGCTATTAGAAGATGATTGGGGTTCCTTAGAATTTTAACATACATTCATGGGAAAGTATAAGATCATAAACAAAGATTCAACTAAGGGACATGAAAAAGTAGTCATGTCAACACAAAACTTGAAAGACCCTTCGAAAGTGTCCACCTCAAACAAAGAAGAAAATTACACAACAAACTTTGACGAACATAATAATGAACAATCACTCGATCCAAAAGTGATTGAAAAGCTTTATGTAAAAGGTTATGAACTTATGAAACATCTTGGCTATAGTGGAAAAGGATGTGTTGTTAAAAAACAAGATATTCACAACCCTATAGATCCTATCACACAACAAACAACTCATGGTATTGGTTATTGTTCCTTGATATAAATAACCAAGCCTTCAATCAATATCAACACCATCACAATGGATTCCTCTAAGCCAACCTTAATAGTAGTGCATCCTGACTTGATAAACACTACTACTAGTCTTGGTTGTCATCCTTTGCTTGAAACGAAACAAACAAATAAAACTTCGCTTAATGCCAATGTCATCTCACAAAACACTAATGAATTGACTTCATTAGGTTTTACACCCTCCTATCAAGGAGAGATCAAAATCTCACAATTTGCAGAGTCTTGCATAGATAAGACAACTCATATTAAGAAAGATGTCTCTTTGTTCAAACTATAAGAACACCTTCTACCATTGATCAAGAGGGTATCTTGTCGAGACTCCTCTAAGATCGCTTGATCTCCCTTCCTCCAAGAACTTGAAAGAAATTCTATTACAAGACTTCATTTTGTGCATATTATAGAATTCACAATCATTCTACTAATGAATGCAACACTTTGAGTAGTAAAATCCAACATCTTAAGGATTTTGGTGCTCTCCCTAATTCCTCTCATTAATACTAATTTTCACTCTAGCATGCATCTTATCATTCATTTTAGGCCCATCCTTGTCCTACACTAAGTGGAGGCAAGGGTTTAGTTAACCTTGTTCTCATATGTTACTTCTCGTTGCCTCTTTTGGCTAGCTGTTAACCTTTCATGAACATAAAGAGCAAGCTTGAGATGTCGACAACATGTCTTAAGTTGGCTCACATGTGACATACTAATCTTTTCATGATGTAGTTTATTGGAAACATATGACTTGGCATAGGGATTTATGAGTAAGCTTTCATGTCTTCTTCTTCTACTTTAAATAAATTGCTCACAGTAATGGTGTTATCAACCACTTTAAAGTAGGGGCATACATTGACACTCACATTTTATTGTGTGATTTTCTTTTTCTTGTGATTTCATCTCTTGGAAACATTAGGTACAATGTTTTCCAAGATGAGACTTTGCACTTGTCCTCTCTTTGAAACAAGATGAGACCTTTCATGAACAAAGCAAAATACCCTTTAACAAATTTTTTATATGAAATTCAGGTATGTGCAGGATTATCATGGAAAAAACAGGCCTTTAAGTGGCAAAAAATTCAAAAAAGTTAGAGTTATGCAACTTGATGTAAAAATTTGAATAACTTATCTATACTATTTCAAAAATATGTTGGAATAGAATCTGTAGCAAATTTAATGTAGTTTCTAAACTACTTATTTAAAAAAGAAAAATATGATCTATTTGGTGAAAATTTAAAATTTCAAAGTAGTAGTACTTAAATTTTAGAGAAAAAATAAATAGGTGTCTATCTCACCACCCTAACCACAATAAAATGATAATATTTTTTTATAAGATTATAGATATAAGTAGAGGACTCATGTCCTAATTTGATGCATATTTTTTTGTAGTATTTTTCCAAGTAAATAATTAATTATGAATTTTTTATTACAACTTTTAAAAAATATAAAAACTTGTATGTTTGACCACCTTAACTTGGTTAAAACATCATAAAATTCAATTTTTTTTAATCCTATAGTATGCGAAGCATAGAATGTGACACATTTCTTAGATTCAAAAAATGTGATACTATTTGAAATCTACAGATGTTTTTAAATTAGCCTATCAATTAGGAATTTAGCCGTAATTCAAATAGAAAATAAATAATAATAATTTATTAAATTAAAAGTAAAGCATAATTTATATTGGTGGAAAGTTGAGAATCTCATTTAAAAACCCCTTTTATTTCATTAGTTTTGGGTAAAAAAAAAGTCATTAGCCACATACCCTATGTGTACCCATCATATCACCACTTTTTTTTCCATCATGATCCTACACATACCCATTCAAAAACATTTTTCTTTTGTGGTGCCTTAGTAAACTTATTAGGAGATATAACTTTGGTATGGTTGAGTGGGAAGCCCATTCTGATGGATGACTTTCTCCATAGCCACTCGCATGTCTGTGAGCACATATTGGTTGTATGTATCTCACCCCTTAGGACTTCTCACCTAACAAACAACCAAGAATTTCATTTCCTTAGAGTGAGTATGCATTTTTGGAAAAATAGCCTAGATCTAATCCACAATGTGTTGGACAAATGATTGAATCTTGATCCACCTTTGTACTTCTCTTCCTTCTAGTTATTTTCATTGCATGAATGTGTATCTTGTTCTACTGCAAATCAATCACCATTGTGTGTGTTCCTTTGTTCTTATGTTGGTTTGACTTAGGATCTTGGATTCTAGGGGCTTGGTTACCTCCTTCATCTTTGTTATCCTAAACCATCCACATTGGTACAATTGGACTCCTCTTCATTGTCTTCTTTAGTGAGTTTGAAGCAAGTTCATCCTCTCACTAAAGTGGGGGCTAAATGTAGCGTAAAAAATGTATCTTTGGACATTTTCATGCTCTTTTGGGTCTTTCTTATGGATTTTCACTTAATTTTTCCTAGATTTAATGTTGTAATGTGGTCAACACATTCACATTATGTCTTGGATGCTTGTGAATCAATAAGAATTCTACGATATCTTGTAAAAGTGTTGTGAAGTGTTGTAACACACTTTCACACTTTTCTAGGACCTTTTTAATATAATTCACTTAAATAACCTCTTTTTATCACTTACCAAGCCTTATTTCAAAGTGTTGTAAAGTGTTGTAACAAACTTTCATCCTTTTCTAGGCTTTTCATCAATAATTTGACCTTTTCTTATGTTTAAATGACCCCTTTATACACTTATAGGCCCTACTTAAGTGTGTTTTTGAGAATAATCCCAGTAAAAATCATTTAATACACTTTAATTCATGACACCCATTAAAAATTACCTACTGGGACCAAGTCACTACTAGGGCGACTTAGTCCTACTTGGCTCAAAAATGAAAATTATTTCAAATTTTTGGTAAGATATTATTTTCTAAACCTTGAGGTTGGCCTATGATGTGGTATTTTTGGGAAATTTTGTATAACCATGTATAAATATATGATTTTTATGATCATTTTTCCCCCACTCACCCATTAATTAATTCATCAATCATTCATCATTCATTCTCCATCTCATGTCAAACAAGCTAGGTCGTCAAGATAGCTTTCTAAGGAATTCAAGGGAAAATTCTTTAGCCATTGTTGAAAAAATTCAAGATCTATAATCATGGAAATTTTCTAATCCCTTCATTTTATGTTCATGGTTCATCTTATTTCTTCATTTGGTTTAATTACCTAAAAGGGGTTTGACCAAAGCAAACCTCTATTCCCTAACATTTAACATATCTCTTTCTTTCTTTGTGTGTTTGCAAATTTAGGTACCTTGAAGGCTTGGAAATAATTGAAGAATAGGTTTCAAAGTTTTTGAAGACATCTCCTTGTTGGATAGGTCAAAATATCCACAAAAAGGAACTTACAGTGCTGAAAATCGGAGTTTCAGAATTGGACACTTGGAGGAGTAGAAAGTGTAGACCAAGAGTTTCTCTTTCCACTTTTAAATTTTTGGAAAAGAAATAGTGGAATAAGTCACCATCAATTTTAATTAGTCCCATTATGCATTTTTTCAAAGATTTCAATAGATTTAGATACCCATTTGGCCTAAACGGGCTCTGGAACAATTTTCCCAATCTAGGATTGAGTCGCCCAGAATGGTGTAAGTGTCCCAGTAGGTCAAAATTTTACAATCAGTAGCATTTTTATTCATCATTCCAATCTTCAACACATTTCTAGGTACATACTTTCTATTTTACTTTCCTATTCTATGTTATTTGCATTTCTATTTATCTTTCTAGGTCTCTTTGCATACAACACTGTGTTTTCAACAAAATGCATTCCTTTAGTTTTCATTTAATAATCAATATTTGTTACCAATTTTTTTCATTTAAATAATTCCATTTAGACATATTTCATTCATATTTGCATTATTCTTGAGTTGGGACATTACACATTTTTGGCATACCTCTCTCCTTTTAGGTGAAAAACGCTAGAAGTGTTAGGGAGCTTGGGATGCCAAAATCTTTGTCCACAATTATTTACATTTTTTTATTAAATTAAACAAAGATAGTATTACATAATTTATAAATAAAGGATGGGTTGTATTAAGGTGCACCTTAAAATCATATAATGAAAAATTAAAGAACACTAAGTAGTTATAGAGCTTTAATGGACACAATCATGTTTTATTTGATAATACTAGTTTGAATATTTTATAGGTTCATATTGAAAAGTGTGTTGGTTGAATGCAACAATACATTTGGATATACATAGTGTGTTATTTATGGAGTATTTTTTAACATATTCTATAATACAAGACATAAAAAGACATTGCACAAAAATACATCAAGACATCTTATAATTAGTAGTGAAAAGGGTTTTGAAAGTAGAAATTTAAATTTTAAATTTAAGGTTCATTCTCATGTACTATAGTATTGATTTCCATAGGAAAAATAAAATCTAAGTAGAAAACAATAATCTTGATGCATAAAGTGAATGGATAGACCTATGTGTGAATGGAGTTCCATAAATGAGAGGTAAATGACAAATGTGTAGGAAAAACTATTAGTGGGAGAAAATAGTGATGAATAGAGATTGAAGTATCTACATTAATTATTGATCAATAAATAATTCAAACATCTAACCTAAATTTAAGAGAAAAATTCTAGCCTCTTAACATAATAGATCTTTAAAAAATATAAGAAAATATATTTTTTAATTTTTAAAAATAATTTTAAAATCAACTCAATATCTCACAAAACTTATAACTTCTCTTTCAATAAACCAAACTCTTATAAATATATATATATATATTTTAAAAATTACTATCAATCCAACTCAAAATACATTCAAGAAAGAATTCTAACAAACAATTTGACAAACTTGGAGCAGCAATGACTACTTACCAATGGACAAACCAAATACATTTCAATCACTATCGAATAAAGCTTTTTTTGATAAGTGAATAATTATTTATTATTATTTTATTATTAGTTTCTTCTTAGCTTTCACTCGTTTCGTGTGTAACTTTTTATTCAAACCGTGCTTTATACTATCAGCATTTCTTTCACGATGGGAGTAATTATTGATTTTCTTTCTATATATATTTTTTTTTTGTGTTAGAATGTGGGTTCGCCTCTTTATAATGTCCTTTTAAGGGAACATTATTGTGGGCCATCTAGGAGATAGATATAACATAGGCATAAGATCGAATATTTCATATTATGTTGTGGAAAGGACTAGACTGATTGTCTCATGTAATGGTGTAGATTGTTTTAGGATGTGGCAAGATGCAATCTATTTATCTTTTGTAATAAGCTTAATAAGATATTATTTAAAGTTGGAGTTTTCAGGGTGATTGAGTTACAATTAATGAAGTAGATGTTTGGGGATGAGAATTAGTAGTCATTCATGTTAAAAAAAAAATTGGTGTTTTTGAGTAATAAGTAATTTTTAATGAAAATTTTGATAAGTTTTTGTAAGTGAGTTAGGTTTTTGAAGTTATTGTTTGGGGTCTTGGAAATTAATGTTATATGGGCATCGTTACATCTTCATCAAATTATTTAAAAAATATTCACAAAGAGTAGACAAAAACATGTGCATGAAGATATATATTTTTGGGTATATATTTTTGTCAAAATATATAAATATTATGTTATTTTATGTGACTTGTGAAAATAAACAATTCTATTAAAAAAAATTATGTACAAATATAATGACTAATAATATCTAGTTCACAAATAACGCATTAAAAAGAAAAATTGCACAACATCCATAACTCTTAAAACACAATCATCCACAATTTCTCTTATTTAAATTATTTAATACAATTTTGTCATGTCCCTTTTTTGAATTTTCAAAAAATAGAAAATCACTATTTTTAGTATGTCATCTTGTTTCTTCCTCCAATGGGTGGAAGAATTCTCTCTAGGAACATTTCCTCTACTTCATGGTCTTGGATCTCCTCTTGATTTTTCTCACATGAACTTGGGTGTAATTTATAACCCCAAAATAGTGAGCAAATTTGAAGTTTGAAATGTAATTTATCACTATTTTTAGAAATAAGTTGAGACCAATAGCAACCATTAACTTAGAGCACTACCTCACTAGGTAATACCTGAGAAAAATCAACCTCCACCAAAATTTGAGTGAAGGAAGTGTGAGTAAAATTGTTGGATGTATTTTTAACTTTCAAGAACCTACCTAGAGTATTATTGATGCCCTCATAAGCAAAGGGGAACCAAAACTATAAGGGAAGATATAATAGTCTCACCTAAATAGGACTAACATAAATGGGTTCCTTCAAATGGTTAAAGAAATGAACCCAAAGTCTCATGGATAAGGGATGAGAATCCCATTCTCACACACCATGATCCAAAATAGTTTGTCTATCCTTAGAAGAATTAAGGAAAATAATAAAAAAACTCTAACAAAAGGGTAAATCTCAATCTTACCCTCTACTAAAGGTGTCCACTATGTCGAGATCCAAAGGTCAAAATCTCAGAGAGAAGGACATAAGCAGAAAAATCTAAAAATAAGTTTGTAATAATAGCCCCAATGAAAGGAAGAAGTTCATATTGGTACCTCTTAAGTTTCTCAGTTAATTCTAGAAATGACTTGATGTAATTCAAGTAGCGTGATTGGCTTAGAAAAGGCACCTCCTCCGCCTCACAACTTAGCCCAATGACCTTGGAAATGAGGTCCTCAATGACCTCCATTTTCACACCACCTATTTAGACTTGATATTTATGCTAGCTATTCACAAATTAGGTTGGAAACTTATCACAATTTTCTTTCATTTATTTGAAGAATGAGGTTAGCCTCTCTTAAAACTTCACCCAAAGTTCCATATTATTCTTTAGATAAATATAAGTTTTGGGATCCATGTAAAACCTTGGCTCTTGATAGAAAATCTCTACACACACTAGCCAATCTTCCCCACTAAAAATAGAAGGTAAGAATGATGTATATAAGATACCTTGAGTTGTAACAAGAAAAATAAATTTGGAAACAAATAAAAGTTGAGGGTATTACATTCAAAAATCAAATTAATATTTTTGAACCTGACTCAATGATTATAGTAGATTTGCATTGATTACCACTAGTAAAAGCTTAGAGATCATAATGATTCAACATATTTTGCTTAGTTTTTTTGGTTCATAATATTTCTAATATCATTATCCTTTGAATGGATCTTTCCTTTAATGTTGTCACACTCATAATAATTCTCTAAGTACCTTATCAAATAATTATTCCCCACATCAGAATTAGATGATGAATAAAAAGGTAGTCTATTTTCCTTTCTAACCTTTAGATTGGCCATAGCGTCAAAAGATATTTTCCCCTCATGTTTCAAGTCACAATAGCCTTGAGAATTATAATTATTAATAGGGGTTTACTGATGGTGATGGATTAGCACAATAAAAATGTCCCTCTCTATATTATCACAAAACATTCCACCTTTATTCTTAATCAAAATTTGAATTTACCATTTCTTAATAATATCATTCTATTCTCCTTTTTTCTAGTCTTTCATTTTATTCCAAAAAACCTTTGGCTTACACTTAGGCACAAATAATATTTCCTTTAGTATGATTGATAAAATTGAAATTATGTTATTCCATGAATATAATATCTTTTCTTTGAAGAAGAATTTTGAATCGTATGACCAATAAAATCTAGTCGTATAACTAAAGTCCCATATTAGCCAAAACATCAACATTTATATTTCCTTCCTGAAGAGAGTGCATCCAAAAAAGTGCAAACATACTCTCCTTTAAAATCATAGACCAAAACTTGCATCCAAAAAGAAATGTAGATCATGAACATGTTTCCAAAGAAATCTCTCTATCTTGAGTAACTGACCTCCAAAATTTTGGATTAGACTTCTAGATTATTTCCATAAAAAAATGAGATACAAACATGGTATTGCAATCATACTACAATATTCTTATTTGTCATTCTCAAAATACTTTGATATTACAATATGATTCATTTAATTTTCATAGTACTATTGGCATTACTCTTGAGAGATCAGTGAGCAACTTTTGACATCAAACAAAATACTCCTTGACATTACTCCTTTGACATCAATGACAACATATGTTCAACACCTCTAACTCAAGAACATAATATATAAGAGAAAATATATAGAAAACTATCAAACAATACTTACAAAACCATGAGCTAAACACACCCAAAAAGTGCCACCAAACTTATCTTCAATCAAATATTCCCTCATAATGGGATTTTCCTTTTAGGGTAATGAAAATATAACATAACCTTTACCATCATATCTATGAACTGATGATGAATGGTCTAGATTTACAATGAAAACAATATATAAAATGTAGCTTTGAGGGGCACTACCCTCAAATTCCCTTTGGGGTTTGTGGCCCTAAAATCCCCCATTGGGGGGTCATCTACCCCATATCCTATAAGGTTAGTTCCTCCTTGTGTTCACCATGCTCAAAATGTAAACTTACATTTTTAATTGCAATGTTTAGACACCATTTTTGAAACATGCATATCCTTGGTTTGGCTTGAAACCTAATTTTGTAAGTAAATTGAATGATATAATTATGTATGTTTCTTTCTTGAGTGGAAGGTGGCAGATGGCTAGATGAGTACATGGTTCTCGATAAGGGTTTTTGGATTGGACTCTGTTTCAACTAGATGCACACACAATTCATTTTAATATTTCTTTGTTTCCTATACTAAATGTTGGATTAATCATGCATTAGCTAATAATTATTCATTAATTAATTATTAGTCTAATTTATTCTTATGCACTTAAGCTAAACTTAGAAGTTCTTTAATCAATCAACTAATTGTTTTTCTATGTTAACTAAGGTGAGCTATTATTAGATCATTTTGTCTTATTGCATGTGATGTTGACACTTATCTTGATCTAATCCCTTTCTCATTTAGGGTTGATCATATATAGTAATCAACCCTCATTGTGTTATCTCTTGAGCTCTCAACCTTTGAGGACTCTTGTTTTCCTTTAAGATTCTTGAGGTTCATTTTTGTGGCTTTTTTTTTGTTGAGGAATATTGCATATATTGTTTGCAGATCTCTTGTGTGGAAGGTGTCTTTGTTCATTGCTTGATCTTGTGGCTCACATTTTTCACAATTCTAACATGGTATTAGAGCATGGATTTAATAAACCCCTTATCAATTTATGATTTTTTTCTTCAACAAGGGTTATAGGCATCATATCTAGAATCCTCTTTTCTTTTTTTGCAAATTTTTTAGGAGTTCAAATTTTTAGTTTGGCATGAAAAGGACCTCACCATTGGGATTTAGAGTTGTTGAGAAATTTGGAATTGGCTTTTGTTTGACTTGATTTGGTCTCCTAAGGTTAGATTTGGGAGGTTTTGAAGTGAATTTTTTTTTTCTGGATCTAGAGGGTAGCTATGATTTTGGTGCATTTTGGCACAAAAAGGAACTCGTTGTTGGATTCAAGAGGTCAATTCCATGAATTTTGACTATAAATTCACCCTATTTCGAATTCAGGAGCTTTTGAGGCAATTTTTTTGTATAGGGGCTCATATGACCCTTGTACAGTTGCTTGTGCATGTGTTTCAAAAAAGGAAAAAATCATAAATGTCAACATTATTTTTAATTTTTTGGATTTGAAAAAATATCCAAAATTTAAAAAAAAAAACATATTAAAAAATGCAAAAGTTTTAAAAAGTAAAAAGGGTGACATTTCTTTTTTTAGTGGGTGGTAGATTAATTATAGGGTACCCATAGGGTACCATTACCCATAGGCCCTACGCCCTATGGGAAACATTATGTAGCCACTGATGACCTTTTAAGAACTAATCAAAAAATTTAAACCACTAGAGGTGGCTTTATAAGGGTCGTCTATTGGCTATTATGTACTGGCAACCACAAAAAGAAACCAATGCTTTTTTATTTTTTCTAGCCTTTAATACCCTTTTTTTCTAGAATTGAAATTTCTATCCATTACTTTTTTCTAGCTTCGATAGCCGCATAAGATTTTTTTTCAATCACGGACTGTCAATTTTTTGGCATATTTTGGTCAATTTGGGAAATTCTATCACCACCTTTTCTACAGGGTGGCTAGATTTTTTTTATAGAAGGGAATATTCATTGAATATTTTGATGACATCAACATGACGTCATGCTAATATCAATGGTATGAACTACACCCTTGGCCCCTTTAAACCCTCCTCATGTGTTAAAGGAGGTATTTTTTTAATTTTGGGCATAACCTGGGCATATGATATATTTTTTGGCAAACAAGATATTAGCAAAAGGTTGGTTCCATCAAATTTTTAGTGGTGTGGGTTTGATCACTTGATTTTGCTACTAGTGCATTCTATAGTCCATTGAAGTTAGAGGTGTTGTTTTTAGTCTTGAGCTCATAAATTTTTACCTTTTTCTCAATTTTCATGATTCTAGTGATGTTATGTTTGTCTTTCAAAGCTCTTTACAACCATCCATGCACTTTTTCCATATTTGTCCCTAGGTATATTTTATTTAGCTTTTTATGTTTACACAATATAGTGAATTACTTGGACACCCTAGCTCCTAGAAACATTTTGTTTGTGTGGGATGACTCTTTTTTGGATTTTCTTCATGTATTTCCAGTATTTTTTCCTATTTGGGCATTGTAGACATTTTTCCATACACATTTTCTTTTATAGATGCATTGAGATAAAGTGTCATTTTGGTGTATATTTTTTGGGGATTTTGCACATCTTGTTGTGCCTTTTGTATTCACACTATGATATAAAGTGTCATGGGGGGTTTGGTGTTTTCCTTTGATTTTCCATCACACTATTGTCAAGTGAGTGTCCCTTCCATGAAAACAATGAATCTTGGTGATTCTTTCCTCATGCATGTGTGCCTTGGCTTGCACACCCGTTTTCTTTCAGGGTTTTTCTCCTACATGCACATCTTGGTTTCACATAGTTTTAATTACATAGCATGGCTCTCCAATTTTAGCATTATATGTGGGTTTCTACTATTGGTGCTAATGCTTCCTTGGTTTCGTAGTTTCAGTGATCTATGTATCTAGTTCTTGTTCCTATGTACTTTCAGATGCAACACACATCAATAATTGGTTACATGTATTTCAGTGAGATAGATCATTTACCATATGGAAAATCTTTCATTCTTATTTTTTGGAGGTGCACTTCCATTTTCATTTGATCAGAGACTACTGGTACCTTTATTTTCAACTTACATCTTGCATGCTGATTAGTGTCATTTTGGTCACTCATATAGATTCATGTTCCATTTGCATCTTTGAGTTCCATATGTTTTCCTTTGTTTTCCATTTGATTCGAGTAGTGTAATTGGGGACACTCATGTAGATTATTGTCTCTCTCATGATTAGTGTTCTTGATACTATTGGTACCTTTATTGTTTACTTGCATCTAGCATGTTGAGTAGTGTCATTGGTGTCACTCATGTAGATTCATGTACCACATGTATCTTCCACTTCCAAATGTTTTCCTTCTTTTTTTTCTATTTGATTTGAGTAGTGTTGTTGGGGGAACTCATGTAGATTGTAGTCTTCTTGATCTTGACATAATTTTTATCTTTGATTTTTAGATATTTTCCTTTGTTTGACATCTAATATGAGTAGTGTCGTTGAGGTCACTCATGTAGATTCTTGTTACCTTGATCTTGATCATCATTTGTTTTAGAGGCGATTATTCATTTCAACACTATATTAGTCATCTTTTGGATAGAAGTGTGATACCAAAATGTTTAACCTATTCTAAGCAATTAAAATGCAATGGAAAAACATAAGGAAACACCTCAAGATTAGCCTAAGAAATTTTTAAATGCAAAGAGAAATTTGTTAAATGATGACAACTAGATATACCTCCCTTTTGCAGCTAAAAACTTCTTGGTTGGCCCTTGATTTGGATGTTCTTTGTATGCTCCTTGATCATGACTCTTGATGTGGCTAAATGAAAGATTTGACTATGTGCTTGAATGCAAATGTAAATGGATGAAATTGACGGTCAGGTGAGTGCACAAAATGGCAGCATTTAGTTGCAAATGGCTAAGACTCCTCAAATGCCTTAGAGGATGGGGTATTTATAGGAGAATTTGAATTCTCTAGAGAATTCAATGGTTGAGATTTATCCAACAAGGCCAAGATGAAGGGCTAAGGTGAGTTGAGGACTCACAAGCCCTCACATCTTGACATGTGGATTGTGAGATGGCTAAGGGTGAGATGATGTGTATGTGATGTGGAGGAAGGACAAGTACCTTCCAAGTACCTTGGGAGATGAAAAGATTCCTTGGAGGAATAAATGTGAATTTAAAATTCACATGCTTGGGAGAATCTAATGGATAAGAGAGGGTCTCCAAAAAGGTGGGAGTTTGTCACATGTGACTTGATGTGACAAGTCAAAGATTCTAGAAGATGCATGGAAAAAGGGGATTCTAGAAGGAATAAAAGTGAATTAAAAATTCACATGGGGAAGAGAGGAGCCTTGCATGAATAAAAAATTCCTTGGGGGATGGGGAGAGTTGACCAAGGTACTAATTAGGTTTAACTAATTAGTAATTAGAGGATAATTAGGGGTTAATGAGGATTAGAAGCCAACTTGCAAAAGTTGGAGGATGTGACACATCCTAATCAAGGATTAGGCATGTGCACATCCTTAATGAAGAGATTATGGGATGGATTAGGATTAGATGAAAATGACATGTGAGGAATTAAATAAATTATGTAATATTTATTTAATTCATTTGATGAAAAGGGGATTAAGGAGGGTAAGGTATTTTAATTATTAATTAAATACCTTAGGGATTTGGAATAATTAAGGATATTAATTAAATAACAGTAATATTACTTAATTAACTCGGATAAGAGGATGTTTAGACAAAAGGTGATAAATTTGGATAAATTAAGTGTCCAAATTTGGATGGCTATAAGAAGTCTACACTTCTTCATGCTTCAATGGTGTTCTACATGTTCCTCTCTTTTTTGGGACATTGTTTCAATTGGAGGCTTCTTAGTCCTTCATCTTGATTTGGAGGCATTCTTAGTCCTTCTCTTTTGGAGAGAAGTTTTCTCCCACTATGGTTTTCCTTTTCTCCAATTTTGAGAGATCTTTTTTTTGTACATGGGTACCTCACCAGGCCTCATTTTACAATACCCATCATGAATTCTCTTTTTAGAGTTCTTAGCTACTCCCTAAGTTCATCTTAAGGGGGTGCTCAAGTAATCGTGCATTAGCTAATAATTAATCATTAATTAATTATTATTCTAATTTATTTGCATGCACGTAAGCTAAAATTAGTTCTTTATTTAGTTAACTAAGTGTTTTTCTATGTTAACTAAAGTGATCTATTATTAGATCATTTTATCTCATTGCATGTGATGTTGATACTTGTCCTATTCTAATCCCTTTCTCATTTAGGGTTGCTCCTATATAGTACTCAACCCTCATTCTATTATCTCTTGAACTCTCAACCTTTGAGGACTCTTGTTTTCCTTGAAGATTCTTGAGGTTCATTATGTATCTTTTTCTTTTCGAGGAATATTGCATGTACTTTTCATAGATCTCTTCCATGGAAGGTGTCTTTGTTCATTGTTTGATCCTATGGCCCATTTTTTCACAATTCTAACAATAAAGAGATCTATAAAATCTCTACCTTCACCAATGAAACAAACAATAAAGATGTGCATTATGGCTATTTTTGATGGTCATTATTTTTTGGTGCCCAAGGCTGCTCATTCCCTGCAGGCTAAGTTACTAGTAGAGAAAACAAGATTATGACACAAAGGATGGGTCATATAGGTTAGAAGGGTTTAAAGAACATGAAAAATCAAAACCTTATTGAATGGTTAAATGGTTGTAATATTGAATTTAAACTTTATGTAAACATTGTGTATATGGAAAATAAATCCACGTTTAGTTATACTTTAGTTCTCATAAATCTTCTAGGGTGTTGGATTTAGCCCATCATGATGTATTTGGTCTTATTAATGTTCTTTTTTTAAGTTGGTATATTATGTTTCTTTCATTAATGATTACAATATAAGAGCATGGGTATATTTACTTAGAAGTAAATTCAAGCCCTTGGTCATTTAAAAAAGTTTACAACTCTTGTAGAAAATCAAACTGGTAGGAAGATTAAGATTTTGAGGTTTGATAATGGCAATACATTTTCTTTAGTAGATTTTGATAGATTCTCAAAGGACCATGTGATAGAAAGACATAAAACAAATCTATGCACCCCTCAATAGAATGGAGTTGCAAAAGCAATGAATATGGCTAAAAGTATATTGAGTGAGGTTGGAATATTTTTTTGAGTAGAAGTAGTTTCCATAACTTGCTACCTATTCAATAGGTATCCTACATTGGCTCTTGTTGATAATACACCTATAGAGGTGTGGTTGAGAAATAATCCCTCATTCGTACATCTTTGAGTCTTTTTTTGTGTGGTATATGCACATGTGCCAAGGGAGAAGTATTCAAATTTGGAGAACAAAGTTACAAAATGTATCTTCATTGGCTATGATGTTGGTGTGAAAGGTCACAATCTTTGGGACACTATAGATGAGAGTTTTTTAGAACAGAAGAGTTATCTTTATAAAATTTAAGAATTCTTCCATGGTAGTACAATCCTAAAAGGATGAAAGAAATATGTGGTTCAACTAACCCCAAAGGTTAAGAAGTTTGAACCAAAATCCCACTAAAGACTTGAAGAAGAATAGAGATTAGCTAGAGCCTCCACCTTAGTCATTGAGGAGGTCCACTCAACAAAAGGAGAAACCAAAAAGGTATGCTCCCTCTAATTGAAGATGCATTTTATTTGATCACTAACATTGATTAGCCTAGGATTGTAATGGAGGCTATGAGTATAGATGATGTAGAGTCTTCGAAGGTGGCAATAAATGAGAAGATGAATACTTTGAAGAAAACTAACATCACTAAACATGTATAATGTTAAACTCAAGGAGAAATAGTTTTATATTTCTTCTCCTCTTATTTGCTATTATACAAGAGATAAATTATGCCCACCTTAAGTTCTCAAAGCCTCTCCCATTATAGTGGAGAAAGGAGTTTGAGCTAAATATGCATGAGTTTCCTAGGCTCTTCCAAATTATATTTGAATAACTCTAACAAAAAGGGCTAAGACATTGTCTTAATTTTATACTTCTCTTAAATGTCACTTTACTAAACACCCCTCTAATATCTTCCATCACTACTCTTTGCTCATAGTTTGAAATGAAAGAAAAAAATCATTGCACCATGATATACTAGCATACTTGTTTATTTCTAACTTATCATGCATCTTCCTTTCAAGAATATCAATAAATTTCATCACAAAATTCTCTATGGTAACAATATCATGTACATTCACAATAGTGGGTTACAATTTTTTGCATAAAGAAAAATTAGAAGCATCGATCAAAAAATTAAAATTACTTTGAATGAAGGAGCTTCGTTCAAACATGAATGATATCCAAAGCCTTCAAATGAGTTGTAGAAGTTGTCAAAACCAACTTTGGAGTCCAAGAACACTTGCATGCAAAGGGAAACCTATCATAGGGAAGAGAATGGAGAAAAAAATAAGAGGGTTTTGAAGCTCTGAAATATGAGAGATATATTATCAGAACAATCAAATGAAATATTTACAAAGATCAATCCTTAAAAGGAGATCAAGCAAAACCTAAAAGGTAACCCTAATAGGTAGACATTTAATAATTAATATAATTAATAAATGTCACAATATGCAACTAAAGTGAAATCTTAAGAGTAGAATAAAGGTGACTTAATTAATATAATTAAGTGAAAACCTTTACTCTCACACCCCCCCTTAAGATGAGCAAGAGTGCAGCTACAAACATGTGCAAAAAGGAAAATGTAACTACAATGCATGAAAGTAAAATTGAGTCCCGACAACTAGGCCTGATCAGGTACCCGAATACAACCAAATCTCTATAAAGTGGAGTAAAGGAGAAAAACCAGCGGGAAAAAACTCCTCTCCAAAAAGAGATAAAGAAACATGCTCAAAGAAAAACATGAAGGAAGGCTTCACTAAGACCCCCCAAGGATAACTTCCTTCACCCCAAGCATGGAGCACAACTGAAGATAGCGCAAAGATTCCAAAGGTTTAGTGAAGATGTCTGTAACCTACTCCTCTATAGGAATGTACTCCAAGAGGAGAGAACCATGCTGAATAAACTGCCTGATGAAGTGCATGTGGATTTCAATGTGCTTTTTCTGTTGATGCTCCACCGGGTTGTGAGAAATGTGAATGGCACTATGATTGTCACACCAAAGAATAGTGGGACTATCTGGAGGAAACCCAAACTCTGTCATCAACTGCCAAAGCCATAAAACCTCTTGACTGGCTAATACTGCTGCTCGGTACTCAGCCTCTGTAGATGATAATGCAATAGAAAATTGCTTCTTGCAAGACCATGTGATAGGACTAGAACGAAGGAAAAAAACAAAGCCAAAAGTACACTTCCAATCATTGACATCACTGGCCCAATTTGAGTCAATGAAGCCAATGATGTGAGGAGATCCTGAAGTGTAGTGAATGCCATAATGAGTGGTACCCTGAATGTACCTCAAAATATGTTTGGCTGCTTGCCAATGGCTCTCATGAGGATCATGGGAGAACCTAGAGACAAGCCCAACTGCAAAGGAAAGATCAGGACGAGAATGTGTCAAGTACAAAAAATTGCCAACCAACTACCTGTATAAAGTGGGATCCACTGAAGGAGTAGAACAAGTGGAAGACAAAACAACTCCTAACTAAAATGGAGTGGGGGAAGACTTGCAATCAAGCATTCCAAATCGCTTAAGAATATCAAGAGAATACTTCTCCTGAAGTATGGAAATATCATCCGAAGACTAAATAACCTATAGACCCAGAAAGAAGTGCAGAAGACCGAGATTTGTCATCTCAAACTACTCAATCAAGGCTCTCTGAACACTCTGAATCATGGAGGATGAGCTACCTATAAGAATGAGATCATCTACATATAGCACAAGAATCAAAAGATCACCCTCCTAACACTGAATATACACTATGTGATCGGAATGGCAATGTGTGAAGTGAGAGGAAAGCAAGAAAGAGTCCATCTTCTCATACCAAGCTCAAGGGGCTTGTTTAAGACCATACAATGAATGAAAAAGTCTGCAAACCAAAGAAGTGTCCTACACAAATCCTTGAGGCTGCTCCATATAGGTCTCCTCATGTAGGTCTCCATGTAAGAAGGCACTCTTCACATCCATCTGAAACACTGTCCATTCCTGTGAAGCTACAAGTGAAAGTACAAGGGTATAGAGTTCATCTTGGTGATAGGAGCAAAGGTCTCAGAGTAGTCAATACCCTCTACTTGAGAAAACCCCTTTGCAACAAGACATGCCTTATACTTATCAATATAACCATCTGTAGCATACTTGGTATGGTACACCCACTTGCATCATACCAACTTTCTTCCCTTAGGAAGAGGACAAAGATCCCAAGTATGATTATTCATCAAAGAAGAATACTCCTCATCCATGGCCCTATCTCACTCAAGGTGGCCTGTCACCTCTAAAAACTTCTGAGGATCATCTGAAATGGCATGAATCAAAAGACTGGAACTAGATGTCTGAGCATGAGTACAACGAGTATCTGAAGGATCACCTACCAAAGAACTAGCTACATCAATAGTAACACGTGCCCACCTAGCCAAATGCAGAGCAACTAGTGGTGGTGGAGATGGTGGATCATCATCTACATCATCCTTAAGAGATAAGTAATCCTCAAGAGATGAAGAGGGAGGAGTAGGAAATGAGGGAGAAGTTGGTGATGGAGAATCCATCTAAGGATAGCACTCATCAAACTGGACATCCCATTGAAATAGGACCTCTATGGAATCAGGATCAAACAACCTATATGCCTTAACATCCTCATAGTAGCCAAAAAATATGAGTGGTCGGCTCTTCCTCTCCATGCCTTTCCACTGAGCATCAGTAATAATGCCCAAGCCTCACTATCAAAAACTTCGAATGTAGAAACATTAGGCTTGACATGGTTCCAAGCCTCCTTAGGATTCATATGTTGCAATGCCTTATGAGGCATATGATTCTGAATATAATTGGCACAATTGATTTCCTTAGCCCAAAATGAAGAACTCATAGCTCGAGACTATATCATACAATTTTCCATCTCCCGCAAGGTTCTGTTGTCTCTCTCAGTGACACCATTCTGTTGAGCGGTGTAAGGGACTATAAACTAATGTTGTAAACCATGCTTAGTGCAAAAATATTTGAAAGCCTAATTAACATACTCCCCCCATTATCTGTGTGTATCCTTCTGATAGAAAGTCTAGATTGCTTCTCCACAAATTTCTTAAAATTCCTGAATGAGTCAAAGACATCAGACTTGTACTTAAGAAAGTACACCCATGTATGTTTGGAGAAGTTATCAATAAAAGTGAGCACATAGCAGGCCCCTGAAAAAGGATTTAGAAAGGACATAAGATCAATGTGTACCAACTCTAGGGGTGCCTTAGCACGAGTGGCTTGACCCTTAGGAAAAGGATCTCGATGATGTTTTCCAAGGGCACAACCTCAACATACACCATCAGTACAAGAAATCTTTGGGAGCCCAATCACAAGTGCTTGAGTACTCATCTGTTGTAGATATCTGTAATTGACATGGCCAAAATGCTCATGCCAAAGCCTACTCACTGAATCTGCATGTGCTATAAGAGAGGAACCAATAGTGTCTAAACTCTCAAAGCCATCAAATTTGTATAAGCGTGATGTAGAATCCACACTCCCAGTAGCCACAACCAAGTCAAGATCATGAAGGTCTCGAATAACCACATCATGTGGTGAGAACTCAACTGTCTTACCAGAGCCAGAGTGGAAAATTTGATAAATGGATAGAAGGTTTATCGAAATTTCAGGAACCAGAAGCACATCCTGAAGACAATCAGCATCCAATGAAACAGTACCTAAACCTTGAACTGAAAGTTGTGCTAAGTCACCAACTGTAATAAGTCTAGTGCCTGTAGGGGAAAGAACGGTGACCAAATCCTCTATGTGTTTCATATGGTGAGAAGCACCAGAATCTAGAATTCAAGTGGATTCTGAGCATAATGCTTGTGCAAAAAGAGCATGACCTTTCCCAGTGGGTTGTGAAGGAGGCTGAGGTGCAGTGATATTATGTTGTTGCATGGCTTCCTCTAGAGCCTCTAAACATTTCCTACACCTGGAATTTGGATGTCCTTCCTTGCCACAAAAATTGCAATGATCACTAGATTTCTTCTTAGTCTTGGAGGAAGACTCACTAGACTTTGAAGATTTGCCCTATTTAGAATTGAACTATGGTTTGAATTAGTTTTAGGAGGTGGCTTGGAGGGAGTCTCACTACCAGCTGAATCTGTCTTGGGCTTCAGTTTCTGCTTCTTTTTCCCTTTAGCTGATTGAGCTACTAGTGCTTGGTTCTTAGATCCTGTGAGAGCATCCAACTGTGATATCTTGGCCTGCTCTCATGTCAACTAATCACAAAACACCTTAAAGGTAGGCATGGTAAAATGGTTGCCCAATGCATCCATGGTGGAATAAAATGTGGAAGAGAAGATCTAAAAAGGACCTCAAAGCTTAGAAAGAATTAGGTATATATACACTCCTCATCTGTTTTGGTTTTACCACAACCCTATAGAAGAGATCTTTTGTTGTTTGAATTTCATCAGAAAGTCCTCAATAGTGGGAAAAGAATCAGGTACTAGGGAAGTCAACTCTTCCTCAATCTGGATGGCACGAAACTAATTGATGGTACCAAATAAATCACTGAACTTGGTCCACATTTCAAGAGGATTGTTACACCCATCAAGATGAAACAACAAGCTATCTGAAATATGCAAGGAAATCAACCCCATAGCCTCATCCATCTTATTTCTATGCTGCATAACCTCAAATGGCTGAGTCAAAACTGGTTGAACTATGTCTAAATAGGACCACAACCCCTTTGATCTGAGAAGACGTGTCATGTATACCTTCCAAGTGTGATAGTTATGAGGTGTGAGAAGTTCAATAGTAGGAGTGTTTTCGGCCATGGTTGGAAAGTTTTAATGTTTTTTTTTTTTGGTGAAGACTTTCTCATTTTCTGAAGTAAATGATAGAAAGCAAGAAAAAAATCCCCCCACAATGCAAGAAACCAAACCCCAATAGAGATTTTTAAGAGAAAAAGCTAGAAAAAGAAAAAAATGCTTAGGACAATGCATTGAGTACCTGGTGAATTTTTTGATGAAAGAAATTGAACATCTAGGAAGAGCATAGAACCACCTTTTTGACGCCTATTCATTTTTGAAAAATGAAGCAAAATTGAGCAAGTTATGCCCCGCG
The DNA here is from genome assembly GCA_007258455.2 of Sequoia sempervirens. Lineage (NCBI taxonomy): Eukaryota > Viridiplantae > Streptophyta > Pinopsida > Cupressales > Cupressaceae > Sequoia > Sequoia sempervirens. Next base: position 747,795,622 of record VDFB02270651.1, on the reverse strand, counting down.
GAGTGCAAAAAGATCATTTGACTTTGATTGTCCAAAAATACAACCAAACTAAAATTTTTTGAAAAAATTCCTACACCATCAGGATGGGCTTGGAGCCAGCTTTTCAATGCCTATTTTTGTTCAAAAAATCAAAGAAAAAATGCCCAAGTTATAGCCGATTTTGTGAAGGTTGTCAAAAAAGGTAAACATAGCCTTTAGAGCCCTTAGGGGCTAAAAGAATACGCCCCTGGTCCAATGAGTGACTAGGGGGCTGGCGAAGTGGTGCTTGGGTGGCGAGTTGGCAATGTGCTGGTGGAGTGCGGCCCACGGGCGGTGCAAGAGCGGTGAGCCGGTAGAGAAGCAGTGAGCTGGTGGGAAGCCGACGATAGTGGGAGGCCGCTTGGCTTGTGGCTACGCTACGGTGGCTTCCGGGCAGTCAGTGGGTGGCATAGCCCTTTTCAATGGGCTACACTTTTTTAAAGTGAAAATATTAATTTTTCTTTTAATTTTTTAATTTATTTTTTTAAATTTTCACATTGTAGATCGTGCCCTGAGGCAATACGACCACAGGGCCAATTTTTTTTTGGTTTTCTGATCAACTATGGCTGAATCAGACATGTTTTATATGAAAATATAGGTTTTTAGGCACTACGAATCCAATGGCAAGGTTTGTTTGGCCCCAAAATGAACCCAAAGAATGGAGTAGGCCAGATCCACAAAAAATCAACATGAAAAGTTTTGAAAGCCCGATCAAACCCTCGTAACTCCAAAATCTTCAAAACAAGAACAAGCTGCAGCAGGCCCATACTCTTATACCATGTAGAAGTTGTCAAAACCAACTTCAGAGTCCAAGAACACCTGCATGCAAAGGGAAACCTGTCACAGGGAAGAGAATGGAGAAAAAAGCAAGAGGGTTTTGAATCTTTGAAATATGAGAGATATATTATTAGAACAATCGAATGAAATATTTACAAAGATCAATCCTTAAAAAGAGATCAAGCAAAACCTAAAAGGTAACTCTAATAGGTAAACATTTAATAATTAATATAATTATTAAATGTCACAATATGCAACTAAAGTGAAATCTTAAGAGTAGAATAAAGGTGACTTAATTAATATAATTAAGTGAAAACCTTTACTCTAACATGAGCCCCTACCCCCCACCCTTGGAATGAATACCCACTTGCACCATATAGGGGGTGTTCATTCAAACCCCCTTCTAATAAAGGGGGTTTGAATGAACACCCTCTTTTTTTACTTTGCCCCTTTAATTGTAAAATTAATGCATTTTTTACTTTTGAAGCTCAATTTGGAGGTGAAAATGGATCCCAATAGATGAACCAAGTTGGAGAACCCTAGTCCTCAAAACGAGCTTCCCAACAACTATAAATTTGATATATTTTGTTTTTATTTTTTATTTCTTTTTTTAGTTTTATTGAACATGGGTTTTTCATCGAACATTAAGTTTGGTGAAAACCTATTGTGAAAAAATAGTAAATTAGTGGAAATTTTTCAAAAAATATGTATTCACTAGGTATTGATTTCCTGATTCAAATAAAAGAATAAATTGAATTTCAATATATATAGAAAAAGTTATGTGATTCAAAGTGTGCCTATGCCTAAATTGTAATTGGTTTGACTTCAAAACTTAATTAAAAGAAAAATATTCAACAAAATGTTATGAAACAAAATGAAATCACTAGATATTAGTGTTACCAACCTAAATTCAAAAGAATTATAATTTTATCTTTTATAGAAAAAAAGTTATGTGATTCAAAGTACACATCACTTTTTAAAAATGTTGTTTACTATTAAAAACTAGTTATTAAAGGTGACGCAAAGAAAAATTACAATTTAATTTCAATTCTTTTTTTAAAAATTATGTTTAAAATCTACACACAAAATCTCACAAATCACTAGTTTGCATCATCTTCAAATTCCTATCAGTTTACCTACTATAGGTGTCGAAAAATGAAAAATTTGCTCAAAATGTTGATTTCAATGTAAAGTTTGGTCAAAAAGTGTAACCGATTATTGAGGGATGATCCATCATGACAACCTTCAAATATCCACCTACAATTTTTTTGTTGTAATCACTCTTTCAATTGAAGGAACAATAATATTAAAATTTCTCCCAATTTGAGTTAATAAATCCTTATTTTCACATATGCATTGCTACCTAGTAATGGATGCATATGTTCGACTTTCATTGCCAAAAATAATATGTAATCACCATTTTAAAAAATCCTAATTTGGAAGTTATGTGAGATCTTATGATATTGTGGATTTGAAGGACTCATCTCAAGATAGTATTTATCACATGTACCTCCTATTTTAGCTTGTCAAACTTGGTACAATAAACATATCAAAGTAAAGTATCCAATTGAGATCATCCCATATATCTCTTCAATTTGAAACTATTATCTCTTCATTTAGCTCGATAACATAGCTCACAGGAAAATACGCAGCCTTATTTGAATAATTAGCCATCTTGCTCAAAATTGGGTCAATCACATTGATCGATTTCTAAAATTTTCAAGTATGGACATTCCAAGATTTAATTTCATCAATGGAAATAATTGATTTCCTTTCTATGTTAATAAATCTAGGATTTTTTTATTCACATAACATTAAGTCTTCAAATAGAATACCAAACTTATCCTCATCATTATTACTACATAGAAATTTATTCGAATCTATTCAAATGAAGACTCCCACCTCATCGTTAATTATGTAAAATGTTCATGAAATCCCATCAAAATTTATTCTTAATCTTCCATTCAAAAATATTTTTAAATTAAACAATTAAAAGAATCTTTTGAACTTCTATTACCTTGTTTGACCATTAAACTTTGACCCTTATTGTAGTACATTGTACTCTATGACTATCATGCTCGTATACTCATATTCCTTAAAAAAGAAGAAAGAAAAATTTATATTAAAGTATTATAAGAATCAACAATAAGTTGTTAACTCTGAAGAAAAAAATATTTTCTTTTCCAATGCACGTGTCGTTAGTACCAGCCTTTTTGAGTCGCATGAAGGCAGCGTGGATAGTGCCGGCTTATGCGGTGACTTTTAGCAGTGGCGGCTGCCAAAAATTCTACCCCCTAAAAGAATAATGTTTGGTTATTATAATTATAATTCGTTTTTATATAAAAGAATAATGTTTTGTTATTATCATTATAATTTTTTATATTAATTTAAAAAATTGGTCAAAGTTTTTTTTATTTTCAGTCATGAGGTCTTTAATTCTTTTGATGTAATTATGAAGTGAAACTTTCTTTCAAGATTCTTGTCTTTAAAGTATTTTTCTACATTATTTTTAATTTTTAATATATTTATTTTTCCAATAAAAAAAATTAAGAAGTGAAACTTAAATCAAAATTTTAAAATTAGTTAAGTATTCATCAAATTTTAAACTTAAATCAATATATTTTGTTTCTTGATTTATAATTTTAAAAATGATTAATTTTTAAATTTAAAGTTATAAAGAAAGTAATTTTCTCTTATGCACATGCATATACATATATCCCTATGTTTTACATGCTACTTATTTTGAAAATATTATATTTATCATTAAATATTAATATTTTGACATGTAAATAGATGTCAAATTTAAAGTATAAGGTAAGATATTTTATTGACACTTTCACACTATCAAATTTCATCTCTTGATGTTATTATGGAATACTTGTTGACTTTATTAATTACATATAAATATTATTAGTTATAACTACTTTTATGTTTTTATTTTATTTCAAAGGCAATCATGAAATAATTAAAAATTTAATTCAACGTAAACTGCTAACAAATCTAGAACATAATTGCTTTGTCTTTCATCATATTTAAAGAAGAGATAACATTTAAAATCTATACATTTATAATTATGATATCAAATAATATTAACTTCTTAATATTGTAAAGTATGTTTTTTAATATATTTTTTAAAATATTGAATAATAATTAAGAGAGTAGCAAATGTCGATGGTATTGCAAGTTGCTGGTATGAGGCCATTGATGTTGTGGACTTGGTGGCTAGTGAAGGAGGATTGGTTGCAGGAACCAACGACAAAGGGGAGGAAGGACAAGGGCATTAGATAGGTGTGGGGCTTATGGGTAAGGGTGATGTGAGATAACACTCTAGGTTACATTATGTAGCCCAAATTTGGGTAGTATGGGCAATGTTGTAGTCTGAATAATGTGTGTGCTCCAACTTTGTCTTAGTGGAGCTAGGCATAGGCTTTAGCTAGGGTTTCTAATGGTGGCTATATCTAGGAGGTCTATAAATTAGCCACCCTTTTAGAATATTTGGAATGTTCTTATTTTTAAAATTTTAACACAAGGGCACAACCCCCTTAGGTTGTTTTGAATTGCTAAAAATAATAATTAAGAGTCTTCCTAAATGTTCAGGTTACTTATAGAAAAAATATTTTTTTAAAAAAACACACTATAAATGTTAGAAATATATGGATAACTTCTTTAAGAAAAAAATGAGCTAAAATATGTGGCAAGTGACATAATCATTCTTCTTGTAATTGTAGTTAAAATCTCTTCTTGATCTAGGTGGTATTTCAAGTATTACAGTTTAACTTTGAACTTTAAATTTGTAGTAATTATTTTATTATTTTCCATTTTTAGCTAATAGGTTTCTATTGTGGGCTTATTCTCATTGACAAGTCTCATGTTAGGAACACCCTTAATTTTTTACAACATCTATAATTTTACTACATATATTTTTAATTCATAAATACATTTTTTATTAAACAAGTGGGGGAAATGGTCCACAACCCTTATAAAGTAAAGCCAAAAGGAAAAATATCTGAAAAAAAAGAGAAGACTAGTCCCAAGGCTATCCCCTAAACTAAACAACTAGAAATAACAAAACATAAACTTAAAAAATTAGCATAACCCTAGTAAGGAGTGTTCCACTCAAATTCCATTGCATCTAGAGTGACATCCCAATCTAGAGCTCCATGAGCTAGACCTTTCTTCTCCACCTTCTTTGGGAATTCTAGTAGCTTGTCCCCTTTTTCCAACTTCTTCTTTGTTTTATCTAACTTGGTCTAAATTGTGGCAACATTGTGTGTGAACCCCAATGTGGATACTTGCAAAACAAAGACGATAAACACCTCAAGTTAGATTTTGGAAGCATAAACAAGGATTCCTCATGAAATCCATTTACAACTTCAAACTAGGAAAGAAAATAGCAAATAACACAATGAAAATGATAAAACAAAGATGAAATTCTAATTAGAAGTGCAAACTCATGACCTCATGGGGGAATTGGTGCTAATTTGATGTGAAAATTGGCCCTTTCCCAATTCCTAAGATGCAAGATTGAGATGTTGATGAGGATTGATCCACTCTTGTTGATGCTTGATGTATGCTCCAAGATGAAAATCTGCATAAAACCTAACTATGCTTAGATGAAATTGATGATAGATTGCTATGGATTTGAGTATAGTAACTTTACTCAAGTTGTGGATGATCAAATGAGGAGAGGAGCTCTTCATTTTGAGGATTTCAAGATGGATGAATGTCCAAATTTGATCAATGTGGGACTAACATTCATCGAATGATATGATGCCACTTGTCAAGCTATGAATGGATGATGGATGTACAAGATTTGGGGTTTATGCCAATAAATGCGTAAATTTGAATTTCAAATTTGTTGAGATGACATGCAAGAGGAAAGGGAAAATGAAATAAGTCTCACTTGGCTCAAGGAAAAGGACATGTAAGATTAATTTTTTTTCCTTGTTGGATGTACATGTTGACTTTGAAATTTTTGAATTCAAATTGAGAGTATTCCAAAAGATTCCCTATGAGGAAAATAGGGATTTAATAAATGAATTAAATCTATTTTCATGTGCCACTTGCATTAGCTAGAGGATGTTACAAGAGATTAGATTAAATTAATCAAGGGTTAATTAATTTAATCGAGAGATTTCATGATGTGACTTATTTGATTTAGATTTATGGATTTATTTAAATCAAATAAGAGAGGAATATGACAAGAGATTAATTAAATAAATAAGAATTTTGATTTATTTAATTAAAAGAGATGGTGTTAGATTAAACCAAATAAGGTTTTAATTTATTTTATTTAATAGATAGACTTTAGAGATTTAATCAAATACATTGATTATTTAGTTAAATAGGGATAATTAAATCAGATGGATTGATTTAATTAATAGGAGAAATTGACTTAATTAGATAAAGTGATTTATTTAATTAAGAGAGGAATATTGATGAATTTAATCAGATAGGTGAATTTGATTAAATGGTTAGACTGAGGGATGATTCAAGAATAAGCGATATTAGTATGTCAATATCAAATGCACGATGTCAATAAGTATTTTTTACATTTCTACATTTTTCCCCTCTTGGAAGCAATGCACTCGTTGTGTTGGTTCAAAGAATAACCAATTTCAATCAAAGCCAAAAAAAATTGATATTTAAAAACTTGGCCCACTGCTACATGGTGAGAAAGAACATGCCATTATAATGCTCCCTTGAGAGATCAGACAAAAAATTTAACTTTTTGGGTGGTCTCTTGAAAAAAAGGTGACAAAGTACTCGATTAGTCCGAAAGGGGTTTGGGAGGCTAAAAACATGTCTAAACACAATAAAACAATGAAAAACAAGCCTTAATAGGACAAAAACACATTCGGGGGTCCAAAACCCTAGTAGGACAGCCATTTAGTGTTAAAAAACCCTAATTTTTAGGCTTAAAAGGGGCCCAGGAGTCACTTTCAAGTCATTTTCACACACCTCCACTAGCAAAGATTCGAGCTCTGACCCTCCGGCGATATGGTGCAACGACAACTTCCCCTACACATTAGTGATCAAGTTTGGACCTACTAGTGGCCACCTAGCATGGGGAGACCGGTATGTGACCCTCACCTAAGCTTAGTTTTTTCATTTAATGCTTTAAAAGGGGAGCTCATTTCTAGCGGCACTATATAGCACCGCTCGATGTTTAAATGGCACCGCTCCAGAGCATTTTGTGCTATAATGGTGTTGTTTAGCACCACAACGGTGTAATTCAGAGTTTATAAAATCTAACACTAGGCTTGGGCTCGACACATTGGTTTGGTTAAAGTGTGCCACAGTGGCACCCTTTTCATGCAAACTACAATGCTGGAGAGTAAAGTGCGCTACAACAACTTTATTTGGCTCTCTTTAGGGCTCAATGTCAGAGTTTGAGTAAGATCAAACTATGACACTATCACAAACTACGTTGCTGGAGATGAGCTTGGAGTGTTCAACTAGGAATTTTTGAAAAATTCTTAACACGTTGACTTTCCTTGATGCAGGATGCGCCAAGGGAGCTCTACTCTCAGGAGCACCGGTCGTGAGACTTGGCTAGGGTTCTATAGGACTTGAACGATAGAGATCAGGATCATCTAGGAGTCGTAGGATTGTGGCACATTGCGTACGTAGCACTCGTGCGCACTCATCTAGGGATGCTGTGAGTGTTGGTCGAGAGATGGCATAGCAAGACATCATCATTTCATCTCCCCATTGGCGAGGCCATTGTCACCTTGGAGGACATTTGGTGCATTCTACGATTGCCTATTCATGGCTGATGGGCGATCTATAACATGGACAAGGGACGCACATCCTATACCAGAGTCCTTGCCACACAAGATATTATCAACTGCAAAGGACAGATTGAGTTGGAGAGATACAAGGTCATCACACCTCCCTACCATTGGGCAGTTGCAACTATTATTTTAGGTTTCAATGCCCCAGACAGACAAGGGCGATATTTCAGCCCTAGCTGGGGGTATTGCTGGGAGAGGATGGTCTGGGATAGGCCTATTTAGTTCACATGGGGGACTGTACTTCTTTCCTCACTCTACAAATATTTACATGAGTATGTGTATATAGACGATGGAGTGCTGGGGGCTAGAGTGACCTTACTTCATGTCTAAGCATGGGAGCACATTTGTGTGTTGCATCCACGAGTTGTTCTAGTTTCAATGGGGGTAGAGTATGCCCTCGTGGCATGATACAGAGGCAGTGTGTCCTTTACACACACTGGTGAGCATGGGATCCCCTATTGGAGGTGGGTCTTAGATGAGATGCTTGTATTTACTTGGCGTCCATACCTCGGTCAACCTAGATGGGTTGATGATGCTGATTAGCTCTTCTATTGCCGCTAGGACCTGTACATGCAGGGGCAAGAGCATATGATGATCGAGAGGTACCTGCTTGGGCATGTGCAACGTCAGATCAGAGAGCCACAAGATCAACCAAATGACGACTATGTGGCCGTATTTGCACATAGTATGACATAGGTATCATGGGGACATGGGATTCCTACCTCGGTGACAGTTGACAGCTTTCGACACTTGGTAGCCTGCCCATGGGCCTATGATCAGGGTCTAGCAGATCCCAGGACCACATAGGCCTACAAATACTTGTTCAGACCTCCTCTTCGGCTGACCATTCCAGGTGAGGATCTAGATCCTCTAAGAGTCAGAGGCAGAGGGAGAGGATGGGATGAGGACCGAGGATTGAGGTTCGACAGGATCCACCAGGTGTGCCCCTGGTCCCGCCAGGTCAGGGGGATGTTTAGATGCAGGATTAGTAGCAGGATCTGCTAGTCCCACCACCACAAGGCGAGGATCAACCTCACGTGCAGCCACCAGTACCGCCAGTAGGTTAGGTAGATGCACGGGACACGTTGATTGCACAGCTGTAGGCCAAGGTTTAGATTCTGACAGCGAATAGAGACTAGGCAAGGGCTAAGAGAGAGAAGCTCAGAGTAGAGAGGGATCAGGCTATGCAGCAGAGATAGGCTGCAGAGCTAGAGGTAGCTACTGAGCTAGGCTGTAGGTAGCAGATCGAGAGTATGAAAGGTTCCTCCTCCTAGGGTACAGTGCCAGTGTGGTCCTATAGGGATGCCATCCAAGAGATAGAGTATTACTATCAGGCCTATCATGATAGTGTACCCAGAGTGGATTGGGTCCCCAAGTACTCCAAGCGGGCCAGCTAGAGACCACTAGAGGGTCATGGTGATAGAGGCAAGAACAGCATCCATAGGGACCGAGCTTGATCTAGATAATACAATTTTTTGTGCCTTATGGGCTCGTTTTTAATAGCCCCGATGGGCCTTTTGTACTAATTGACATATGTGTATAGTGATCTGATTTGTTATTTTTTTGTACTATGACATTAACATGATTGATGATAAATGAGTTGACTTTGATGCGATGCACTGTGTTATGGATGGTTTTATTTCTATATGCTTTGCAATGATGTCCTATGGATGCATTTATTTCTGATGATGTATGTATGATGGATCTATATTATGTTAACCTATGATATGATGTACAATGATGTTATCTATATGATGATTTGTCAAATGTGATATGTGATATGGATTTTAATATGTAAAATGATGTGATCTATGGTATATGCAATAATGTGTAAACAAAATGCTCATGTATGAGATGATTTATGGATGGATGTGATATGATGCGATGGTCATGATAAAATAGTGTTAATGCATAATGAAATAGTTTCATGAGATGCTTAGAATAACAAATGTTTTTATCCTAAATGTAATAAATGATGAAGTATGTAATGCAATAGTATGTTAATGCAAAAATGATATGATGTCATGATGTTATGCACGTATGTATGTCTAATGAATTAAGTGCTTATATATCTATTGTTTATGCGAAAAAATGGTTATGAAATGTTTCTGTAAATTCTTATGTGGTGATTTATATGATAGATGGTAATATGAAATGGTTGTGAAATGAATGTTTATGCAATGATTGATATAATGTCATGGTATGCAATGTAACGCATGAAATGCAATGACATGGATGTACCTATGTATGTTTCCTATGTGATATGCTTATGCAATATGCCATTGGTTTATGAATGCAAGATTAATGATGATGATGGCAATAATGGTCAACTGTCATAGTACCTTGTTAGTGTGGTTAGTGAGAAAAGAGAAAGTCATTTCAACAAGATGCAAGACGAAACAAATGCAAATGATGATGATGATGATAATGACTTGTCGAGGAATCGGGATTTTCAAAGGGTCGATTTCCTTATGTTTGATAACACACATGGTACGATTCATCAAGGTATAGAAAACCAGGGTGGCGTTGTACCTAGTGAGATGGACTTTGACTCGTTGATTAGATAGAAGCATTCTTGTTCACACCTAACATACAAAAACCTTGTTAGGACACACTTCAAAAAATTTAGACGTCTCAGACCAAAACACAAAAAGGAGAATCTATCCATGCAGTAGTCAACAAGTTGTCCTAGACCTCTTCCATACATACCTAACAAAGAAAGTATTTGCCTAAGTTATCTTACAAGAACCTCAAACAAGCATAACAAACAAAAGATAATGATTTTTTCCCCATTCCTATTTCTCTAAATCCTCTATTTTGGGATATTGAGACATCCTTGGAATAAGCGCAAATAAGATAAGTCAAAAGACAAAGCTAAAGCACATAAACAAGTTGATGTTCTTCAATACTACTAACCAAAAGGGAATGTGTTTTTGAGGAGAAGAACCAAAACTTATTGCCAAAAGATAATTCCCATTATAGGAAGGATACATCCTAGGACATGTTAGTGGATGGCGGCACGTCATTTCATTTATCCAAAGTGTTCTTTCTAATAAATAATGCCCATTGTAGGACGGATTCATCCTAGGACATGATGTTATTAGATGATTGATATGGGACTGATTGGATGATGGACTATCGACACAAAGAATTGACCAACTTGCTTATGTACTGTCTTAGACTTGAGATTTGAGACTTTTGAGTTTTCACGTTTAATCTGCTAGACTTGTTTCTAACTATTTCACCACAGGTTGAGAATGATGATCAATTTATTATGGATGGTGTTATTGTGGGTGTAAGTGATATGAGGCGGATGGATTTTTTTCAAATATTTGGATGTTTTTTATGTTTTTCAATGTTTTGAGGCTATTTTTTTGGTATTTTTCAAGATTTTTCAAATGTTTTGATTTTCAATTTTCCAATGTTTTTGGGATTTTCTGATATTTTGACAAAGAGACTAACCTAAAGACCTATCCTAGGGGCCTCAGGGGCTGATCAACAGATAAGCCTTGCCTACATTATACACGTAGGGACCATGTAGTTCAACTGACAACTTGACCAATTTACAGATGATGATATACATGATGAGATGTCAGTTTATTATGACAAACTCATATAGGACTAACCTAAGTGTTGCGGGGGATGATCAAAGATCAACCTTGCCTACATTCAAGGTCAAAGAGGATGTAGCTCGACAAGACAACTCTGTTTTTGACTTTTTGACTGACTTGTTGGCCTATTTTTGTATTTTAATATGTTTTGAATGTTTTTGAATGTTTTTGTTTTTCTGATGTTTTTGGATTTTTTGATTTGAGGACTTTAAGATAATACATGAATCTAATCCGATGAGAATGTGCCCCCAACATGATGCAATAGACTACTCTGATAAAGGCAGGACAAACTAACCTTGAGGTGGGCCAAGTAGTACTAGGAGGGATCATGATACAAAAATAGGACCAAGCTATGGTGTGGATGCAAGTGGATGAGTGGTGGATGGAGACCTGAATGCAATGGATGATGGAAGCGAAATGGATGGAAGATGCAAAATAAGTTGTAAAGATCCTGGTGGATGGAAAGTGCTTATTTACACAAGGCGCCTGTTTGCTAGGTTTTCACCAAGGTACTTGCCCAAAGTGCCACTAAAGTGGTTTTCACTAGAGGACGATTTTTCTCTTTACTTCTTTTTTTGTTGTCACCAAGATGCCTATTTGCCAGGTTTTCGCCGAAGTAACCATTTTCTCAAGACTTTTTCTAATTTTTTGGATTTTTTGGTGCTATACCTTGAAATATTTAGGCATAAAATTTTTTGAGATGGGAGCTATTTATGGGCTTCTACAGAGGTTCCCCTTTGGGTGTTGATAACTGATATGCCCCTGATTTATAACTTGTTGTGATGATGAAAGGTCCTAACCAATTAGGTTTGAACTTGCCTTTGCTGCTTGGGTTTGGGATATTCTTTTGATTTTCTTTTAAGACCATTTATCTGACTTGGAACATCCTACTTCTAATTTTATTGTTGTAGCTCCTTTTGAGTCTATTCTGATAGACTTGTAAATGATTCAAAGCATCTATACATCTCTCATCTAGTGATTCCAGTTCACTTAGTCTTGATACTCTATATTCTTCATCTGTGATGAGGTTTTGTAGTGATATCCTGAGGGATGGGAGTTCGATCTTAATGGGGAGTACAACTTCTGATCCGTAGACCAAGGAAAAGGGGGTGGCAGTGGTAGGTGTACGGATGTTGTTTCGATAAGCCCAAAGGGTGGGATTAAGCTGTAGATGCCAGTCACGACCTGCATCATTGACTATTTTCTTGAGGATTTTGAGGATGGTTTTGTTTGTAGCTTCTACTTGGCCATTTCCCTGGGGATAGTATGGAGTGGAGAAGCAATGTTGGCTTTTGAATTTTTTGCATAAATCATGAACTTCCTAAGTTTTGAATGGTGTCCCATTACCTAAGATAATGGCTTGTGGAACACCATAGTGACATATGAGATAGTTTAGGATGAACTTAGAAATTTTCTTTCCAGTTATATACATCATGGGTATGGCCTCCACCCACTTAGTAAAGTACTATGTGGCGGTTATGATGAGTTTGTGGCCATTAGATGAGGTGGGTGTGATTTTCCCAATGAGATCGAGTCCCCACTGTGAAAAGGGCCATGGTGTGATGATAGGATGGAGCTCTTAAGCTGGAGGATGGATGAGCTCCCCATGTTGCTGACATTGTAGACACTTTCTGACATGATCATGTGCTTCTCATTCCATTGTGGGCCAATATTACCCCATCCTCAGTAGTTTCTTGGCTATGGTCATTGCACTCGAGTGTGAACCACATATACCATTATGTACTTCAGTTAGGGTGGTTAATGCCTCCTCAGCATTTAAGCAGCACAGTAAGGTACCTTCTATGCTTCTACGGTATAGGGTATCACCTAGGATGACAAATCTAGATGCCTTTTTAAGAAAGGTTCATTTTAGATTTGATGGCAGGTCAGTGGGTATAACTCCTATGCGAAGATAAGTGTAGATATCATGATACCAAGGATCGCCAGGACCAACGATTTCACACACATATTCTAATTCTGGTACCTCAAAAGCAGGAACAAGAAGTTGCTGATCAAAAATTCATATTTTGAAGTGTTCTGAGGGATATCCAATAAAGACCCAATTGTCACCATAGTGTTTGCTGCTCTATTATTGGTTCTAGGAATTTGCTCGAATGTTATTTCGATGAAGGATTCTTTAAGGGTTTCCACCAATTTCTTGTATGGAGTGAGCTTTTCATCCTCAGTCTGATATTCATTATTGACTTGATTTATAATCAACTGAGAGTCTCCATACACTTTTAGAGCTATGATGTTCCATTGCACTGCTATCCTGAGACCTATAGTCAAAGCCTTGTATTCTACGATGTTGTTGGTGTAAGGAAATGCCAATTTGTATGACCTTGGTATGCAATCACCTTGTGGGGTGATGAAGAAGACACCTACTCCTGTGTTGCGTGTATGAGCCGTCGAAGTATAGTTTCTAGTGATTAGCTACGTTGAGGTTAAAGATGGATTCATCTAGTAACTCTGAGACAAGAGGATTCTCAGGATAAATAGGTGCTTCTGCTAGTTGATCTACAATAACCTGACCCTTGATTGATTTTTTCTCCACATACTCAATGTCATATTCTAATAATATCATTACCCATTTTTCCATTCTACCTGTCAGCATTTCCTTTGATAGTAGATACTTGAGGGGATCAATTTTGGCAATGAGCTTTATCTTGTGTGCCAACATGTAGTGTCTAAATTTTTGAGAGATAAACACTACTGTGTTACAAGCTTTCTCGATAAACAAATAGTTTAACTCATGCCCAACCATTGTTCTACTGATATACTAGATAACCCTCTTAGTTCCATTTTCATCATGCTGGGCTAGGAGAGCTCCAAGGGCTGCTGCTATTGTTGATACATATAAGATCAATGGTTTCTTAGGGATAGGTGGCATTAAGACCGGTGGTATCAATGGGTATTCCTTGATTTTGTTAAATTCTTCTTCACATTTAGCATCCCATTTGTATGCTACTCCCTTGTGGAGTAGGTGAGAATATGGATTTTGTTTGTCTGCTAACTACACTATGAACCTTCGAATGGACTGGAGTTTGCCTTGGAGGCCTCTTAATTGCTTTAGTGTTCTTGGTGCTTCCATTTCGAGGATTGCTTTCACTTTTGTTGGATCCACTTCAATACCCCTCATTGATACTATATATCCTAGCAGTTTACCTGATTGTACGCCAAAGACACACTTCTTGGGATTTAGTCTGACTTTGTATTCTTCCAATCTATCCAAGATGGCACTCATGATCGCTATGTGGTCTTTTCTTTTTCAGGACTTAGCTAAGATGTCATCAACATAGTCCTCAACTATTTTATGGATCATATCATGGAAGATCAATGTCATAGCCCTTTGATATGTTGCTCCTGCATTCTTCAAGCTGAATGGCATCATGTTCCAACAATACATCCCCCATGGACAAGTGAATGTTGGTTTATGTTGATCTTCTTTTGCTATCATGATCTGGTTGTATCCTGAAAATTCATCCATTAATGATAGCATCTCATGTCCTATTGTCATGTCTACTATCATGTCAATTTTGGGAAGTGGGAAATCATCCTTTGGACATGCCTTGTTCAAATCTCTAAAGTCTGTGCATATTCGAATGGCTCCATTAGGTTTTGAAATAGGTACCAAGTTTGATACCCATTCTGGATAATCGATTGGTCATATGAATCCTACATCTGATAGCTTTTTGAGCTCCATTTTGACTAAGAGAGTGATCTGAGGGTGCATTTTTCAAAGCTTTTGTTTGACCAGTTTTGCTTCTAGATACACTGCTAAGTGATAAACCATAGTCTCTGGATCAAGGCCTAGCATATTAGCATAACTCCAGGAAAAGTTTATTTGTCTTTCCCTTAGGAATGCTGCAAGGAGTTCTTGCTCTTCTGATAATAGTGATTCCACATAGACTGTGATATGCGGGGTCTCCTCTATTCCTAGGTTGACATGATTGCATTTTTTGGCCAAGATTGCTAACTTCTCCTAATGAATAGCTCTTAAAAGAAGATTGAATCCTTCATCCTAGAGTGCCTCAAAGAGGTTTTCATAGTTGGATACATCCTTTCTTTTTACTAAATTTTCTTGTCAGAGAGTGCCACAATGTGGTTTTCACTCAAGGACTTGGATATGATTCTTAGTTTCTCACTTTTGCGACTGAAGGATTCAATCATTTCCCCATAATAAGCTTATGCATTCAGCTCCATTATAAACCTTTCCTTATGATCTCCATCCAGAATGTTATCCCTTAATCCCATGAATTTTGAGAGTGCCTCGTCGTTTTCAAACACATCAAGAACCGATGGTCCGCGTTGGTCATAGTTGATCAATTGGGGATATACTAAGTGAATTTCATGGTCTTGGTTGTTTGGCTCAAAAGTTAAGGTACTGATCATGCAAAAGGTGGTGTCCTCAAATAACCTAGGTAGATTAGTCATGGTATCCTCGTCATTGCTACTAATATAGGCCTTAGTTATAAAATTATGCATTTCTCTACCTATGGATGTTGATGAGCATACTTCTGCTACTATTGGCTGAGGGGAGATATTAACCCTTCTAACCAAAGGACTTCGGCCATGTATGGTTAAACTCAGAGAGGTACATCCAAGGCCAAGATTTGTTATCAGTCGCATCTCTGGTATGATAGGTATTATGAGTCCATTGTAATTTTGTCCCAGTCTTTGGTTTATGTCGTAGCCCATTGCAAGCATCATCTATAGGCCTTTACTTCTTTCATCCATTGGTAAATTCGCTAGTGGTCTTTCACCTTGGTATAACATATGCAATGGATCTATCTTGATTACCTCTTGACCCAGATCTCCCTAGCTTGTGAATTTAGGATAATCTTTAGGAGAGGCTCGCGATGTGGAAGCTTGATTTTGTTGTGGGTGTCCTCATGACCTAGGAGATTGTGGTAACTCTCCTATCACAAAAGTGTAGTTAGGGAGCCTATAGCTTCCACAACCATCCACTTGTATGATGAGCTTGATGTCAGAGATAGTAGGAATGGCGGGTATCTCTATCTCAAAAGTGGATGCGAGGGTGGCAGGGTCGATGTATGATTTGGATGGGCCCTCATCATTTTTTGGTACTTGGGGGATTTTGTAATATTTTGCCTCAAGGTTTTTGAAATATGAAAAAGGTTCAGGATCTCTATAAATGGTAATTTCTTGTCCATTATGTGTAAATTTCACACATTGGTAGAAGGTTGATGCTACTGCTTTCATCGCATGAGTCCATGGATGTCCTAGGAGGATGTTATATGGTAAGTCAAGGTCTAAAACCTGACAGGTGGTTTCCATGAGCCCCAACCCTACCTGAATGGGGAGTTTGATTATGCCTTGAGATAATCTTTCTTGATCATCGTATGCTCTTATCATGATGCCTTTCCTTTTGTCAATGGAATCTTCTGATATTTTCAACTACTTGATGAGGCCAAGAGAATAGATATTCAAACCCGTACCTCCATCCACCAAGACCCTTTTGATTTTTCTCTTATTTATGATGGCTTCCAAGTTAAGTGTATGGTTGTGAGATGGTTGGGTGGGGAAATCTTGGTTGGAAAATGTAAGAAGATTAGGCATAATGATATTTCCAACCATAGCTTGAAATTGTTCCACATCAAGATCTGCAGGGATAGTCGATGAGGCTAATGCTTCTTCAAGAATTTTCCTATGGGAAGATGATATTTTTAGCAACTCTATGATGGAGATTTGCGCTAGCATTCTCTTGAGTTTGTCTAGCACATTGTAACCATTAGGAGTAGATCTATATGTAGGGGTTTTGTTTGGCTGGGATGAGCTTGTGATAGTTACTTTGCCGCCTATTGTGGTGACTCCACAATCTTCAGCATAGGCACCGTTAATAGTAATGATCATGTAGTTTTTAGCTAGGGAGGCAATGATTGTTTCATACACATGATTTACATTGGAGTGGGCGCCTTTCCCTTTATCTTTTTGATTCCCTTTGTTTCCATGATTTGGCATCAGATTTTTGTATATCTTAAGGTCTTGGTTTCCTGTACGTTGTTCCACATTTATGATTTTCTTATCAATGAGATCTTGGACAATGTTTTTGAGTCTCAAACAACTGTTTGTGGTGTGAACTTTTATTTTATGGAACTCACAAAGTTGATTCTCATTATACCAAGGAGGTTTGATGTTGGGTTCTTGGTAATTCTTAAATGTAGGTACTTTGATGAGTTTTTCATCGATGAGCTTTTTCATGATGTCTTGAAGTGGTTCCCCCAAAGTAGTGTATTTTCATTTTTGATAACTCTTGTGTTGGGGTAGTCCTCTTTGGTCATTGAGATTATTGATGGTTGGATTTTTGTTTGGTTGATATGGTATATGATGGGTGTTTTGGTGTTGTGATTGGATTTGTGGTGTGGATGTATTTTGGGGAGGACCACTAATGACCACCTTGGCATTGACGACACCATCATTAGTAACGTTTTTGTTCCTTACCCAAGTGCGAGGTTTATCATTGTAATTGGATGGTGGGTGGTTGTTTTGTTGTTTAGGGTATGATGATGATCTTGTAGGTTGAGTCATGAGGGCTCGTTTGATGCTAAGTGCTTTAGGGATCAATTGATCATATGTGGTGATTCCCTGGACCTTGAGATGGAATGCCAAGAGGCCATCAAGGTTGCAAATGATGGTGCAAACTTGTTCTTCTGGCATGGTCCACTTGCTCCAATTGGCCTTGGATCACCATCATTGAAGGAATGAAGCAAAAGATTCATTCTTTCCTTGTTTCAGAGCCAAGAGTTCTTTGAGACTAACATCCATTGCAATGTTACATGCATAGTTCTGAATGAATGCATCCCTAATTTCTTGGAATGTTCTAATGATTGAAGGTAAGCGAGAGATCCATTCTATAGCAGGGCCTGCCAAGCTCCTAGGGAATAGCCAGATTAGATAAGTATCAGGAATAGTTGCATCAGATAAGTATCATCGTATGCGACTTCCATGCAATGAACCTGGAATTCCCTAATGTGATCTTCAGGGTTTCCTATCCTTCGATATTTTTCAAATTTGGGGATTTCAAATCCCTTGGGGAATGGTTTCATCTCTAGGATCCTATCAAATCGATAGGGACACAAGTTGCTTGGTGTTTTGGTTGTTCAACCGGATTGCAAATTGAGCACTTGTTGTGAAAGAAACCTGATTTATGTCATGACATCATGTTGTGGATTAGGGGGTGGGATGAAAGTTTTTTTGGGTGTTTGAAGTGTGGTTTGGATGGGTGGGTTGGTTGGCATATTGTTCGATGGTATCTGTATGTTTTGCCGAGCGAGCTAGGCTTCCACTTGCTTTTGTATGAACAATGCTTTTTGTTGATCTTGTTGTTGCTGCACTAAGATTTTTGCTTGCTATTACACTTGTTGCTATTCCAACAATGCTTGTTGTTGTGCTTGTTGTTGGGCTGCCAATTGTGTTGCTTCTTGTTGTTCCTAATATTGCTTTAATGCTTGCTAATATGCTTGCAATTGCGCTGCTTGTCTTTGTGCAAGAAGTTGTGTTTGATATTGAGCTTGTTGCTCCTGATATTGAGCTTGCGCTTGAGCTTGCACTTGTGTGGCTTGTGTATGTGCTACTTGTTGTTGCAGTAAGGTTTGCAAAGCTTTTTGTGCTTGCAATGCTTGAGTGGCTTGGGAAACATTTTGTTGTTGTTGTAATAATGCTTGGGCTTGTTGTACCTATAATGTGGCTTGTGCTATTTGTGCGGCTTGCACAACTTAAGTAGCTTGCTGAGTAGCTAGTTTTCTGGCTTTTTGTTTCTGAACTTGTTGGTATCCTCTTTGAAAAGTGGCTTGCAATGCTACATCGTTTTGGCTTGATGTTGTGGAAGTTGGTGGTGGGGGGTGGAGGTATTGGAATGGCATTCGTGAGGGTGGAATTGGTGTTTTGTGTGATGGATGGTGTTGTTGGTCCTTGAGAGACCATGCTTTGTGATGTTAAGGGGGTGTTTGATGATGTTGCAATAGTTTGTGTATTTGTCATCTGTTGTTGCAATATTAATGACAAATTTTGGGTGTTTGGTAAAATTTTTTGGTTAATATTTGGGATGGTGGTTTGATTGGTATTTTGTAGAGGGGGAATCCCTAAATGAAGGAGTGGTGTGGATGATGATGGCAATGGCGGAAGTGGTGGAAATGTAAAAGGTTCAAATTCTTGTGAGAATGTTGTGGTATCAAAGATGCCCCCCTGGTTCGAACATGTCTCCTTCCTCTTGCGAATTTGTGAGGAGAGGAGTTTGAGGCATTGCACGAAAGTATGATGATGATGGATCGCGGCAGAAAGTGAGAGAAACATTATTTTGTAGTGGGTTTTCAAGTATGTTTTGTTCCAAGGTGGTATTTGTATCCAAGTTTTGATTATTAACAAGGGGACGTGCTTGGATAGCATTGAGAAATGCATTTCCCTTATTAACATTGGGTTGGGTTGGAGCAAGAGATATCGTAATTTGTGGAATATTTTGAGTGATGTTTTGGGATGGGGGTGTGGATGAGATGGGAATGGTGGATGAGATGGAAAAGGATGTTTCCACTATGGTGCTTGTGTCAAAATCTGAAGGAAATTTGGCCCCTTGTTTTGCTAGTTCAAGCATGTATAATGAAGGGTTAAGCTTCATCATGATATTGAAAATGTTATGATTTTCTAGATTTTGAAGCATTTCAGTTATTTCGTCATGAGACATTCCATAGGGTAGATCTTCTCCTTGAGTTTCTTCTTGTGGATTTTGTAAGAGAGTCAAAGGATTACTTGATTTGGCAGGATTTATTTCAACATTCGTTTGGCTAAGATCACTTGAAGTAGGTGTTTCTTTGTTGGCTTCCATGCTTTTCTTGTATTGAGATCTAGTTTGAACCATAAAACAAGGATCAATTTTTGAAAATAGAGGAGATGAATCTCTTGATTTCGTGAGTTGATCTTTGTTTTATGCCCCAAAGTAAAGAATTTTAGGATATCTTGAGGATCCAAAGGTGATATGATGGTGATGTACAGTGGATGGGGTGAATGCTATGATCTTTTGGATAAATATTGAAGGAGATGCTAGGCTTTTTCAGATTTTTTGATTTTGATGTTGGATTTTGGATTTTGTCCTTGATTTTGATTTTGATTGTTTTTAATTTTGAACAAAAGACCCTAAGATGTTGGATGATGATCTAAGGGATAGTTTTTATCAAAGGATGATGATTTGAATATGTGTGGAAAGAAGGATGCATCTATCCACACCTATCCAAGCAAGATGATGGTTTCACTAAGCATATGGGGAAGGATTCATCTCCATGTACTAAGCCAAACAAGATGATTTTGATAATCTTTGACCTAAGTATATAAAAAAGGATGCATCTACACACACTTAGCCAAAGGTGATTTTGATGATAATGTTTTCAAGGATTTTAATCTCAAAGGTTTTGATGATTTGAATTTTTCCAAAAAGCCTAGTATCAAGAATGATTTCAAGATTTTCCAAAAGGTGACTTGTGAAATGATGTTTGTTTTAATGTCTTGGAGGATGGGTGAAAAAAATTTTGATGTTTTTTTTAATCCTAAGATGAACCTAAAAAGACACTTTGCTTGCCTAGACCTAGGTATTGAAGAACATGCAAATGCTTCCTAAAGACCTTTATAACCAAAGAATGATTTCTTTTGAGCAAACATTTTCAAATTTTGGGCAAATGACCTTGTGATTTGGATTTTTTGAGAATTTGTAAGTCTTCACTCAGACATGAGAGTTCTTTTTTTTTAGCTTTGCTTAATGTCTTTATTTTACCAAAAACACTTTCTTTGATTAGATTTTCAATCTAAGATGTCCAATGTCTTAATTTCTTCAAATCCCACAAGATACGTCATGTGGAAATTTAATGAACTTAAGGCAAGGGTTTTCCTATTGTTTACTTAAGGAGATAAATTGAGATATAATCCAATGTTTAGAAACCTCTAAGGACGTGAATCCCAAGGGAAAGAAATAACATATAGATTGAGTCAATGGTATTTGTCTCCAAAAGGGTTTGAAATTTGGATGATGTTAAGTATTTGTTTCCAAGGAGTTTTCTATCAAGCACTATATTTTGTGACCCAAGAATAAGTACAATCCTATGGATGTGTAAGACAGTATTTGTTGGATTCCCACTTGGACAAGTCCAACTACGCTTATCTCTAGCGAATGGTTAGATGCTTAACCCCACAAGCTCCCCTCCACAACACTCACTTATATGGGGCAGCCAAGCATCAACACCCATGAAATTCCCATGGCCTGCTTTCCATTTCTACTAGAAGACCATAAAAGTGTGGGGCAGCTTCAAAACAACCGCTCTTGCACCAACAAATAGATTAAAGGATTTTGGAAAATTCTAGCACATGGGTTTTAGTGAGGACTTTTCCATTCGTAGGAGTTGACCCATACGTCAAGAGCCCCCTTTTAGATCCATCTTGTCAGAATCAACCACGTGATATTGGTATTTACTTCAATATCCACATTTATATACTGGTTGGAAATAACTCTTGGCTTTAGAGTGTTATCAGTTGAGTCGTTCCCTTAGGTGAGTACTTTTTCCCCAAGGCAAGCCCTCTAGGATAAACAAAAGTGAGTAAAGACAAAATCCATAAGTCAATCAATCTTTGATGACTCAAAGAAAGAGAATATATGCGAAAATTCCCCCACTCACACTCGCACAAGATTTTGTTCAATTTTAAACCCAAATTGAAGTGTGGAGGCGATTTCTTTGTCTTAACCCAAAGTCATGAAAAAGGCATTTTGATTCTCAAGATCACTATAAAGTGTGAGAGAAGCACATATGTCCTTTTCCAATGATTTTAGTTTAAGTAATCCCTCACAAAAAGCAAAGATACACTTGTTCTTTTTAAATCCTCAAAGCAAAATGTGAGTTTATTTTAAGCACCAAATGCCAAGTGTAAGACATTTGTTCAATTTTTTTAATCCAAGAAACAAAATCTAGTAAGTTTTTCATCCTATTGTTCATTTTAACCTTTGCAAGAAATAAACAAAAAGATTATTTTTAAGCCCAAAAGAAGATTAGTGTCCTAAGAAAGAGGAGATAACAAATTCTTAAAGAAGTGTTAAACAAACACTAAAGTGTTGAAAAACACTTTGATTTTGTAAGACATTGTCCTCATATTTATCCTTCCTTCATTTTCAATTTTCAAAATACAAGTGAGAAAAACCAGTTAGATTCTAAGAAAAAACAGATGTTAAAAACCAAAAAATAGAATATAAATCAATCATAAATCAAAAACACATGCTAAAAATCAAATTTTCCCTTTTTACTATCTCCCAGCGTTGTAACTCATAAAGGCCTCACAGTTTGTTCTCCCAGCAGTGCCCTTATAGTGCCACTCACCAGTCAATGACACTCTATGTTAGGACAAAGAGCTCAAATGCATCACAATTTTCACCTAGCATTGCTATTTAATATTTTTTGAAATTGTTTATAGGTGGGTGAGCCCAGCGGCGGATTTTAAAATTCAAAAATTTTGGTAGGATGAGTCCAATGGCATGGTTGATGTTTGAAGAGGTGCCATATAGAGACGTTGACGAGCCCACGGTGCCAAAACAATGATGTTGACTAGCCTACGTTGCCAAAATAGCGACACTGACAAGCCCGCATTGGAATTTCCTGTGTGTGAAGAAAAATGCAGAATTTTCAAGAAAAAGTTAGAAGTGATGATATCTAGCCCTCCTTCTAGCACCAAATGTGTGAACCTCAATGTGGATACCTGCAAAACAAAGATGATAAATGCCTCAAGTTATATTTTGCAAGCATAAACAAGGATTCCCCATGAAATCCATTTACAACTTAAAACTAGGAAAGAAAATAGAAAAGAACACAATGCAAAGGATAAAACAAAGATGAAATTCTAATTAGAAGTGAAAACTCATGATCTCATGGGGGAATTGGTGCCAATTTGATGTGAAAATTGGCCCTTTCCCAAGTCCTAAGATGCAAGATTGAGATGTTGATGAGGATTGATCCACTCTTGTTGATGCTTGATGTATGCTCCAAGATGAACATCTTCATAAAACCTAACTATGCTTGGATGAAATTGATGATAGATTGCTATAGATTTGAGTATAGTAACTTTACTCAAGTTGTGGATGATCAAATGAGGAGGAGCTCTTCATTTATAGGATTTCAAGATGGATGAATATCCAAATTTGATCAATGTGGGACTAACATTCATCCAATGATATGATGCCACTTGTCAAGCTATTAATGGATGATGGATGTGCAAGATTTGGGGTTTGTGCTAATAAATGCATAAATTCGAATTTCAAATTTGTTGAGATGACATGCAAGAGGGAAGGGAAAATGCAATAAGTGTCACTTGGCTCAAGGCAAAGGACATGTAAGATAAATTTATTACCTTGTTGGATGTACATGTTGGCTTTCAATTTTTTGAATTCAAATTGAGGGAATATTCCAAAAGATGCCTTATGAGGAAAATAGGGATTTAATAAATGAATTAAATCTATTTTCATGTGCCACTTGCATTATCTAGAGGATGTGACCTAAGATTAGATTAAATTAATCAAGGGTTAATTAATTTAGTAAGGAGATTTCATGATGTGACTTATTTGAATTAGATTTATGGATTTATTTAAATCAAATAAGAGAAGAATATGACAAGAGATTAATTAAATAAATAAGAATTTTGATTTATTTAATTAAAAGGGATGGTGTTAGATTAAACCAAATAAGGTTTTAATTTATTTAATTTAATAGATAGACTTTAGGGATTTAATCAAATACATTGATTATTTAGTTAAATAGGGATAATTAAATCAGATGGATTGATTTAATTAACAGGAGAAATTGAATTAATTAGATAAAGTGATTTATTTAATTAAGAGACGAATATTGATGAATTTAATCAGATAGGTGAATTTGATTAAATGGTTAGACTGAGGGATGCTTCAGGAAGAAGCGATGTTAGTAAGTCAAGATCGAACGCATGATGTCAATCAGTATTTTTTTATGTGTCTACACATTGACCATTATTTAGAGTCATAAACATTTTTCCACTTTTTTTTGCAACTCCAATAATCTACAGAGTCATACACATTTTCAAAATTTTCCACCCTTACCTAAAGATCCTTAATTTTGGAAAGGAAAGTTTGCATAGGGTCTTCTTGATAGGTATTTTCTTGATTGGCCTCTTTATCACTGAATTCTCTCTCCATATTAGCAGAATATTTAATATTTTAGAGGCCTTCAAGAGAATTAACACTATTAAGACTATCCTCTAGACCAACATCCAAAGATAGAGAAAATGAAGGGGAAAGAGAAAGGGAGACATCAACAATGTTATCTAGGGATAGAAAGTCACCATAAATTTCCCTTTTACTATCCTTATCCTTCTTCTCCAAGCATGGCACATTAGAAAAGGGATCAACAACCTTCAAAACATTTAGTAATTTTAACTGACCTCCTTCCCCTAGAAGAAATTTTGTTCTCTTCTTTAGTGTTCTCTCCATCTAAGATCTCTATAACAAGGCTAAGGGACCTAGAGATGGTAGACTGCTTGAATGAGATCTTCTTTTTATGTGTATACTTCTATTTGAAGACAACAAACTGTCTTCAAGGCTAGGATCATCAAAATTACAAACACCTTGATGCCTCTTATTATGATTTTTCTTTTTATAGGCAAGGGTATAGCTGGGGACATTCTAGAAGAAAAAACATACAATTGGAAGGGGGGTCATCACTAAAATCAATTATTTTCTTTCATTTTTGTTAAAAATTGGGGTTTTTTCTTGGGATTTTTGAAGTTTAAGGGATAGATGGGTTAAGCATAGGGGTAGTGCAAATACAAAATTTATACAAAGCTGACATCATGCCTTGGTGTAGGGCAGGATAAGCACCCTTACAGATGCATTTTTCTATGAAAGACAAGAAAAGAAGGGAAAATTAATCACTAAAAAATTATTTCAAGATAATTTAAAAAGGGGAAGTGGTAATGATGGATAATGAAAAAGTTTCATTCTAAAGTAAAATACTTTATTAGTTTATAACTCACCATAGACCAGAGAGTGGGTAAATCTGCATAGCTACAACTAGTTTGGTACATCTTAAGTTTCTCACTTCCAAAAATGACTTGATGTAATTCAAGTAGCTTGCTTGGCTTCAAAAAGGCACCTTCTCCCCCTCGCAACTTAACCCAATGACCTTAGAAATGAGGTCCTTACTGACCTCCATTTTTACACCACCTATTTGGACTTGATCTTTATGCTATTTGTTCAAAAATTGGATTGGAAACTCACCACAGTGGTCTTTCATTTCTTTGAAGAATGATGTTAGCCTCTCTTTCTCAAAAAGTCACCTAGAGTTCCACATTATTCTTTAGATTGGGCTCCATGTACAACCTTGGCCTTCGATAGAAAATATTTGCACACACTAGCCAATCTTTCTCACTAAAAATAGAAGGTAAGAATGGTGTATATAGGGCACCTTTTGTTGTCACAAGAAAAATAAAGTTAGCATAACCCTAGTAAGGAGTGTTCCACTCAAATTCCATTGCATCTAGAGTGTCGTCCCAATTCATAGCTCCATGAGCTAGGCATTTCTTCTTCACCTTCTTTGGGAGTTGTAGTAGCTTGTCCCCTTTTTCCAACTTCTTCTTTCTTTTATCTAACTTGGACTAAATTACATGACAACATTGACCATTATTTAGAGTCATAAAATTTTTCCCACTTTTCTTTGTAACTCTAGTAATCTACAGAGTAGTACACATTTTCAAAATTCCCCACCCTTACTTGAAGATCCTTAATTTTGGAAAGGCAAGTTTGCATAGGGTCTTCTTTACAAGTATTTTCCTGATTGGCCTCTTTATCATTGAATTCTCTCTCCATATTAGCATAATATTTAATACTTTAAAGGCCCTCAAGAGAATCAACACTATTAAGACTATCCTCTAGACCAACATCCAAAGATAGAGAAAATGAAAGGGAAAGAGAAAGGGAGACATCAACAATGTTATCTAGGGATAGAAAGTCACCATAAATTTCCCTTTTACCAGCCTTATCCTTCTTCTCCAAGCATGGCGCATTAGAAGAGGGATCAGCAACCTTCAAAAAATTAAGTTTAACTAACCTCCTTCCCCTAGAAGAAATTTTGTTCTCTTCTTTAGTGTTCGATCCATTTGAGATCTCTGTAACAAGGCTAAGGGACTTAGGGGTAGTAGACTGCTTGAATGAGATCTTCTTTTTATGTCCAGACTTCTATTTGAGATACCTACCACCCTTCGTACTAGTGTTCTTTTTGGAAGGAGAAAAATACTTCTTCCTTTATCTTTCAAAGACAACAAACTGTCTTCAAGGCTAGGATCATCAAAATTACAAACACCTTCACCCCTCTTATTATGATTTTTCTTTTTACAAGAAAGGGTATAGTTGGGGACATTCTAGAAAAAAAAACATGGAATTGGAAGGGGGTCATCATTAAAATTAATTCTTTTCTTTTCTTTTTGTTTAAAATTAGGTTTTTTTCTTGGGATTTTTGAAGGAGAAGGGATAGATGGGTTAAGCATAGGGGTAGTGCAAATACAAAATTTCTAAAAAGCTAACATCATGCCTTGGTCTAGGGGAGGATAAGAACCCTTACAAATGCATTTTTCTATGAAAGACAAGAAAAAAGGGGAAAATTAATCACTAAACAATTATTTCAAGATAATTTAAAACGGGGAAGTGGTAATGATGGATAATGGAAAAGTTTGATTCTAAAGTAAAATAATTTATCAAATGCTCACTCACCATAGACCAGGGAGTACGTAAATCTTCATAGCTACAACCACTTTGGTATGTCTCAAGTTTCTCACTTCAAAAAATGACTTGATGTAATTCAAGTAGCTTGCTTGGCTTAGAAAAGGCACCTTCTCCCCCTTGCAACTTAACCCAATGACCTTAGAAATGAGGTCCTTAGTGACCTTCAATTTTACACCACTTATAATTTGGACTTGATCTTTATGCTATTTGTTCAAAAATTGGGTTGGAAACTCATCGCAATGGTCTTTCATTTCTTTGAAGAATGAGTTTAGCCTATCTTTCTCAAAAAATCGCCTAGAGTTCCACTTTATTCTTTAGATTGGGCTTTATGTTTAACCTTGGCCTCTGATAGAAAATCTTTGCACACACTATCCAATATTTCTCACTGAAAATAGAAGGTAAAAATGATGTATATAGGATACCTAAGTGAGTTGTCACAAGAAAAATAAAGTTGGAAACAAACAACAGTTGAGGATATTACTTTCGAAAATTGAATTAATATTTTTGAAGGATTCCAATATTATAATAGATTACCATTGATTGCCACAAGTGAAAGCTTAGAGATCATAATGATTCCTCATATTTTGCTTAATTTTTTTGTTCATAATATTTCTAAGATCATTATCCTTTAAATGGATATTTCATTTAATGTTGTCACACTCATCATAATTATCTAAATACCTTATCAAATAATTATTGCCCACATGGGAATTAGATGATGAATAAAAAGGTAGTCTATTTTCCTTTCTAACCTTCAGATTGGCCATCATATCAAAATATATTTTCTCCTCATGCTTCAAGCCACAATAGCCTAGGGAATTATAATTATTAATAGGGCGCATTGACGATGAGGGATTAACATAATAAAAAAGTCCATCTATATATCATCACAAAACATTCCACCTTTATTCTAAATCAAAATTTGAATTTAGTATTTCTTAATTCTATCATTCTATTCCCCTTTGTTCTTGTCTTTCATTTTATTCCAAAGAACCCTTTGCATACACTTAGGCACAAATAATATTTCCTTGAGTATGATTAATGAAATTGAAATTATGTTATTTTGTCGATAGAATATCTTTGTTTTGAAGAGGGATTTTTCATCTATGACCAATAAAATGTTGATTTCAATGTAAATTTTGGTCAAAAAGTATAACCCATTATTGTAGGATGACCCATCATGACAACCTTCAAATATCCACCTACCATTTTTTCTTTTATAATTACTCGTTGAATTGAGGAACAATAATATTAAAATTTCTCCCAATTTGAGTTAATAAATCTTTATTTTGACATATGCATTGCTACCTAGTAATGGATGCATGTGTTCCATTTTCCTTGCCAAAACTAATATGTAATCACCATTTTATAAAATCCTAATTTGGAAGTTATGTGAGATCTCATGATCATAACCACTCTATTGTGGATTTGAAGGACTCATCTCAAGATAGTATTATCACATGTGCCTCCTATGTTAGCTTGTGAGACTTGGTACAATAAACATATCAAAGTAAAGTATCCAATTGAGATCATCCCATATATTTCTTCAATTTGAAAATATTATCTCTTCATTTAGCTCGATAACATAGCTCACAAGAAAATATGCAGCCTTATTTGAATAATTAGCCATCTTGCTCAAAATTGGGTCAATCACATTGATCCACTTCTAAAATTTGCAAGTATGGACATTCCAAGATTTAATTTCATCAATGCGAATAATTGATGTCCCTTCTATATTAATAAATCTAGAATTTTTTTCTTCACATAACTTTTAAGTCTTCAAATGGAGTACCAAACTTAGCCCCATCATCACTACCACATAGAAATTTATTTGAAACTATCCAAATGAAAACTCCCACTTCATCCTTGATTACGTACAATGTTCATAAAGTTCCATCAAAATTTATTTTTAATCTTCCACTAAAAAATATTTGTAAACTAAACAATTAAAAAATCTTTTGAAGTTCTATGACCTTGTTTGACCATTAAACTTTGACCCTTATTCTAGTACCTTGTCCTCTATGATTGTCATGCTTATGCAGTTATGTTCCTATAAAGAGAAACAAAAATTTATATTAAAGTATTATAAGAATCAAGAATAAATTGTTATCTTTGAAGAATTGTTTTTTTCTTTTCCAATGCACGTGTCGTTAGTTTCAAAATAGGCTGGTTATTGGTGATGATGTTTTGAGCATAGATTTGTAGAAACCTTTTTCAGTCGCATAAGGGCAGCGTGGATAGTGCCAGCTTATGCGGTGACTTTTAGCAGTGGTGGCTACCAAAAATTCTACCCCCTATAAGAATAATGTTTGTTTATTATAATTATAATTTGTTTTTATATAAAAGAATAATGTTTAGTTATTATAATTATAATTTTTTATATTAATTTAAGAAATTGGTCAAACTCTTTTTTATTCAGTTATGAGGTCTTTGCTTCTTTTGATGTAATTAGGAAGTGAAACATTATTTCAATTTTTTTTTCTTCGAAGTGTCTTTTGTACATTATTTTTTTTTAATGTTTAATATTTGCATTTTTTCAATAAAAAAAAATTTAGGAAGTGAAACTTAAATTAAAATTTAAAAATTAGTTAAGTATTCATCAAATTTTCAACATTAATTAACAAAAAAAAGTCTCAAATTAACAAATCAATATATTTTGTTTCTTGATTTAAAATTGAAAAAATGATTAATTTTTAAATTTAAAGTTAAAGAGGTATTTTCTCTTATACACACACATATACATATATGTGTGTGTTTTTCATGCTACTTATTTTGCAAATATTGTATTTATCATTAAATATTAATATTTTGACATGTAAATAGATGTCAAATTTAAAGTATAAGGTAAGATTTTTTATTGACACTTTCACACTATCAAATTCCATCTCTTGATGTTATTATGGAATACTTGTTGACATTATTGATTACATGAAAAACATTATTAGTTTTAACTATTTTTATGTTATTGTTTTATTTTAAAGTCAATCACTTTTTGTTAAATATTTAAAAAATTAATTCAAAGTAAATTGTTAACAAATATAGAACATAATTGTTTTATCTTTCATCACATTTATGTGTAACACAAATATAAAGAATAGATAACATTTAAAACCTACACATTTATAATTATGAAATTAAATAATATTAACTTCTTAATATTGTAAAGTATGTTTTCTTTAAGAAAAAATTTAAAATATTGAATAATAATTAAGAGAGTCTAGCATATGTCATTAGACAAGTGTGGGGCTTATGGGTACGGGTGATATGCGATAACACTCTAGGTTACATTATGTAGCCCAATTTTGGGTAGTATGGGTAATGTTGTAGTCTAAATAATGTGTGTGCTCCAATTTTGTCTCAGTGGAGCTAGGCATAGGATTTAGTTAGGGTTTCTAATGGTGGCTATATCTAGGAGGTCTATAAATTAGCCACCCTTTCATAATATTTGTAATGTTCTTATTTTTAAAATTTTAATACAAGGGCACAACCCCTTAGGTTGTTTTGAATTGATAAAAAAAATAATTAAGAGTCTTCCTAAATGTTCATGTTACTTATAGAAAAATTATTTATAAAAAAAAAACACTCTAAATGTTAGAAATATATGGATAACTTCTTTAAGAAAAAAAAGAGCTAAAATATGTGGCAAGTGACCTAATAATTCTTCTTGTAATTGTAGTTAAAAGCTCTTCTTGATCTAGGTGGTATTTCAAGTATTACATTTTCACTTTGAACTTCAAATTTGTAGTAATTATTTTATTGTTTGCCATTTTTAGCTAATAGGTTTCTATTGTGGGCTTATTCTCATTGACAAGTCTCATGTTAGGAATACCCTTAATTTTTTAAAATATCTATAATTTTACTACATATATTTTTAATTCATAAACACTTTTTTTATTAAACAAGAGGGGGAAAGGGTCCACAACCCTTATAAAGTAAATTCAAAAGGAAAAATATCTAAAAAAAAGAGAAGACTAGTCCCAAGGCTAGCCCCTAAACTAAACAACTAGAAATAACAAAAGATAAACGAAAAAAAAAATAGCATAACCCTAGTAAGGAGTGTTCCACTCAAATTCCATTGCATCTAGAGCGTCGTTCCAATCAATAGCTCCATGAGCTAGGTCTTTCTTCTTCACCTTCTTTGGGAGTTCTACTAGCTTGTCCCCTTTTTCCAACTTCTTCTTTGTTTTATCTAACTTGGACTAAATTGTGACAACATTGACCATTATTTAGAGTCATAAATATTTTCCCACTTTTCTTTACAACTCCAATAATCTATAGATTAGTACACATTTTTGAAATTATCCATAGTTACCTGAAGATCCTTAATTTTGCATAGGGTCTTCTTTACAGGTGTTTTCCTAATTGGCCTCTTTATCACTGAATTCTCTCTCCATATTAGCATAATAATTAATATTTAAAAGGCCTTCAAGAGAATCAACACTATTAAGACTATTCTCTAGACCAACATCCAAAGATAGAGAAAATGAAGGGGAAAGAGAAAGGGATACATCAACAATGTTATCTAGGGATAGAAAGTCGCCATAAATTTGTCTTTTACCACCCTTATCCAACAATGTTATCTAGGGATAGAAAGTTGCCATAAATTTCTCTTTTACCACCCTTATCCTTCTTCTCCAAGCATGGCACATTAGAAGAGGGATCAACAACCTTCAAAAAATTTAGTAAGTTTAACTAATCTCCTTCCCCCAGAAGAAATTGTGTTCTCTTCTTTAGTGTTCTCTCCATCTGAGATCTCTATAACAAGGCTAAGGGACTTAGGGGTGGTAGACTGCTTGAATGAGATCTTCTTTTTATGTGTAGACTTCTATTTGATATACTTACCACCCTTCATGCTAGTGTTCTTTTTGGAAGGAGAAAAATACTTCTCCCTTTATCTTTTAAAGACAATAAATTGTCTTCAAGGTTAGGATCATCAAAATTGCGAACACCTTCACCCCTCTTATTATGATTTTTCTTTTTACAGGAAAGGGTATAGGTGGGGACATTCTAGAAAAAAAAAAGCATAGAATTGGAAGGGGGGTCATCATTAAAATTAATTATTTTCTTGCCTTTTTCTTTAAAATTAGGGTTTTTTTGAAGGGGAAGGGATAGATGGGTTAAGCATAGGGGTAGTGCAAATACAAAATTTATACAAATATTACATCATTCCTTGGTGTAGGGGAGGGTATGCACCCTTAAAAATGCATTTTGCTATGAAAGACAAGAAAAAAAGAGAAAATTAATCATTAAACAATTATCTCAAGATAATTTAAAAGGGGATAATGATGGATAATGGAAAAGTGTCACTCTAAAGTAAAATACTTTATCAGATGATAACTCACCATAGACCAGGGAGTAGTTAAATCTTCATAGCTACAACCACTTTGGTACGTCTTAAGTTTCTCACTTCCAAAAATGGCTTGATGTAATTCAAGTAGCTTTCTTGGTTTAGAAAAGGAACCTTCTCTCCCTCGCAACTTAACCCAATGACCTTAGACATGAGGTCCTCAGTGAAATCCATTTTTACACCACCTATTTGGACTTGATCTTTATGCTATTTGTTCAAAAATTGGGTTGGAAACTCATCAAAATGGTCTTTCATTTCTTTGAAGAATGAGGTTAGCCTCTCTTTCTAAAAAAATAGCCTTGAGTTCCACATTATTCTTTAGATTGGGCTCCATGTACAACCTTGGCCTCCAATAGCAAATATTTGCACACACTAGCCAATCTTTCTCACTAAAAACAGAAGGTAAGAATGATGTATATAGGATACCTTGAGTTTTCACAAGAAAACTAAAGTTGGAGACAAACAACAGTTGAGGGTATTACATTCCAAAATTGAATTAATATTTTTGAAGGACTCCAATATTATAATAGATTATCATTGATTGCCACGAGTGAAATCGTAGAGATCATAATGATTCCTCATAGTTTGCTTAATTTTTTTTGTTCATAATATTTCTCAGATCATTATCCTTTGAATGGCTATTTCCTTTAATGTTTTCACACTCATCATAATTATAATCTAAGTACCATATCAAATAATTATTCCCCACATGGGAATTAGATGATGAATAAAAAGGTAGCCTATTTTCCTTTCTAATCTTCAGATTAGCTATCATATCAAAAGATATTTTCTCATCATGTTTCAAGTCACAATAGCATAGGGAATTATAAATATTAATAGGGTGTGTTGACGGTGAGGGATAAACAAAATAAAAATGTCCCTCTATATATCATCACAAAACATTCCACCTTTATTTTTAATCAAAATTTGAATTTAGTATTTCTTAATAATATCATTCTATTCCCCTTTCTTCTTGTCTTTCATTTTATTCCAAAGAACCCTCTGCTTACACTTAGGCACAAATAACATTTCCTTGAGTATGATTAATGAAATTGAAATTATGTTATTTCGTGGATATAATATCTTTGTTTTGAAGAGGGATTTTTCATCGTATGACCAATAAAATGTAGTCATATTAAATGTTGATTTCAATCTAAAATTTGGTCAAAAAGTGTAACCCATTATTGTAAGATGACCCATCATGAAAACCTTCAAATATCCACCTACCATTTTTTTTTTGTAATCAATCCTTGAATTGAAGGAACAATAATATTAAAATTTCTCCCAATTTGAGTTAATAAATCTTTATTTTGACATATGCATTGCTACCTAGTAATTGATGCATGTGTTCCATTTTCCTTGCCAAAACTAATATGTAATCACCATTTTAAAAAATACTAATTTGGAAGTTATGAGAGATCTTATGATCATAACCACTCTATTGTGGATTTGAAGGACTCGTCTCAAGATAGTATTTATCACATGTGCCTCCTCTTTTAGCTTGTCAGACTTGGTACAATAAACATATCAAAGTAAAGTATCAAATTTAGATCATCCCATATATCTCTTCAATTTGAAACTATTTTCTCTTCATTTAGCTCAATAACATAGCTCACAAGAAAATATGCAGCCTTATTTGAATAATTAGCCATCTTGCTCAAAATTGGGTCAATCACATTGATCCACTTCTAAAATTTTCAAGTATGGACATTCCAAGATTTAATTTCCCTTCTATATTAATAAATCTAGAATTTTTTTCTTCACATAGCTTTAAGTCTTCAAATAGAGTACCAAACTTAGCCTCATCATCACTACCACATAGAAATTTATTTGAAACTATCCAAACGAAAACTCCCTCTTCATCTTTGATTACGTAAAATGTTCATAAAGTCCCACCAATTTTTTATTTTTTTAATCTTCTACTCAAAAATATTTGTAAACTAAACAATTAAAAAAATCTTTTGAAACTCTATTACCTTGTTTGACCATTAAAATTTGACCCTTATTCTAGTACCTTGTCCTCTATGATTATCATGCTTATGCAGTTATATTCCTATAAAAAAAACAAAAAATTATATTAAAGTATTATAAGAATCAAGAATAAGTTGTTAACTTTGAAGAAAAAACTCTTTTCTTTTCCAATGCAGGTGCTGTTAGTTTCAAAATAGGCTGGTTATTGAAGATGATGTTTTGAGCATTGATTTGTAGCAGCCTTTTTGAGTCGCACCTTTATAGCTTATGCGGTGACTTTTAGCAGTGGTGGCTGCCAAAAATTCTACCCCCTATAAGAATAATGTTTGGTTATTATATTTATAATTCGTTTTTATATAAAAGAATAATGTTTAGTTATTATAATTCTAATTTTTTATATTAATTTAAGAAATTGGTCAAACTTTTTTTTATTTTCAGTCATGCCGTCTATACAAAGTGAAACTTTCTTTCAAGATTCTTGTCTTGAAAGTATCTTTTCTACATTATTTTTAATTTTTAATATATGTGTTTTTCCAATAAAAAAATTAAGAAGTGAAACTTAAATCAAAATTTTAAAATTAGTTAAGTATTCATCAAATTTTTAACATTAATTAACAAAAAAAAATCTCAAATTAACAAATCAATATATTTTGTTTCTTGATTTATAATTTAAAAAATGATTCTTTTTTAAATTTAAAGTTATAACAAAAATTATTTTATCTTATACACACACATATACATATATGCCTGTGTTTTACATGCTACTTATTTTGAAAATATTATATTTGTCATTAAATATTAATATTTTGACATGTAAATAGATGTCAAAGTTAAAGTATAAGGTAAGATATTTTTTTATTGACACTTTCACACAAGATCAAATTCCATCTCTTGATGTTATTATGGAATACTTGTTGACTTTATTAATTACATATAAATATTGTTAGTTATAACTATTTTTATGTTTTTATTTTATTTCAAAGACAATCATCAAATAATTAAAAATTTAATTCAATGTAAATTGCTAGCAAATCTAGAACATAATTGCTTTATCTTTCATCATATTTATGTTTTACATAAATATAAAGAAGATATAACATTTAAAATCTACACATTTATAATTATGACATCAAATAATATTAACTTCTTAATATTGTAAAGTATGTTTTTTTAATAATTTTTTTAAAAATATTGAATAATAATTAAGAGAGTCTAGCAGATATCTATGGTACTTCAAGCTGGTATGAGGCCATTGATTTTGTGGACTTGGTGGCTGGTGAAGGAGGATTGGTTGTGGGAACCAATGACAAAGAGGAGCAATGACGAGGGCATCGGACGGGTGTGGGGATTATGGGTAAGGGTGATGTGTGATAACACTCTAGGTTACATTGTGTAGCCCAAGTTTGGGTAGTATGGGAAATGTTGTAGTCTAAATAATGTGTGTGCTCCAATTTTGTCTTAGTGGAGCTAGGAATAGGCTTTAGCTAGGGTTTCTAATGGTGGCTATATGTTCATGTTACTAATAGAAAAATTATTAGAAAAAAAAAAAAACACACTCTAAATGTTAGAAATATACGGATAACTTCTTTAAGAAAAAAAGGAGCTAAAATATGTGGCAAGTGACATAATCATTCTTCTTGTACTTGTAGTTAAAAGCTCTTCTTGATCTAGGTGGTATTTCAAGTATTACATTTTTACTTTGAACTTCAAATTTGTAGTAATTATTTTATCGTTTGCCATTTTTAGCTAATAGGTTTCTATGTGGGCTTATTCTCATTGACAAGTCTCATGTTAGGAATACCCTTAATTTTTTAAAACATCTATAATTTTACTACATCAATTTTTAATTCATAAACACAATTTTTATTAAACAAGAGGGGGAAAGGGTCATCAACCGTTATAAAGTAAAGCCAAAAGGAAAAATATCTAAAAATAAAAGGAGAAGACTAGTCCCAAGGCTAGACCGAAAACTAAACAACTAGAAATAACAAAACATAAACTAAAAAACAATAGCATAACCCTAGATTAAGAAGTGTTCCACTCAAATTACATTGCATCTAGAGTGTTGTCCCAATCCATAGCTCCATGAGCTAGGCCTTTCTTCTTCACCTTCTTTGGGAATTCTAGTAGCTTGTCCCCTTTTTCCAACTTCTTCTTTCTTTTATCTAACTTGGTCTAAATTGTGACAACATTGACCATTATTTAGAGTCATAAACATTTTCCCACTTTTCTTTGCAACTCCAATAATCTATAGAGTTGTACACATTTTCAAAATTTTCCACCCTTACATGAAGATCCTTAATTTTGGCAAGGCAAGTTTGCATAGGATCTTCTTTACAGGTAGTTTCCTAATTGGCCTCTTTATCACTGAATTCTCTCTCCATATTAGCATAATATTTAATATTTAAAGACCTTCAAGAGAATCAACACTATTAAGACTATCCTCTAGACCAACATCCAAAGATAGAGAAAATGAAGGTGAAAGAGAAAGGGAGACATCAACAATGTTATTTAGGGATAGAAAATCACCATAAATTTCCCTGTTACCAGCCTTATCCTTCTTCACCAAGCATGGCACATTAGAAGAGGGATCAACAACCTTCAAAAATTTTACTAAGTTTAATTGACCTCCTTCCCCTAGAAGAAATTGTGTTCTTTTCTTTAGTGTTCTCTCCATTCAAGATCTCTATAGAAAGGCTAAGGGACTTAGGGGTAGTAGACTGCTTTAATGAGATCTTTTTATGTGCAAACTTCTATTTCAGATACCTACCACCCTTCATGGTAGTGTTCTTTTTGGAAGGAAAAAAATATTTCTCCCTTTATCTTTTAAAGACAACAAGTTGTCTTCAAGGCTAGGATCATCAAAATTACAAACACCTTCACCCCTCTTATTATGATTTTTCTTTTTACAGGCAAGGGTATAGGTGGGGACATTCTAGAAAAAAAAACATAGAATTGGAAGGGGAGTTATCATTAAAATCAATTCTTTTCTTTTCTTTTTCTTTAAAATTAGGGTTTTTCTTGGGATTTTTGAAGGGGCAGGGATAGACAGGTTAAGCATAGGGGTAGTGCAAATACAAAATTTATACAAATTTGACATCATGCCTTAGTGTAGGGGAGGATAAGCACCCTTACAAATGCATTTTTCTATGAAAGACAGGAAAAAAAGGGAAAATTAATCACTAAAAAAATATTTCAAGATAATTTAAAAGGGGGAAGTGGTAATGATGGATAATGGAAAAGTTTCATTCTAAAGTAAAATACTTTATCATATGATAACTCACCATAGACCAAGGAGTAGGTAAATCTTCATAGCTACAACCATTTTTGTTCCTCTTAAGTTTCTAACTTCCTTCCAAAAATGACTTGATGTAATTCAAGTACCTTGCTTGGCTAAGAAAAGGCACCTTCTCCCCCTCGCAATTTAACTCAATGACCTTGGTGATGAAGTCCTCAGTGACCTCCATTTTCACACCATCTATTTGGACTTGATTTGTAGACACATAAAATTGACCTAGGCCTACAAACTTTATTTTCTCCATAGTTATTCCAACATAATTAAAATATTTAATTATGTCCTATTGCCCAATTTCAACTATTAATTAACTAATTCTTAATTATTTAATTAATTCATGTCTTTTATTCCTCTTGATAAATAAATAAATTATATTTATTTAGTTTAAATTTGTCACTAACTTCTTATGTCTCTTCATAATTAAATAAATTTTTAAATTTATTTAATTATTAGTTGTCCATCATTTCTTCTTGATTATTTAAATAAATAAACTTTCTTTATTTTAATACATCATTAATTTCAATGTCCTCTTATAATTAAATAAATTTCCATAATTTATTTAATTATTATATATTAAGCTTTTTCTAATATTAAATAAAGACATTTATTTAAAATTTGTCCACTCTCTAATTTTCCTCCAAATAAATAATTAGAAATAATTATTTACTATCACATGACCCCACCAATTTTGAATTAAATTAATTTTTAATTCAAAAGGTCAACTTTCCCTCTTAAATCAAATAATTATAAATTAATTATTTGATTCTCTAGCTTTTTCTTTTTTGTGCCCAATATTCCCTCTTGTCACATGCATTTATGTCCATTGATTTGATTATATTTGAAATAAAATCATAGCCCTTCATTTAAGACTTTCCCTAATTTTAACCTAATGTTGCATGTTGAGGGATTAACATAATAAAAATGTCCCTCTCATATCATTAAAAACATTCCACCTTTATTCTTAATCAAAATTTGAATTTAGTATTTCTTAATAATATCATTCTATTCCCCTTTCTTCTTGTCTTTCATTTTATTCCAAAGAACCCTTTGCTTACAGTTAGGCACAAATAATATTTCCTTGAGTATGATTAATGAAATTGAAATTATGTTATTTCGTGGATAGAATATCTTTGCTTTGAAGAGGGATTTTTCATCGTATGACCAATAAAATGTAGTCATATAAAATGTTGATTTCAATCTCAAGTTTGGTCAAAAAGTGTAACCCATTATTGTAGGTGACCCATCATGACAACCTTCAAATATCCACCTACCATTTTTTTTTGTAATCAATCCTTGAATTGAAGGAACAATAATATTAAAATTTCTCCCAATTTGAGTTAATAAATCTTTATTTTGACATATGCATTGCTACCTAGTAATGGATGCATGTGTTCCATTTTCCTTGCTAATACTAATATGTAATCACCATTTTAAAAAATACTTATTTGCAAGTTATGTGATATCTTATGATCATAACCACTGTATTGTGGATTTGAAGGACTCATCTCAAGATAGTATTTATCATATGTGCCTCCTCTTTTAGCTTGTTAGACTTGGTACAATAAACATATCAAAGTAAAGTATCCAATTGAGATCATCCCATATATCTCTTCAATTTGAAACTATTTTCTCTTCATTTAGCTCGATAACATAGCTTACAAGAGAATATGCAACCTTATTTGAATAATTAGCGGTCTTGCTCAAAATTGGGTCAATCACATTGATCCACTTCTAAAATTTGCAAGTATGGACATTCCAAGATTTAATTTCATCAATGCAAATAATCAATTTCCCTTCTATACTAATAAATCTAGAATTCTTTTCTTCACATAGCTTTAAGTCTTCAAATGGAGTACCAAACTTAGCCCATCATCACTACCACATAGAAATTTATTTAAAAATGTCCAAATGAAAACTCCTATTTCATCCTTGATTACGTAAAATGTTCATAAAGTCCCATCAAAATTTATTTTTAATCTTCTACTAAAAAATATTTGTAAACTAAACAATTAAAAAAATCTTTTGAAGTTCTATTACCTTGTTTGACCATTAAACTTTGACCCTTATTCTAGTACCTTGTCCTCTATGATTATCATGCTTATGCAGTTACATTCCTATAAAAAATACAAAAAATTATATTAAAGTATTATAAGAATCAAGAATAAGTTGTTAACTTCCAATTTTTGTTGAAGAAAAAATTATTTTCTTTTCCACTTCCAATGTCATATGTTGTTGGTAAGTAGTTGTTTGGTAGGTATGCACTTGTTTATAAGTTTCAAAATAGGTTGGTTATTAGTTATGATGGATTTGTAGCAGCCTGTTTGAGTCGCACAAGAGCAGCATGGATAGTGCCACATTTATAGCTCCTGCGGTGACTTTTAGGAATGGCAGCTGCCAAAAGTTCTACCCCCTAAAAGAATAATGTTCGGTTATTATAATTATAACTCGTTTTTATATAAAAGAATAATGTTTGGTTATTATAATTATAGTTTTTTATATTAATTTAAGAAATTTGTCAAAAAAAATTTATTTTCAGTCATGAGGTCTTTGTTCCTTTTGATGTAATTAGCAAGTGATACTTTATTTCAAAAAAATTGTCTTGGAAGTGCTTTTGTACATTATTATTTTTTATTTTTAATATCTACATTTTTCCAATAAAAAAAAATTAGGAAGTGAAACTTAAATTAAAATTTTAAAATTAGCTAAGTATTCATCACATTTTCAACGTTAATTAACAAATAAAAATCTCAAATTAACAAATCAATATATTTTGTTTCTTGATTTAAAATTTAAAAAATGATTAATTTTTAAATTTAAAGTTGAAAAAGGTATTTTCTCTTATACACACACATATACATATATGTGTGTGTTTTACATGCTACTCATTTTGAAAATATTCTATTTATCATTAAATATTAATATTTTGACATGTAAATAGATGTCAAATTTAAAGTATAAGGTAAGATTTTTTATTGACACTTTCACACTATCAAATTCCATCTCTTGATGTTATTATGGAATACTTGTTGACATTATTGATTACATGTAAACATTATTAGTTTTAACTATTTTTATGTTATTGTTTTATTTTAAAGACAATCACTTTTTGTTAGATATTTGAAAAATTAATTCAAAGTAAATTGTTAACAAATATAGAACATAATTGCTTTATCTGTCATCACATTTATGTGTAACACAAATATAAAGAATAGATAACATTTAAAACCT
Source organism: Sequoia sempervirens (assembly GCA_007258455.2). Lineage (NCBI taxonomy): Eukaryota > Viridiplantae > Streptophyta > Pinopsida > Cupressales > Cupressaceae > Sequoia > Sequoia sempervirens. The sequence goes on along the minus strand of VDFB02270651.1, from coordinate 747,754,791 downwards.
ACACATTTATAATTATGACATCAAATAATATCAACTTCTTAATATTGTAAAGTATGTTTCTTTAATAAAAAAATTAAAATATTGAATAATAATTAAGAGAGTCTAACAGATGTCAATGGTACTGCAAGCTAGTATGAGGACATCGATGTTGTGAACTTGGAGATCGGTGAAGGAGGAATTGTTGCAGGCACCAACAATAAAGGGGAGGAATGACAAGGGCACCAGATAAGTGTGGGGTTTATGGGTAAGGGTGATGGGCGGTAACACTCTAGGTTACATTATGTAGTCCAATTTTGGGTAGTATGGGCAATGTTGCAATCTAAATAATGTGTGTTCTCCAATTTTGTCTCAGTGGAGCTAGGCATGGGCTTTAGCTAGGCTTTCTAATGGTGGCTATATCTAGGAGGTCTATAAATTAGCCACCCTCTGAGAATATTTGTAATGTTCATATTTTTTAAATTTTAATATATTCAAAAGGAAAATATATCTAAAAAAAAATGATGTTAAATAGATTAGTCCCAAATATGTGAAAACTCTTCTTCTCTAACTAACACAACTAATAGCTAATATTGACTCATTGAACATAAAATAAACTAAAAACATAATAAAACCCACAACCCTTATAAAGTAGAACCAAAAGGAAAAATATCTGAGAAGATTAGTCCCAAGGAAAACCCCTAAACTAAACAACTAGAAATAACAAACATAAAATAAACAAAAACTAATAAAACCCTAGTAAAGAGTGTTCCACTCAAATTCCATTGCATCTACAGTGTCCTCCCAACCCATAGCTCCATGAGCTAGGCCTTTCTTCTTCACCTTCTTTGGGAGTTCTAGCAGATTTTTCCCTCTTTCCAACTTCTTCCTTTTATCTAACTTGACTAAATTGTGACAACATTGACCATTATTTTCCTTATTTGTGTGTCAATTATTTTCACCAACTTATTCATAGCATTTTCTAGATTGATAATTCATAGATAATAGATATTTAGAGAATCATAAACATTGGCCCACCTTTCTTTGCAACTCCAATAATCTATAGAGTCCTACACATTGTTTAAATTCTCCAACCTTAACTAAAGATCCTCAATTTTGGCAAGGAAAGTTTGCATAGGGTCTTCTTTAAAAGTATTTTCCTGATTGGCCTCTTTTTCATTGAATTATCTTTGCATATTAGCATAATATTTAATATTTTAAAGACCTTCAAGAGAATCAACACTATTAATACTATCCTTTAGAACATCTAAAGATAGAGAAAATGAATGGGAAAGAGAAAGGGAGACATCAACAATTTTATCCAGGGATAGAAAGTCAGCATAAATTTCCCTTTTACCAGCCTTATCCTTCTTCTCCAAGCATGCCACATTAGAAGAGGGATCAACAACCCGCAAAATTTTGAGTAAGTCTAGCTGACCTCCTTCCTCCAGAAGTAATTATGTTCTCTTCTATAGTGTTCTCTCCATTTGAGATCTTTATAACATGGCTAAGGGACTTAGGGGTAGTAGACTGCTTGAATGAGATATTCTTTTTATGTGCAAACTTCCATTTGAGATACCTACCACCCTTCGTAATAGTGTTCTTTTTGGAAGGAAAAAAATACTTTTCCCTTTATCTTTTAAAGACAACAAATTATCTTCAAGGCTAGGATCATCAAAATTACAAACACCTTCACCCCTCTTATTACCACTTTTCCTTTTATAGGAAAGGGTACCAATGGGGAATTTCTAGAAAAAAATTAAACATAGAATTGGAAGGGGGGTCATCATTAAAAAAAATTAATTCTTTCTTTCCTTTTTTCTTTAAAATTAGGTTTTTTTCTTGGGATTTTTGAAGGGGAAGGGATAGATGGGTTAAGCATAGGGGTAGAGAAAATACAAAATTTATAGAAAGTTAACATCATGCCTTGATGTAGGGGAGGATAAGTACCCTTACAAATGCATTTTTCTATGAAAGACAAGAAGAAAAAGGGAAAAATAATCACTAAAAAATTATTTCAAGATAATTTAAAAGGGAGAAATGGTAATGATGGATAATGGAAAATTTTCATTTCAAAGTAAAGTACTTTATCAGATGATAACTCATCGTAGACTAGGGAGTAGGTAAATCTTCATAGCTACAACCATTTTGGTACCTCTTAAGTTTGTCAGTTGCTTCCAAAAATGACTTGATGTAATTCAAGTAGCTTGCTTGGCTTAGAAAAGGAACCTTCTCCCCCTCACAACATAACCCAATGATCTTGGTGATGAGGTCCTCGATGACCACCATTTTCACACCACCTATTTGGACTTGATTTGTAGACACATAAAATTGACCTAGGCCTACGAACTTTATTTTCTCCATAGTTCTTCCCAACATAATTAAAATATTTAATTATGTCCTATTGCAAAATTTCAACTATTAATTAAATAATTCTTAATTATTTAATTATTATCCATTCTAACTTTTTCTAATATTAAATAAAGACATTTGTTTAAAATCTATCTACTCTCTAATTTTCCTCCAAGTAAATAATTAGAAATAATTATTTACTGTCACATGACCCCACCACTTTTGAATTAAATTAATTTTTAATTCAAAAGGTCAACTTTCCCTCTTAAATCAAATAATTCTAAATTAATTATTTGTTTCTCTACCTTTTTCTTTTTCTATGCCCAATATTCCCTCTTGTCACATGCCTTTTTGTCCATTGATTTGATTTTTTTTTAAATCAAATCATAGCCCTTCATTTCAAACTTTCCCTAATTTTAACCTAATGTTGCCCTAACCCTAATTGTGGGTTGTAACATTTAATTTTAACCCTTGATCTTAGGGCATCTCTCAACTTTTAATCTTGGTCATTCACTCAAAATTGAATTTTCTATAAAAAGGCAATTTTACTCTCATTTTGTCACTTCTTACTTCATAGATTCCATGCTTGAGTATTCTTGAGTGCACTTGTAGCCATGTTTAGAATCCTTCAATATTTGTTTAGGATGTATAGTCATAGGCCATATTTTCTTTAAAAATTTTGAGGGAAAACTTCATATTGCAACAAATGGAGAAGGTGCAATGAAGGTGATTCATGGAGTTTGAGGACTTGGGTGAGATTATTCCTTGTTTTTATTCTTTTTGATTCCATTGTTCTTCATTGCTTATTTAAGTTTTTAATTGTTTATGCTTTATAATCCTAACCTGATATTTTCCCTAAGTTACATTGGTGAACTTGACACCAAAAAACTCATTTTTGTAGATTTTTCGTATGACTTTTTCTTATTTTTGTAGGTACAAGTACAAAGAGCCGCATTTGCAACTTTTTGATCTATGATCACCATGTTGCGATGCATTTGATCTATAGAACGATGCAACCACAGTCATGAGCCACATTTTCTAACCCAAAATGACACATCCACTATGTTGTGATGCATTTGTTGTGCAGAACAACACATTTTCCTGGTAAATTCTAGCTTTTAGTTTTGCAACACACTTGCTATGCAAAATGACGCATTTTCCTGGTAAAATTTTATTTTTGTATTTTTATAGAATTTTCCAATTTTCTCTTTCCTATTTAGTAGGTTAGAGATTTTGGGTTACTAATATGGTTGTTTATAGCATGTGGCAAGCTAGAAAAGGATTCTAACCTTTGTTTTTTATTTGTTTTTAATTCCTTTTACAATCCTAAATCAAACAAACAAACAATCTACAACTTGCATTCAAATTTCATTCATTCAAATGAGCATGCATATACACTCATGGGCTTAAAATGAACACAATCTTGCATTAAAACTCATAAGGCTAAAATTTACATGCGTTTTCATGACATGGGCTTAAAATGAAGATTTTTTTGTCTCACATTAAGTGGAGTTTAAAATGAACAAAGTGTTTGATGTGTTTTTCTCACATTAAATTTTGGCATTAAAATAAACAAGTTTTCAAATTTGTGTAACCCTGATTCAATAATAGAAGTATCCTCTCCCCTTATGCACTTGTGCGATCCTGGGTGCAAGAGAAGTTTTTGTTGACTCTAGGAATTGGGCCTTCCTTGGAGGGAAAAAGTACTCACCCCAAGGTGACTCAAACCGGAAATGAAGCTCTTTAGCCGAGCAACTCGCGACTGATATACAAATGTGAATCCTAATGGAAAGTTTAGGATAATGAGTGTGGATGTGTCACACAAACAAGTGAGTTCCCATAAATCCTATGGAGTGTAACCTCTACAGTTTGGAATTCCTCCTTATCAGAGCTAATCTTGCCTCATGTGTGGCCACTTGAATGGGAGCCTGAACTAAAAACCTTTGTGTAGTGGCTAAAAACCCTTTCTATTTGTTGGTGTAGTAATAGTCATTACCAAGGCATCCACATTCTCGTAGTTCTTAATAAAGGTGAAGAGCCAATCATGGGAGATTTATAAGGGCTCGAAGCCTGGTTGAACTAAGAAGTGAGTGCCATGGAGGGGAGCTAGTGTGGCCAAGCTTCTAAGTCACCCACTAAGAATAAGTGCGACTGGGGAAACCCACATGGAATCTAGTGAATATAGTCTTTGCCTAACCTAGGATTGTGCTTGTCTTCATTGTTCTTGTTTTCAACATTCAAAGAAAAACAATGTGTTTTCCAAGTGCTTTTTGAAACAACAAACAAATAAACTTCCTTCACAGATTTGGAAAAACACTCTCAAAATGAAACAATCATAAAAATCTATCAAAATTACAAAAAAATAGACTTTTGGTCACTCTGCAATGCATTTTCTACACTGTGCAATTCATTTGATATATTGATCCACATTTGAGACTCTGTGAACCGCAATTGCTCTACTAAACCACATTTACTAGCTGAAACAATTCATTTTCCTATGTTGCAATGCATTTTCTTTCTTGTGCAATGCAATTGATTTTTTGAACAACATTTGTTACCTGAAACAACACATTTGATGAAAATAAGACACATTTAATCCTCTGAAATGCATTTGCTACCTAAAATGATGCAATTTCTTGTCATTTGGAAAAATCACTGTCACTTGCAAAAACCCAAGACCAAACATTTTCAATCTATTTTTGGACATCTTTTACAACAGTCTCTATTTACATTTAGTTTTCCATAGGTTTACCATTGCAATCTTTAGTTGCACCCCTAGGATTCACCATCATTTTTTTCTGCATAAACCAACTTTTAGGTCATCATTTTTTGTAGACTTTAGAATAGGAACACTTGCCATACTTTGTGAAATATTTTCCTTCAAGAGTAGGTTGTCATTGGACTTAATCAAAATCACCTATTTTATCCTTTTTCCTTTTGTGAGCCATTTAAAACTCATAAGTCTAGTGTGGAAACCTCACCTTGTCACCTTGTCATTTAGTGCTTCAAATAGTCCCTTGACAATCCAAATTGAGACATTGACCAAACTTTGAATGGTTAAGTTTACCTTTTGTTATAAGTCTACCAAAATTGATTGCACCTTAGATTTTCCTCATAGTTTTCATTTTGCATTGTCATACCTCAACATGACTTTAGTCCATTATTCATTTTAGTCCTCCCTTTGCATTTTCATTCTCCATTAGAAAACATTGTCACTTTGCATATGTCATCCCTTTAGACAACATTGTCATTATTGCATCCCTTATTCCAAAAAAATCTAGAAAACATAGATTAGTATCATAATCATCCTCACACATATTTGTCATTATCATTCCCTTAATTTGAACAAAACTTTTATGGTTGAGACTAGACTACAAAGGAAAATAAGACAAATGGACCCTTTTGGACAAGGCAACAACCCCTCCAACTTTTATAATGACATGAACTCAAACAAAGACATGGGGGGATCTGTCATCAACCCGTTTAGTGACATGAACATTCCAAAATCTTCCTCTTGCAATCCATTTGAGCAATTTATGCGTAGAGACCAAAAAAAACAAGTATTCATGGAACACCTAGAAGCTACCACCAAAAATCCTTATGTGGCTTCCTTCGTAGAGGAATTAGTATTGCAAGATTTGGACAGATACCTAGCCATGCTTTTGGACCAAGGGGAAAAATTTCCCTAAGGTTTTGACATTAACACCTTAAAAGCAGCTTCTCCTGATCATGCTACACAAAATAGTCAACCACATTTGACACCACAACATAATGCAAACAATTCCACCACACAAAATGCAACGAACATCATCAATACTACCTCCAGTGGCACCACCCCTCAAAACACATCTAACATGGTCAACACAACATCTATTGGGGGAACATCAACCATATCACAATCCATATCTCAATCAGCCCCACAAATATCAACAATTCCATCTTAAACTATTGGGGCTACCTTTTCAAATACCATTGGGACAAATTCATCAAACCTTTTATTTGGGGCTTCATCTAGTGCTATGCAAACCACATAATTAAGTCTTATACTTGGGTCCTCAACTAATGCCATGGGAACAAACCCATTGAACCCCCTTGGGAGAAATAAAAGATGAATTACTATTCCAGAACCTCAACCAAATGTAAATACTTCGTCACGAATCATTCCAACACCAATATTCCCTAAAGATAAAATACAAACATTCCCCATGGCCACATTTACCAATTTGGACAAGGAAACCAAGTGAAAACATATGACCCCATTTGGACATCAAAATAGCACAAGGACACCAAATTCCATAAATACAAACGAACACTGTAGGCACACACATCCCTACATATGCATCTCACATCCATACCCAACAACACATCCCCATTCAAAAAACTCAATTCCAATAAGTCATACATTCCACAACAATACAACCAAAACTAGAACATACCATGCCAACAAGTCAGAACTCATGGGATACCTATCACCCCCATGTGTGATGCCACAAACAACCCTATTTTGGATGTGCTTACAACTCAAGTTTCAAACTTGCAAAAACAAGTGGAAAACATGCAAATTTCCAACAAAAAGACCCACACATCATATGACTTATGCCCGTACCAATTTGACTTGAGTTTATACATGCCAAACTTCCCCCAGGATATGTGGTGCCAAAATTCACTAAATACAAAGGCAAGACTAACCCCCTTAGACACATAAGAGAATTTACCACCAATTGCATGGACATTGCATACGAACCTACCTATCTGATGAAACTCTTTCCCAGGAGTCTTGCAAGTCCCTCACTTGAATGTTTTTCCACCTTTCACAAAGGAATAAAGACATGGGATGAGTTTACTGAAAAATTTGTAGAAAATCATGCATATAACATTGAAACTGACATTACTATTACCGCTCTATGCAAGTTGACCCAAGAAGAAATTGGTGAGACCTTCATCCCATTCTTCCAAAGATGGTGAGGTTTAGCCAGTTGATGTCTTGTATAGATACTAGAGAAGGAAAAAGTTAACATTTCTTTCCAAAACCTTCTTGGTCCATTGAAATTCAATTTACATGTTCATTGTTGCACCACTTTCACAAACCTAGTCGAAAAAGGAGTTCAACTCGAAAAATACCTAATTGCAAAAGGAGAACTCAAGTATGGCAACAAGAACACAAATACCCCAAGCCAAAACCCACCTAATGACAAAAACAAATACTATGTCAAAAACAAACATATCACCAATGATGGTGTTGTTGACACTAAAGCTATAAACGCGATAGGTCCTGCAATCACACTCAGAGGAGCACAACCCCAAAAGAAACTAGTGACCACACAAACACCCACTGCAAACATTGTCCAAAGTAGTCAAGAACAGAGGAAACCACATCAAACTAGACAATTTCCAAAATGTAGCACATACACCCCCTTGGGTTAACCAATTGAAGTTGTCCTTAAGAAGCTTCTCCAAAACAATGTCATCACATTGCAAGACCCTAGAAAATATGACCCAAGATAGTTCAAGCCATTGTGGTGGGACGACAATGCATTCTATGACTTCCATCATGTAAAAGGGCATGAAAATTCTTCCTGTAGACAATTCAAGAATCTCATACAGGATCTTATTGATAATCATACCATTGAACTAGACGGTCAACAATTAGCTTCAAACCTAGACCATACAATTCATAAAAAATGCACTACAGGATCATGGTTCAGGAAACCCCTTTATGTCTGGTAGAAAGAATAATAACAATCGAGCCAATTACACATGTGCTACTTTTGACTATTCTGGTGGACCCATTATTAATCACCTCCAAGCCACTGAAAAAATGTCAATACTATCACCATAAAGAAGACTCCAGAGTGTAACATTACCACCCATAGAAGAAAGGTCACAATAGCTAGTCCTCATGTACTATAAAACCCAAGATCACAATACACGGTCCATCTGCCAAACAATCACAACCCAAGGGACAATTTAATCTTATTGACCAATTGATGAAAACACCCACTCAAATCTCCATACTCGAGCTACTACACATCTCTCCTACACACAAAGCCATACTTGAAAAAGCCTTATAGGAGTCTTCTGTCCCTAAGGACATTAATGTCAACTAGTTCAAATCCATGGTGGGATACTTGGCTTCTCCACATCACATTACATTTTTTGACCAAGACTATTCATCACCCAAATCATATCATAATGATGCCCTCCATATCAAATTTTTCATCCATAAACACAAGGTTAGATGAGTCTTAGTAGATGGTAGAGAAGGATTGAATATATGCTCCCTAAAATTGATCAAAGCACTAGGATTCTCTAATGCTTGTGTAGACACTACCAAGAGCATAATTATAAAGGCATATGATGATGAGGAACGCTCCTCTAGAGGCATTATCACACTTCCTATTCGTGTGGGCTCGATCATTGTAGATACAACATGTCAGGTCCTAGATCTTGAATTACTTTATAACATCTTGCTTGGTCAACCTTGGATCCATGCCTTAAAGGCCATACCATCCACTTACCACTAATGCTTGAAGTTCACTTTTGATGGCACTAAAATTACCATACATGGAGACCCTAATCCATTCCAATATTTCACCAATTTCAGAGGTATCTTTGAACACCAAGTGCCACTTAACCACGAAGTTTCAAAATCCACTTCCTCCAAATACATTGACCCGTCCACACCCACCAATTCCTCCACATCCACATCCACTTCCTCAACCTCCACCACATCATCCACCATCCCAAGTGCCAATCCTAGTGTCAAGATCTAGGACCAAGGTTGTGGTGAATACAAGTTGAACATGGCCTATTACATAACTAAAATACCCAAGTCTCCCAAAGTTTATGGCATGCCTTGTTTCAAAATAGAGCCCAAAGAGATTTTTAAGGTTCCTCCGAAAATGACCTTCACAAAATGGGAAGAACTAAACAAAGAAGACATTAAAGACATATCCGCCTAGATTTATAAAGACCCAAAAAATCCACCCCCATTACCAGTGTAGATATATGCCAAAGGCTATGAAATAATGAAGGAAAAAGGATACAATGGAACTAGTGGCCTTGGTAAAAACAAAACTGGAAGATAAGAACCTATAATGCCTTCTAGGAGACCAAAGTATCTTGGGTTAGGGTTAGGGTCACTTGAAACTGACAATCAACATACTGATGTACTTTCTAGTGAGAGCGTGAATGTTTTCGAATGTGTCGAGACAATCAAAGATTCCTTTAGCAAAACTGACTCACATGAATGGGAATTTGGTTCTTGAAGATCCTTAGGTGACTTTTTCCTTGATGAATTGCTCCTAGAACCTGGTGAACCTACTTTCAAAGAAAGATTCTGGAAAATGTTTAAGGTTGATATGTCACATAATCGTTTTAATGAAAATCCTAAAATACCAAGAAAAAGAGAAGAATGGGTCAAACTCTTTTGGTCTTAGGATGATGACAAGCCTAACCATCATCTAATCTTGTTGACCATCATTCTGACTCTTCTATCTGACCATCTAATCCTATTGACCATCATTCCTATTTGTCTTTCCGACCATCTGACCTCATTGGCATTTTTACTTGTTTGATTTTCCATCTAATACCATGGACCATGATTCCAACCCATTTGTCTCATATTTTGCTGATGAGTCTGATTTGTCTGACACTGTTGAAGATGGTCCTTGACTAGAATCCGAGTTGGAATTTTAGAATAAAAATTGTCTTTACCCTTTCCGCCACCATTTGCATGCTTTCTGCATCATCCCCACCCTTCACCAACACTGATGATGGTATTCCCCTCATCTACCCACAACTCATTGACTGGGATCAATAGGGCCCATCCACTATGGACATTTTTCAGAATGACAAATCTATTGCAAAATTAATGGGAATCTGTGAAGGCATACCAAGTGGGGACCACAAAGCAGGATTTTTTATAAACATAGATTGTGCAGCATACTTCAGGGAGACTACACACAATCCTCCAATCACAAAATTAATAAAAAAAAAACAAAAAAAAACACATCTTTAGATGAAAACTGCAAGATGCCTATTGATGATACAAAAGTAAAAATAAAGGACATATTTGAGGGTGAAAACCTCTTTGAGGTGCCCAAGGATGGAGGATTGGAATTTCTTCTTGTCACACAAGAAAAATTGGCAATGCTCATTAAGGACACTCTAGAAGTTAACATAGCCACACTAGAGGATCCCAAAATGGTTCTCTTTTCCGCATCTTTGATAGAAGAAGAAAAGCCCGAATTTCAAAAATTCTTCTCAAAATGAAAGATTAACTTTGCATGGTCTTATGTTGGTATGTTAGGACTAGATCCAGAACTATTTTTGCACCATCTTCCCTTACTACCCAATGCTAAGCCAATCAAACAAAAGTTAAGGAAGATGCACCTGTAGATAGCATTGCTTGTAAAAGTTAAACTAAAGAAGCTTCTAGATGTGGGGTTTATAAGATCAATAGACTATGTAGATTGGATATCCAACATTGTACCTATCACTAAGCCAAATGGTAAGATCTGTATTTGCACAGATTTCCATGATTTGAACAAGGCATTCTCGACGGATGATTTTCCACTTCCGAACATAGACATCATAGTTGATCTTATAGTAGGATATGATATGTTGTCCCTTATGGATGGTTTCTTAGGCTACAATTAGATTCAGATCACCTTGGAGGACCAACACAAAACAACATTCACCTATCTGTGGGGTACCTATTGTTGGAACATCATGCCTTTTGGCCTAAAGAATGTAGGTGCCACATATCAACAAGGTATGACAATGATATTTCATGACCTCATGCACACACTAATGGATGATTATGTGGATGACCTCTTCGTAAAATCTTTGAAATGCAAGGATCATCTCCAAGTATTGGATAAATTTTTTAAGAGGATAGAAGAATATAAGGTTTGTTTGAATCCAAAGAAATGTGTCTTTGGAGTGGCTTCAAGAAAAATTTTGGGGTATATAGTTTCTCACAGATGTATTGAAGTAGACCTTGCTAAGGTAAAAGCAATATTGGACAGGCCTCCGCCAAAATGAATTAGTGAGCTAAGGAAATTGCATGGTAGATTACAGTCTATCTGGCAGTTCATTGCACAACTAGCCAACAAATGCCAACTGTTTCAATACGTCTTGCATAAAGGCATCTCCTTTTTGTGGACTGAAAAATGTCAAGCAGCCTTCCAATAGATCAAAGACTATCTATTGTCACCATCTATCCTAATGCCACCCATTGAAGGAAAACCTTTAATCTTGTATATTTCTATGACCAATTTAGGACTGGGGGCATCATTTGCACAAAATGACCATGATGAGAAGGAAAGGGATATATATTACATCAATTGCACATTGGTTGGATATGAACTCAACTACACACCCATTGAACGTTCCTGTGTTGTAGTTGTCTTCGCCGCCTAGAAGTTAAGACACTACATGTTGAATCACAAGACAAAATTAGTGGAAAATATTGATCCCTTGAAATATTTACTTGGTCAAGCAACATTAATAAGTTGGTTGGAAAAATGGGTTATGATACTAAGTTAATATGACATACAATATGTGGACCGCAAAGCTATAAAAGGACAAGTAATAGTCGTTCAACTCGCAGATGCCCTCGTACAAGGAAATCATCCTTTGGTTGTTGAATTCCCTAATGAGTATATCTTTCATATAGAACCCAAATCTCCTTGGAAGATCTACTTTGATGGGTCACATACTGGTCATGGTTCGGGAGTAGGTATACTATTCATCACACTGCAAGAGGACTCCATTCCTAAGTCATTCTTAATTTCCTTCCCATGTACCAATAACATTGCATAATATAAGGCACTTGTCATGAGACTCAAAATGGCTATCAAATGGAAAATCAAAACAATTATCACCTTTGGAGATTCTCAGTTGGCCATCAATCAGGTCAGTGGTGAATATGACACCAAGGATGAAAATTTTATGCCTTACAAACACATGGTTGATAGCTTTCATTCATATTTCCACATGCTTTCTTTTGAACAAATCTTGAGGGAACAAAACAATGCAGCTAACACAATGGATACTCTTGGATCTCTCTTAGACATTCTTAGAAATGTGTCACAATTTGAGTTCTTGGTGGAACAGTTGTTGGTTCTTGCATATGATATTTTGGAGACATAAATGGTTTGTGAGCTTGTTGGCCCTAGTTCACCATGGTATCAAGACATATATGATTATCTTCAGTCACAAACCCTTCCCCTGAACCTTTCCAACAACCAACAAAAATCCTTTATTTGCAAGGCCACCCAATACACCATCATCAGTGACACCTTGTAATGTCCTAGCTTTGACAATACCCTTCTTCGATGTCTCAACACTAATGAAGCATGAACAACCTTACATGAGGTACATGAGGGTATATGCAGATCTCATTCAAGTGGCCCAACCTTAACTAAGAAGATCACGAGACTGGGGTATTATTGGCCAACTATGGAAAAGAATGCATTTAAATTTGTAAAAACATATCGTCAATGTCAAATACATAGTGATCTAATTCATGTGCCAGCTCAAGAACTTCATCCTATCACTTCTCCTTAGACCTTCATGCAATGGGGACTCGACCTCGTAGGAAAAATCCATCCCACCTCCTATAATGGCCATAAATTCATTATCACCACCACTGAGTATTTCACCAAGTGGATCAAATCCATTTCCCTCACATACATAACTGACAAGCAGATTTCCAAATTTATCCTCAACTACATCATCTACCAATATGGTGTTCCATAGTCCATCATCATAGAAAATAGTCTTCCTTTCAAAAATCAAGATGTCTATGAGCTTTGTGAACACTTCCACATCCAATTCCATTTCTCCACACCTTACTACCCTAAAGGAAATGGTCAAGCTGAGGTGTCTAATAAGACAATTATTAAAATTCTTAAGAAGACTATCAATGATGTTGGTCATGGCTAGCATGTACAACTCAACCCTACTTTGTGGGCTTACTGCACCAGCATTGGCATGCCTAGTGGAGCCACTCCATTCACCTTATTCTTTGGAGCCAAAGCTATCCATCCCATCGAGGTTGAAATTCCCTCCCTCTGAGTCTCCATGAAGAGCCTAATCGATGATGAAGAATATAGACAGTCTAGACTGCATGAGCTGGAAATGTTAGAAGAATAGACAAAAAATTCCTTGAATCATTTACAGGCATATAAAAATTTCCTTTGTTGCAGTTATAACAAGAGAGTCATGGTTCGATAATTTGACATTGGTGACTTGGTTTTAATGCAAAATTCTAAGAATCAGTCTAACAGAGAGAAAACTGGAAAGTTTGAACCCAATTGGTTGGGTCTATACATCATCACTATCTCATTTGGTTCTGGCACATACTAGTTGGCCACTATAGATGGAGGAAAACTAAAAAAACCCATCAATAGTCTACATCTCCAAAAATTCTATGCATAACATCAGAAAGCTTGGCTAAAAACCATAAAAATATAAAAAAAATTGAAAAATACAAAAAAAATTGTTACCCTAATGAAAAACTAGCAAACAGGCATCTTGGTGACACCAAAAAAATTTAAAAAATTAGAAAAATTACAAAAATAGTAAAGAGAAATAATTCATCCAACAGTGAAAACCACTTCGGTGGCACTTTGGATAGGTACCATGGTGAAAACCTAGCAAACAGGAACCATGCATAGTTAGTCTTTGCTCTGACATCTATTGTCACTCCTTCTACCTTGTCCATAATAAACACCCACTTTTCTAACACCATCATGACATTCTTCATAATATCCTGCCATTTCTTTCCATGGCTGGCAATGGTTGACATCAGGTCTGGCATACCCTCTACTTTTTATCGCAAACCAGTCCTTGTCCATCTCCTTTAATTTGGCTAGTCCTTGACCCAACTTGGGAAAACCCTTTACTATGTGAATGTAGTGGGTATCACACACGGTCTTTTCAATCAAAAAATTTCTTGAAAAAAAACCTAAAAAATCATAAAATGTCTTGAAAAAGACCTAAAAATCATAAAATGTCCTAAAAAAGACCTAAAAAATTTGAAAAATGTCTTGAAAAAAGACCTAAAAATAAAAATGTCCTTAAAAAGACCTAAGAAACGTAAAATGTCTTGAAAAAAGACCTAAAAATCATAAAAAGTCCTAAAAAAAGACCTTAAAATCAAAAAATATCCTAAAAAAATCCAAAAGAAAAAAAAACTTTGAAAAACACAAAAATAGAGTCAAAGTTTGTCATGTCTGTCGTGTTAGTCCTTGTCATTATCGAACTACATTTTCTATGTAGGAAAGGCTCACCTTTGAGCCCCCAAGACATTAGGTTAGTCCTTTTAGGTTGTCAAAATAAAATCATGACTCAATCTTTGGTCAACAAGACAAAGTTATTATTCGTGTTGAACTACAAGGTCTCTAAGTGTATAACGTAGGAAAGGCCATTTGTCGATGAGCCCCTGAGGTCGCAATAGTTCAATCCATTAGGGTTCATTGCACTAAAATTTCACACACTTCAAATATCATCAAGTCAAACAAATTCTTTGTCATCCTAAAATAGACAACTTTTAAACAAACTTTGGAAATCATTCAATCAACTCAATTGGCATGTCAATCTAGGTATGTGGTCAATTTAGTCAACATTGGTCAAATTGTCATAACATGTCAACCTGTCAAAATCTTGGTTATTCTTTGGATGTGTCCTTTTGAAGAACAACCCTTGTCATTTATTTATGCCTTAGGAAGTGTCCTTCCTAAGAATAGTCACTGTCATATGGTATTTTGAGGGATCCTCTTGATACTTGAGGGTTGATCCTTTTGACATCGGCCTCATTCAAGATGTGTCCTTCCTGAATATGGTATTATCTGGCATCTGTCACACTTTAACCTGGCATCTTGACATCAAAACAACTAACATTTGAGCACACTCAGGAAACACTTGGCAAACACTTGGAAACAATGTCTTGGCATTCATCATTTGACTATTCATCATGCTACTAGTTCCTCAATGATTTCCTGACAACGAGATTTAGAGAAGCAATGACATATCATGATGATTCTCTTGTCTTGTATTTTTAACAAGTCATGTTGCTAGTTCCTCAAGGATGATCGAGCAACATGATTTAGAGGAGCAACGACGTTTCATGGCATTTCCTTGTTTACGGTTGGTTGGAATGAGGCAATTGAGTTCCTAGTATGAGTCATGATCATCTATGTCTATGAATGCTTGTTTCATGTGATGGTATGACCTTGCACACCATTGATCTATGTCATATCATGGTGTTTGTTGGTCATTACAATAATCCACCCAATGATGATTAGAGCAACACCTATTAGTACATTGGCAATATATTGAAGGATTCTTTATCCGCACTAACATCCATCTCCTTCTATCTAGTCCTCTATCTTCTTCTGTCTCTTGATGATATCCTGTGACATATAAAAATAATTGTACATACATGCTCATGTAGAAATTGCATAAATCCGTAAATCATTCACATATGTCCATCATTTGCATACATCCATTCACATCAATTAGCATAAATACATCATTAGCATTCATTCATTTTTCATAAACATAATATTTGAGTACATTCATTCATCTACATTCACATCACATTAAAAAAAAATTTCCATACATCATCCATATCATTAATTCATACATTTAGGATCATAACATAAAGCATCATATATCACATAGTTCATACATACATAATCATACATCAATGCATTCATAATCATAAGCATTGAATCCATTAGAGTCTAAATAGTGAGCATACATCATCATCATCATCATCATCATCATCATCATCATCATAAATAACTATCATACAGAGAGTAGCATCATCGTGGCATACATAATCATCATCCCTACATGCATCATATAAATAAAATGCATCATCCCATAAATTATATCACATAAGCATAATAGAATCATAATGCATCAAAACATAACACATAGCATATAGTCTACACCATAAATACATCATATATATATCTCAAAATCATGTCATAGGATAGAATCTCGAGGTATCCAAAAAATAGAGCTCATAGTATACCAAATGTCTCAAAACAATGTTAAGATAACATATATCCTAAGTTGTGCTCTCCTCGTCCCCTTGAGGAGAAGAAGGGGGTGACTGATGCTCTCTGAATGGCACTGATGGAATCATTGTGGACCCGACAATCTGAATCTACAATACTAATGGCATGGTGACTAGCGGCTGGCTATGATGGATCCTATGTCCTGATGAGTCTAAACCATGGCTATGACTAAACCTGTGACTTGATGAGTTCCTGTGACTATGGTGGGATATGTTCCTTGAAGTCTACCCAGATGAGGTAGATCCACCCACACTACTCTAGCTACGATTGTTGTGTGTCTGAATGTTGCTAGCTCTACAACCAAGTCACACTAGGATCTCACTGATTTGTTGGAAATGCTCGCTCATATAGCATCTTGTATTGTTCCCAACTGTCACTGACCCTAGATAACTCTCTAGCGATCTCTCCAAGGAGCCTTGTGCATAACCAAGCAAAGTCTTCACACCAGCTCTAAGCTTCCTATTGTCCCATCACTGCATGATCACGCTCCACCTATGTCACCTCTAGCTCTACCTTTATGGTCGTAATATGTGCTAGGGCCTCATGAAGCCTACTTTGCATATCCACCAATCTCTGATCAACTATGGCATCATCTGGCAAAGGTGGTCACATAGATGTATCCTCCTCTCCATCTAACATTTGGTCCCTTAGCTGCCTCTTGGCCTCATCCATATCGTCCTCTCCTCCAAAATAAATCTCCTCATCCTCCTCTCCACCACCAATTGCCTCCTCCTCTACACCGATTTATAGTGCCTTAGTGCCTATGAATACATGCTCCTCCCTTAGGACCTCTCCCTCTAGCCTAATCTTTACCTTAGGCTGCTCTACCTCCTACCTAATCTTTACCTTAGCTCTCCCCCCTCCTGTCCAGCCTCTCCCTCTAGCTGCCACCTCCCTTTTGGCCTCCTCTCTCTCCTCCTCCTCTGCCACCTCTAGGATTGAAATTAGTGGCACTCGCTCAACCAGCTATCTCACTCTTCTAGGTTTTCCTCCTCCTCTCTCTCCTCCTCCATCTCCTCCACCCCTCCCCCCATCTCCTTTTCCTCCATCACCTTTTCCTGCATATCTCCCTCTCCCCCTATTGCCATCCCTGCCTCCTCACCCTCCTTGATGTACCTGTGGTATGACTAACCATCGATCATCTAGCTCTGACCCATCTTGATCCATCAAAGGTATAGGATTGTGTGTCTGCCACCATGTATCATTCTTTGTAGTGGTCCTTGGATCCACTGGACCTCTACTCCAAGCTCACTGCTGTGCAGCCAAGTTGTCTATCTACTGCTCCACTAAAGGCACTGATATAGGTAGTCCCCATCATGTCTCTCAGGATGATAAGGCATACTCTATGGTGCCTATGGGAACACCCTGCTGCTCTCCAAACTAACATAGTACCCACTAGGGAAGGTACATCTCATTGATAAGCTATTACTACATGGTACAACCAATCAAATATCGAAACTTCCTGCAAAGTGACAAGTGATCATCGTCTCTGGTGTAGGAGCACCATTGAACAATTTTTTTCAATCCATGAAGATAAGGTGTAGGCTTTAGGAGTTTAGAGAATTTTGCATAAAATAAGGTCTTGAGACCATCTTATTTTGTAATTAGTCATTTTTGTGTCATGTTTAGGTGTTTAGGAAGTTATTAGAATTGATTTTGCAAAATTGCAAAAAAGTGAAAAGTTGTCATAGTTGGAAACTTGTAAAGCTGCAAAATTTGAATTCTAGAGAAGTCCAACAGTCATAATCCTTCCAAAGGCTATTTGTGGAAGTTAGACAAATTTTTTTGGAGGGAAAAACCTTTTAAGTATGTTAAGGAACACATTGTAAAGGTTGATTTTGAAGATTGAAGAAGATTCAAGCAATAAAAACACTATTTTATATACATTTTCTGTAATTTCCTAAGTTTGTTGTGCCTGTATAGTTTGTACAATTCTCCATTGATTCAAATTTGTGTTGTTTTGTAAGGTAAATTGTTACCTCTTTCATTTGATAACATTTTGAAGGCTTTACATTAAATTTAGTGGATTTAATCTTTACATTTCTCAGACCAGTCAGAAAACAAGGTATTTGAAGGTTTGTAAGTTTCAAATATATCTTGAGCCCATTCCACCTTTTGTCTGAACTATTTCTTAGTGGAATGGGTATAAATTATTAGGGAAAGGTGTATGAGAGTCTTGTGAGATCAGGGGAGATCTGAAAATGAGTTGGGCATGAAGCCCTAAGTTTGAAAATTGTGTTTTCCATGAGGAAAAGTTAGGTTTTGAGAGGTGAAAGTGAGTTTTGTGTTGGGGAAATAAGATTTTTTTTTTTTTTGAGTTTGTATGGTCCATGTGGGACCTATTTGAAGCATTGATAAGTTTGTGTGAGCATTGGACAGTTGATTTCCAATAAGCGTTAGGGTTTCTAGGTTTAAAATGAGGGTTTGGTAGGTTGGCCAATGGGTGATTGTATTTTTTTCAAAAAGTGGTGAAATCCTTGGTTTGAGCATTTGATAAATGCTTCCCAATTGATTTTTTAGAGTTTGGAAAATAATGGAAGGTAGTCTCTTTGGAAAAGAGGGCTAATTTGATCCCTAAAAGGTGTAAAATCCCTATTTTGAGTAAGTTGATACAAAACAACCTTTGGTGATTTGTTGATACATTTTTTACCCCAAAAATGGGTCCTTGAAAAGTTGTTGGCCCTGATCTTGAAGGAAATCACCAAGAAGATATACCTGATTTAGTGGGTTTGCAATACTACAAGGGAAATAGTTGATTTGATGAAATGATGAGATTTTGATGAGATTCTGATTTGACAATTGTTGTTGTAGGTTGCAATTGTGTTTTGTGTGATTGCAAGACCTCCCTTGATTGCATCAATCTCCTAGCCACTATAGACAATCCTTGTATGGTCTCTAGAAAAATCCCATTAGTGTGTCAATGTGGTGGCGCTAGTATCTAGTGTCACCAACTCTGTTCTATGATAGTACACCCACTTAAAGATATACATATGGCATCCCATCCACTAGCTACCTTCGAATAGGTGGACGAAAGACTGGAATATGCTCCCAGGCCTAGATCATTAATAATGTGGTCCCACAGCTAATACTCGGTGCCTCCCTATAGGCCACCTCATGTAGCTGATGATACAACATCCCAAGTAAGCAGGGTTCCCATGTGAAAATAGTCTTTTCTTGCCACATCCTAATGAGGACATCTCCCCATCCGATAGGGAACCCATGTCCCCGATGATTTGGAATCAAAAAACTGACAATCAAAGTGCATAGCATAGCCTCCCATCGAGGATAGTGCTCAACCATAAACTCCCATTGAATCTGATACCCATCGATGCCCAATCCTATGCCATCATTAGCCTCATAAAACTTTTTCAAAGCCTGGAGTCCCCTACGTGGATTGTAGACCACCCACTCTCCTCTGATCGGAATGTGAAGTATCTAGTAGACATCCTGTAGACTCATGGTTGCCTCTCTAGTCGGCAACTGAAAGGAATAGGTTTCAAAATTCCATCTCTCAGTCAGTGTTGTCAGTAGCCCCTATTAGCTTGGACAATGGGAATATAGGTGATGTGATATAAACCTAATCGCATAAGTCACCTTCGCTTGCCATGTCATGGTAGATCTTTGAACACATATGTAGCTAGCTTGAACTCATGCATATAAATAGGTGGTCATCATTTTTGCACATGTAGAAATGAGAGTTAGCACATCATTGAAAATTATCATTACCATCTATCTAGTAAAAAATACATAAATAAACTAAGCCTAAACTAAGTCAACCCTAGTCAAATTCAAATGCATCATTTTGACTTCATTTGCATCGTTTCATCCTACATATGCATCTCATTTTGGCGATTGCATCGCTTTGACTTACAAATGCATCACTCTAGCGCACTTGTGTCATTTCCCTAATCAAATGTGCCACTTTAAAACATTTGTGTCGCACGGGCTCGCATTTCCGTCATGATAAACCTAAACCTATCTGGACCCTTTCATTTGTGTCATGACGCATCAAATGCATGCTATGTGAATGCAAATGTGTCTTTCACGAATGCATATGCATTGCAACACATTTGATTTCCTAACTTTAACCCCTAAAAATGCACAAAAAATGAGAAAATTACAAAGGGGGACTAGGTTACATACCGGTGCCTCTACGCCCTCTGGTCGTCGGAAGGTCCACACCTAATATTCACAATGATTAGCTTCTAGAATCACCATCTTTCTGTAGTTTCCTCAGGCTTTGAGCTCTCAAATTTCAAAAGTATTAGTGAAAATGAATTACCTTTTCACCCAATTAAACCTATTTATAGGGTGAAAATTAAGGTTTCCTCTAGTGGCACATAACTAGAGGTGTATTTGACCAACTTTGACTGCCCTTTTGACTACCTTAACTTTGTCAGAATTCAAAACCGATCGCACCATTTCTTTTCTGGTCATCAAATTGACTTATTGGGACACTTTCTAATTTTTTTCAACTCCAGGACAAAATTTGTAAATTTTCCCGAGGCATAGATACTTTGTACCTTCACTAGGGCATATTTTTGACTTATTTTCTTTGTCACAATACAATAAACTACATTGTATCAAAGAGGGGCAAAATATAGACACATAAAATTGACCTAGGCCTGTGAACATTATTTTCTCCATTGTTCTTCCCAAAATAATTAAAATATTTAATTATGTCCTATTGTCTAATTTCAACTATTAATTAAATAATTCTTAATTATTTAATTAATTCATGTTTTTTATTCTTGACTATTTAAATAAATAAATTATATTTATTTATTTTAAATGCATCACTAACTTCTTATGTCTCTTCATAATTAAATAAATTCTTAAATCTATTTAATTATTACTTGTCCATCATTTCTTTTGTTGGAGTTAAAATGACACTGAGAGGGGGGGTGAATCAGTGTCTTACCAGATTTGACCAATTTTCTCTAAATTCAAAAACATAGCTCAAATTTGATCTCAATATACTCTAATTAAAACATTCATGAGTTGAATGTAATCATTCATAAATAGAATTGAGAAAAGTAATAACCAAATAGTGAACTAAAATAACAACACAGTAAAGCAGTGAGAACTCAGAGGAACAAAGAGACACAAGAATTTTCTGAGTGGAAAACCCTCCTGGGTTATAAAAACTACTCCCGAAATGCCTTCCAGGCTTAATCTTTTGGACAACTATTCACAATGCCTTATAGGCTAATTTTTGAGCACCCACTCAAGGAGCACCAACCCCTCATTTAGGGATATTCATCTCAGGGAGAACCAACCCCTCAAATTATATTTTTGAACAATAAAAATATCTTAGAGGATCTCTTTGTTTTCAGTTAAGCACATATTTCTCTGTTTTCTCATCTACAAAATACCTTAAAAATTCAATAATTGAATCCCTAAAATACTATATAGAGAAGAAATTTACAATAATTCTACATCTTGTTATTCAGATTTTATTGCAGAGTTTATCCATACATTTTCATACAGCCAAGGAATGATAATCTCAGAATTACAACTACTGAACTGAAAACATAGTTTCCTGCTTGTATTTATACATATTTTTGATTTAAATGCTAGAAAAGTAACTGTCTTCAGAAGTAACGGCTGAACAACCAACCAGAGAATATTCAAACTGAAGTTAATAGAGCTGTTTAAAAAAGAAAACTTCATCTTGTACCTAGCAAGATTATTAGTCGAGGTGAAATTGATTTCCTAATACAAGATTCGCTTCACCCAGCTAAGAGCTGACCTCAACAAATCTGAAATGTATGTGATCATTTCACTACTTAAAAAGCACAACTGCCCACCACAGACAGATCTACAACTCCCATGGCTCCATCAACCACTATAAAGCTTCCAGCCAAAAACGTACCAAATAAAACTTCCATATACCACTGATAAAGCCATTACAGCCAGCAACAACAAAAACTAAAATTCTCATGATGGCCGCCAGGCTAGGGTTCCATACCCAGCCAAAAAGAATAATCACAAATTTTGCCCTAAACTCTCATTTTCGTCAATGTAACGTTATGTCGAAGGAAATTCAATCGTTAATCCTACTTTTGTTCCTTCTGTTTCGCTGTGACACTTCGTTATCGAGTAGACCTTATAGAGAATTCACTTTGTTTTGCCGAAAGCCTTGAGCTCACAATAGATCTCCAAGACATTAATGTTCTCACACAGACAGAAAACCTTTTGTCTTATGTGCTTCGCTATAACATTATGATATCAGGGAGACCTCCTGTAGAGCACACCATGTCTTTCTAAAAGTCTACATGATACACATTGGTCGCCGTGACACATGGTTTTTCTTGCCGATGAGTTTTCTATCTTATGAGTGTTGCTATAGCATACCGTCATCGGGGAGACCTCTTGGAGAGCACACTATGTCATACCGAAAAACTTTATCCACTCTGAGTCACTGAGACATTACAAACTCGCTATGACATTTCATCGAAGCCACAAATTGTGTAGATAAGACCTTTCAATGCACGGTCGGTGAGACAATATGTTTTCGGTGAGACCACATACCGAATACAACACTCCTACCGATAAGTTCATCCTCGATCGCTGAAACCACGTGAATGTCTCGCCGATAGATGTTCACATGCATATGGTTGGTGAGACATAACAATTTTGCTATGACCCTTCACCGAAGCCTTAAACTCATGCCGATATATAATTTTTCAACGGCGATCGGTGTGATATACCAATTTCGCTGTGACCACATACCAACAGTGTAACACTTGCCGAAATTTTCTTTCTTGTGTCGGTCACCAAGACACAAAGCGCTCGATGAAACAACATGCCGATAGGGATTTCTTATGCCGATGAACCTCCTTATGAATTAGTCAGTGAGACCTGACTCATTTGGTAAGACCTCTCAGTGATGATAAATACTTATGCTGATAGACCTTTCCTTTGTCACCAAAACAAAAGAGAATGTCACACCGAAAGCTGCCTGAATGAAAAAAATCCAATCGACATGACATCAGAAATGTCTTGCTAATGGGTAGCACAGACATTTCAAAATGGATCGGGGAGACCCTGTGGTATGCAAGAGAATCATCCTGAGACTGATCATCAAAGAGAACTAACTGAAAGAGATTTTGTCATCAAGGACAAACCATAAACTCAACTGAGATCCAACATTCTTCTTGATTATTTAAATAAATAAACTTTCTTTATTTTAATACGTCATTAATTTCCATGTCCTCTTATAATTAAATAAATTCCCATAATTTATTTAACTATTATCTATTCCATCTTTTTATAATTTTAAATAAAGACATTTATTTAAAATATGTTCACTCTCTAATTTTCCTCCAAGTAAATAATTAGAAATAATTATTTACCGTCACATGACCCCACCACTTTTGAATTAAATTAATTTTTAAATCAAAAGGTCAACTTTCCCTCTTAAATCAAATAATTCTAAGTTAATTATTTGATTCTCCAACTTTTTCTTTCTCTATGCCCAATATTCCCTCTTGTCACATGAATTTTTGTCCATTGATTTGATTTTTTTTTATATCAAATCTTAGCCTGTCATTTCAGAATTTCCCTAGTTTTAACCTAATGTTTCCCTAACCCTAATTGTGGGTTGTCACATTTAATTTTAACCCTCTATCTTAGGAAATCTCCCAACTTTTAAATTCCATGTGCAACCTTGACCCCTGATAGAAAATTTTTGTACACACTAGCCAATCTTTCCCACTATAAATAGAAGGTAAGAATGATGTATATAGGATACCTTGAGTTGTCACAAGAAAAATAAAGTAGGAAATAAATAGCAGTTGAGGGTATTACATTCGAAAATCGAATTAATATTTTTGAAGGACTCCACTATTATAATAGATTACCATTGATTGCCACAAGAGAAAGCTTAGACATCATAATGATTCATCAGATTTTGCATAATTTTTTTTGTTCATAATATTTCTAAGAGCATTATCCTTTGAATGGCTCTTTCCTTTAATGTTGTCACACTCATCATAATTATCTAAGTACCTTATCAAATAATTATTCCCCACATGGGAATTAGATGATGAATAAAAAGGTTGTATATTTTCCTATCTAATGTTCAGATTGGCCATCATATCAAAAGATATTTTATCCTCATTTTTCAAGTCACAATAGCCTAGGGAATGATAATTATTAATAGGGTGTGCTGATGGTGATGAATTAACATAATAAAAATGTCCCTCTCTATATCATCACAAAACATTCCACCTTTATTATTAATCAAAATTTGAATTTAGCATTTCTTAATAATATAATTCTATTCCCCTTTGTTCTAGTCTTTCATTTTATTCCAAAGAACCCTTGGCCTACACTTAGGCACAAATAATATTTCCTTGAGTATGATTGATGAAATTGAAATTATGTTGTTTTGTGGATAGAATATCTTTGTTTTGAAAGGGATTTTTCATCATATGACCAATAAAATCTAGTCATATAAAGTCTAAAGGCCCATATTAGCCAAAACAACAACATTTCTATTTCTTTCCTTAAGAGAGTGCATCCAAAAAAACCATAGACATATTCTCCTTCCAAATCATAGACCAAAAACTTGCATCCAAAAAGAAATATAGATCATGAACATGTTTCCACAAAAATCTCTTTGTCCTGAGTAACTAACCTCCAAAATTCTAGATTAGAATTCTAGATTACTTCCATCAATGAAAGAGATACAAACATGATATTGCAAGCATACTACAATAGTCTTCTTCATTTTTCTCAAAATTCTTTGATACTACAATATATTTACATTTTATTTTCAATGTACTATTGGCATTACTTTTGAGAGATCAATGAGCACCTTTTCACATCAAGGAAACTAATCCTTGACATTAGTCCTTTGACATCAATGAAAACATATGTTCAACATCTCTATCTCAAGAACATAATATATAAGAGATAATATACACCAAACTATCGAACTATACTTACAAAACCATGAGATAAAAGCACCCAAAAAGTGCCACCAAACTTATCTCCAATCAAATATGCCCTCCTAATGGGGTTTTCCTTCTAGGGTGAGGAAAATATAACATAACCTTTACCACCATATCTATGACCTAATGATGAATGGTCTATATTTATAATGAAAATAATATATAAAATGTAGTTTTCCGAGGCACTACCCTCAAATCTCCATTGGGGCATTAGACCCTAAAATCCACCATTAGGGGAGGTTATTTTCCCCATATTATGTAGGGGGTAACCCCATTGTGCCCCCATGCTCAAATGTAAACTTCCTTTGTAATTGCAAGGTGTAGACACCATTTTTCAAACATCCATATCCATGGTTTGGCATGAAACCTAAATTTGTAAGTAAATTGAAAGATACAATTATGTAGGTTTATTTCTTGAGTGGAAGGTGGAAGATGGTTAGATAAGTATGGTTCTTGATAAGGGTGTATGGATTGGACTTTGTTTCACATAAATGTATGCACAATTCATTTTAATAGTTCTTTCATTCCTATAGTAAATGTTAGTGTAATCGTGCATTAGCTAACAATTAATCATTAATTAATTATTTGTCTAAATTATTCTCATGCATTTAAGCTAAACTTAGGAGTTATTTATTCAGTTAAGGGTATGTGCAGGATCATGATAGGCCAAAAAGTGGCAATACGATGGGTATGTGTAGGGTATGTGGTTGATGACTTATTTTTTACCCAAAATTGATGAAACGAAAAGGGTTTTTAAAGGAGATTCTCATCTTTCCACCAATATAAATTATGCTTTACTTTGAATTTAATAAATAATTATTATTCATTTTCTATTTGAATTGTGACTAAAATCCTGATTGATAGGCTAATTGAAAAACATCTATACTTTTCAAACGGTTTCACATTTTTTGAATCCAAAACATGTGTCACATTCTATGCTTCGCATACTATAGGATTAAAAAAAAATTGAATTTCATGAAGTTTTGACCAAGTTAAGGTTGTCAGACATACGAGTTTTTTATATTTTTTAAAAGTTGTAATAAAAAATTCATAATTAATTATTTACTTGGAAAAAATTACAAAAAAATATGCATCACATCCAGACGTGAGTCCTCTACTTACATCTAAAATCTTATAAAAAAATATTATCATTTTATTGTGGTTAGGGTGGTCAGATAGACACCTACATCTTATTTTTTCTCTGAAATTCAAGTAATACTGCATTGAAATTTCAAATTTTCACCAAATAGATTTTTTAAAAAAAATAAACCTAGTAGTTTAGAAACTACATTCAATTTTCTACAGATTCTATTCTTACATATTTTTGAAATAATATGGATAACTTATTCAAATTTTTACATCAAGTTGCCTAGCTCTGATTTTTCTGATTTTTTTGCTATTTAAGGGCCTATTTTTTCCATGATGATCATGCACATACCCTTAATTAAGTGCTTTTCTATGTTAACTGAAGTGAGCTATTATTAGATCATTTTGTCTCATCACATGTGATGTTGACACTTGTCCTGATATAATCCCTTTCCCATTTAGGGTTGCTCCTATATAGTATTCAACCCTCATTGTATTAAATCTCTCAAACTCTCAACCTTTGAGAACTCTTATTTTCCTTCAAGATTCTTCTTGTTCATTTTGTAGTTCTTTATTGTTGAGGAATATTGAATATATTGTTTGCAGATATCTTGCATTTTTAAGGTGTATTTGTTCATTGTTTGATCTTGTGGCTCGTGTTTTTCATAATTCTAACATAGTATTAGAGCATGAATTCAATGAACCCCTTCTCAATTTATGAGGTTTTTCTTCAACAAAGGTTACAAGCATCAAATCTAGAATCCTCTTTTATGTTATTACAATTTTGGAGGTGGGAAAAATTTTGGTGCATTTTTACATGAAAAGGACCTCACCATTAGATTTAGATTTTTCAAGAAAGTCATATTTGGCTTTTGTTTGACCTGATTTGGACTCATGAGGTTAGAACTACGAGGGTTTGAAGTGGTTTCTTTTTTCTGGATCTAGAGGGTAGCTGCAATTCTAGTACATTTTGGCACAAAAAGGACCTCACCATTGGATTCATGAGGCCAATTCCACAAATTTTGACTATAAATTTGTCATATTTCAATGTCGAGAGCTTTTGAGGCAATTTTTTTATATAGGGTCTATACAAGCCCTGTATGATCACTTGTGCACATATTTTAAAAAAAAGGTGAAAATCAAAAAGGTTGGTGCTATTTTTAATTTTCTAGTTTTTAAAGAAAAATCCAAAAATTTAAAAATAAAAAAATATATTGAAAATTTGATTTGTCAAAAAATGTCTCTCTATGGTTTAGGACATAGAACAACAAGTTTTCTCAAAATATCATTCAAGGAAACCCTAGGTATCTCAATCCGAAGGTAGCAAGGGGCAAAGAGATCATGCAATAGGGGCATTCTAGGGTAGGAGTAGAGACTAAATGAGGGTTCACTACCAAGCTAGGGCTTGGAAAGACTTGATATGAAAATTACATGAAAAACCTAACTAGATGAACTAGAGAATGAAACTGAAATACAAAATGACAAACTAAGAATGAATAGAGGTGGACTTGGAGGAAAGATGTGATCAAAACAAGCTCCAAAAACCTGAAAATACTGACTCCCAATGCTCATTAGGACTCATACGTCAGTTGTGGCATATGGATCCTTGGTGGGTCTTGGAGAGCTAAAAATGTGGAATATGGAGTTGCTGATGAGAGGAACAAAACCCAAAAATTGTTCCCTGAAACCCTAACTAGGACTCATATGCCTAGACTGTTGCAAAGTGTCCTAGGAGTAGAATCTTGAACTAAAACTTTGCAAGCCTTTGAAGATAGATCAAATAAGCACTTTCCCATTGATTTCATGCAAGTTGGATGGATATTTTTCCCTAGAACTAACTATTTGTGAGTCTTGACAACTTTGACAACATTTGTAACTTTTCCATTTTGGTACTTTTGAAGGCTTCAAATCTAGATTTCTTCAATCTATGAACTTGCAATAACACATTAAAGAGAGGAAAACTTGTTGATTGTTAGGAAATGGGGGTTTTCCTTGGTCAAACTCCTTTTAGGTAATTAAACCAAATGATGAAATAATGAAATAGAAACATGAAATATGAAGTATGCAATGATGATGCCTTGAATGATGTCTTGAGATGTAATTCAAAAATCTAATATGAAGTGGCAATGTAGAGTGTAGATCTTGATCTTGAATTAGATATGAAACAATGCTTGAGTAGGATCTTAGATGTTACATCACAACACTAGCTCAAAAACATGCTTGATGCTTAATGATCATGACTGGATGATGGATCTTGAATTGCTGCAACAATTGATGAAGAATTATGCCTTTGAATTCCTTATAAATGCTCTTTTAAACTATATTTACACTCTTGTGAAGTCTTGTAATCATAAAATTGCTATTAGGAATGCTCTCTTGAGAGTCTTAGGTGAAAATGAGTGAAATAACCTTGTATTTATACTTCTTTATGGTAGATTTTCCTAAATTACAACACAACAAGCTGACATCAGATCTAGGAGGATGAAATCCCACCAAGAATTTTAATTAAATTTGATTTTGGACCACACAGGACTCATACACTAGAAATGGCATATGAGTCCCATTAGGCTTAGCTATGGGACACATTTTTCGAAAAAGCTTAGAATGATGTAAAATCAAGATCAGGGCCCAAAAACCTAGGTGGGACTCATATGCCCAAGGTGGCATATGAGTCCCAGATCACTAAATACGGGCCACACAACCTAAAAAAACCTAAATTATGATTGAATTTTGGTTTATTTTAGGATTATCCTTAGAAAGATGCATTAATTAAGGCTTGTGGATGCAAAATAAGGCCAAATAAGGCATAAAGAAACCCAATTATTTAATCAAACCCTATATTAGTGTGAAAGTGTTAGGATACACTTTACAACACCCTAAACAAGGAATAATTAAGTCCATTTGGTTTACAAGGATCCTAAAATTAATGTGAAGGTGCAAACAAATACACTTTACAACATTAAAGTAAGGAAAAATTAGGTGTATTTAGCTTAAAATTTCCTTACATCCAATGTACTAGATCAAGGCGACATTAGGTCCACTTTAACATTAACCATTCCTATATTAAGTGAGAATTTGTACCATCTCCAAGAAGGGTGTACAATTTCCGTTATTACATCTAGCCCCCACTTTAGTGAGAGGAGGAACTTGCTTCAAACTATTCAAACTAACACTAAAGTAGACATTCAAGAGGGGTCCAAGTGTACTGATGCAGATGGTTTAGGATAACAAGGATCAAAGGAGGTTGTCAGGCCCCTAGGATCCAATATCCTATGTCAAACCAACATAATCACAAAAGGATATACACAAGGTGTATGATATGTGACATCATGATACACAAACATGTAATGTCAATAGCTAAAAGAGAGAAAAACAAAACAAGCAAAAATAAAAAGAGGTGGATCAAGCTTCGACTGTTTGTCTCGCACGTAATGGATCAAATCTAAGTTTTTTGTCCAAAAATGCATGCTCACTCTAAGGAAATGAAGCTTTAGGCTATCTACTGGGTGAGTATCCAAAAGGGTGGCTTAGTGAGAAAGCCATGCCTTTGTATCAACTTCTCACCATATAATGAGAAAGTCATTTCCATGTTTAGGCTTCTCATCATACGTTAACCATACCAAAGCTATATGTCCTGATAACTTTGACAAGGTGCCACCTAATAATGAACTTCAAGCTTCATGAGGCAAGTAAAGCTTCATATGCTTGAAACTCATGAACAAACATGATGGCTGCATAGACAAGCAAAGTGTATTATGCAAGCTGGCAATATAACAATTGTTGTAAATAAAAAATAGTGTAAGGTACGTTCAAAGGGATCTTGCTTAGTTCATGTAGGGTCTCTTCTTAGAGAACACCATTCCTAATGTCTCTAAGAGATGAAACGTAAAATAAATATCACACACTCAGAGGAAATCAAGCCCAATGACACCACCAAGAAAAGGATGCATTGCAAGAAGAAAGAAAATCTCACAATGAAACATGAGTGTCGATGTATGCCCCCACTTTAAAGTGTTTGATAACACCATTTTTGTGAGAAATTTATTTAAAGCAGAAGAAGACATGAGAGGTTACTCAGAAATCCCTATGCCAAGTTATATGTTTTTGAGTCAAACTACATCATGAAAAGGGGTTTCCCCAAAAACTTAGTATGTCACATGAGAGCCAACTTAAGGCAGGTTGTCCACATCCCAAGCTTTCTATTATATGTACATGAAAGGTGGTCAACTAGCCAAAAGAGACAATGAAAAGTGATACATGAGGAAAAGGCTACCTAACCCCTTGCCCCCACTTAGTGTAGGACAAGGATGAGCTGAGATGATTGATGAGATACATGATAAAGTGAAAATCAATATTGATTAGAGGAATTAGGTGCCCCAACATAAGTAAGAGCACTAAACTCCTTAAGATGTTGAATTCTATCACTTAAATCCTTACATTCATTAGTAGAATGACCATGAACTCTATGATATGCACAAAATGAAATCTTGTAGTAAATTTTCTTTCATGTTTTTGGAGGGGGAGATATCAAACGATCTTTCAGGAGTCTCAACAAGATACTCTCTTGATCAATAGTAGAAGATGCTCCTTTATTTTTTGAAAAAGATGTCTCTTTCTTCGTATTAGGTATCATACTTACACAAGACTCTTTAGATTGTGAAATTTTGTACTCTCCTTTACATAAGGGTGTAAAATCTATCAATTTTAAATCATAAGTGTTTTTCATGATGATATTAACATCACGTGAGTATTTAATTGTTTCTTTCATTTATTTCAAAGGATAATACTCAAGCCCACTAGCGTTTATCAATTTAGGATGCACTAATGTTAAATTTGGCTTAGAAGAATCTTTTGTAAGAGTGTTAATATTGGGTGAAGGCTTGTTTGTTTCTTTTGAGGGATGATAACCAAGACCACTAGTCTTTTCTTGTGTGTTAGGTTCTATAGGGACATGTATACCTTGTTCTCTAGTACCACATCCTTTTCCATTATAATCAAGTTGTTTCATAAGTTCATAACCTCTTCCATAAAGTTTTTTTATTTCTTTAGGATTTGGTGGTTGTTTATAACAAACTTCCTCAAAGTTTGTTGTATAATTTGTTGTTTCTTCTAAAGTGGATGCTTTTGAAGGGTCTTCCATATTTTGTGTTGACATTACAACTTTTTCTTTTCTCTTTTTAGATTCTTTGTTTATGATCTTGTATTTGCCCATGAATGTTGATGTGAAATCTAAGGAACCCCAATCATCTTCTAATAGCTTTGTGACTTCTTCAATATGTTTTTATTTGTCTTTCTATTGCACGGGCTCTACTTTTGTAGTTGGTTTCAATGTTTTCAAAGGATTTTCCTTATTTTTCTCAATGTTTAAACAACTATTTGGTTCAAGATCAACTTCAATTATGTACACTTTGTTGTTGTAGACATACTTCATTATACGATGAAGAGTAGAAGGCAACCCATTCATTTCATGAATCCACAGTTTGCCTAAGAGAAGATTATATGAAAGATCGTGAAGCATAACATGGATAAGTGTTTCTAATGTGGCCTTTCTAGCTATAGTAGGCAAAGTGATCACACCAAGTAGTTTTTTTCCTACATTCTTGAATCCACAAATAGATAAAGAATCAAGTTAAATTTGTTATTTATCTATAGAGAGCCTATCTAAAAGGTTTATGCTACACACATTAAGAGTGGAGCCATTGTCGAAAAGGGTTCACTTTATGCCTGTTCTATTGTATCTAGCTATTACCATGAAAGAATCATGTTGTTTTTGCACTTCCAAAGGAGGGAGCTCACTTTGGTGGAAACAATGTCAACATTTATTCCTTGAATCATGGCTGCTATGTCATTTGGTTGCTCATTAGATGGGATAGGAACTTGTTGTTAATCACTTTGAATCATGTTATGGTAATGAGGGGAGGCTTGAATAAGGTCCCATAAGGATATCTTTGTAAGAGTATTCTTAAGTTGTTCGACAAGATCATAATCCTTTCAACTTTGTGAAGGAAAACAAGGAGGATCGGGCAAGATAGGGTTAGGTAATGGGAGGGATGTTGAAGGTGTTTGTGTTGGTTGCAAATTGTTTCTAGTGTTATATATATATGAGCAAAAATATTTTAACTCAACTGCTACAAAACATTATTCTTAGGGGGGTAAAGGAAAAGTTTGGGTTTGTTTTGATTTTTTGGTTTGTGTGAAGGAGGGTAAAGGATGAGTTGAGATTGAATAATAATAACTTCTCTTAGGGAAGGAGAGTATAATATCATTTCCTCATCTTCATCTAAGGAAGCCTCATTATTAGTGTTTGAATGATGTGTTTCAATGTTCTCATTTTCTTGCACCATGGTATCATCCTTAGTAGGAGAGTTTTTAGGAGAACTACGAACTAGATGTTCATGACATTCAAAGGTTTTTTCTTCTAAAATGACTTCATCACAAGTAGGGGAGTTACAAATGGTCATATTTTCTTGTTCAATAAGGTTTTCCCTAAGGGAAAAGGGGCAACTAAGATTCTCATGACTTTCATTGATTATATTTTCTAACATCAAAGTATCTTCTTCACAACTAGGAGAGATACTAGGAGAAGAAAAAATGTGATTTTCATGATTGTCCATACTTTCATTCCTTTGTCTCATAATGTATTTTAAAGTAGGATAGGTAGTGGAAGAAACATAAAGAGGGTTGTCATAGATCTTAAATATTTAATCATCTAACACCAACATATCATCCTCACTGTTAGAGTAATCGGTCATTTACTTGATTAATTAAACAATATTTGGTTAATTAATTAAGTTACCTTTTATCTCTTTTTCACTTAAGCTAACTTTAGGTGCATAATAATTAATTATTTTATTAATTATTAATGTGCAAGCCTAGGGTTTTTCCTTTTTAGGTTTTTTACCTATATAAGGTTGTAATCTTTTCTTTTGTAAATTAATTCATTTACATTTGCAATATTGAGCTCCATGTTTTTGAGCATTTTTTGCTGTGTTGTTTCTCTTTACATCTCCCTATGACAGGTGTTTATCTTGTAGAGATCTTTGTGTTCCTTCATGGTATCAGAGCCCAAGGTCTGAAGCTCCCTATTCTAGTTTTTGAGATCTTGCATTAGAAGCTGGGGTTGGGGTTCTTTAAAAAAAACAAGGCGAATTAAACCAAACAGTTCTTTAAAAAAATTGAATTTTTTTTGGGTTTGCACCCACGGTACGCAGGGTACCGCCGGACCTGCAAGTACTGCAGGCAGTAGTACTCTTCTTGTCTTTGGTGCCCTGCGTTTTCCCAGTTATCCGTCGGCCACTGCGCCCTTGGTTTTCCGGTCGTTTGTCGGTCGCTGCACCCCTGGTTTTTCCGCTGCCCGTCGCCATTGTGCTCCTGGTTCTTCTATGCCGCTGCTACTCACCGCCTACTGATTCAGACCCCTGCTTGGCTGTCCACAGACCTCTAGCACCACTACATTTTCTCCCTCTAGCCACCCCCACCGTCCGCAAACCTCCAACGCCCTTTGCTCAGTGCTGCCATGGCCTGGTTTCTTTCCCCGATGCCCTCCACCCTCACCAAGCTCACCACCCCTGCAGCCTAGTTTCTTTCCCTGACACCCTCCACCCTCACCCTCACCGAGCTCACTGCCGTCGTGGCCTGGTTTCTTTCCCCGGCCACTGCTGCCCTCGCCGTGCTCCGGCCACCCTCGCCAAGCTCCCAGCTATCGCCCAAGCTCTAGTCATCGCCAAGCTCCCAGCTCACCGATCTCCCAACTCGTTGGACCTGCCCCTAGCCCCCTAGTTGCTCAATAGACCAGGGGCTTATTTTTTTAGCCCCCAGGGCTTAAAGGAGGCAGATTTGTGCCTTTTGAGGTGACTTTACGAAATCGGGTCTACACTCGGCATACGGTCTCCATTTTTTTCAAATGATATACCGTTGAAAAGCTAATTCCATGCCAGACGTCATGGTACTGGTACTTTTTTCTAGATTTTATGTTTGAATGTATTTTTTTCCAGTCAAAGTGGGGTCTTTTTTTGCACTTTCGGGGCCATAAAAGGTGCAAACAAACTCCGGTTTTAAAAAATGAATAGGCGTTGGAAAGCTCTAATCCTGCTCTATTCAGATTTGTGATCTTTTTTCTTAGAATTTTCTTCATGTACATGAGAATTTTTTTTGAAGCTTTTTTGCTTATGCATTGCTTCCTCTTTCTCATTTTGTACTAGGGTTTGGGTTTATCTCTTGTGGGGGGTGTTTTTTTCTCACTTTCTGTCATTTATTTTAGAAACGAGAACACCTAAACTCTCAAAATAGTCAAACCCTTCTAAATATTCTATCTATTCTAAAAGATCACATAATAATAAAAAACACCAATAGGTACAGGTACAGGTACAGGTATAAGTGTAGGGTTTCATGGCAGACTCCTCAGTTGAGTTACTCACATCAC
Organism: Sequoia sempervirens; assembly: GCA_007258455.2. Taxonomy (NCBI): domain Eukaryota; kingdom Viridiplantae; phylum Streptophyta; class Pinopsida; order Cupressales; family Cupressaceae; genus Sequoia; species Sequoia sempervirens. Next base: position 747,719,896 of record VDFB02270651.1, on the reverse strand, counting down.
ACAACAATCACACCTGGAAGTCTCACATGACGAGGCTTCTTAGGTCATGAGGGTTGTGGTCTTGTCAAGATGAGGTTCAGCCTCAGTTGCAATGTCTTTTTGTGATTCTTCATTATAGGAACAAGATGGATGAAGCTATGGGTTTGCTATCCCTACATGTTTCCAACAGTCTTCTATTTCACCTTGATGCTTTGCTCACTCCTCGAGCCATTTGGTTGAAGTTTGAAACACTCTTTGGGACCATTAATGAGTTTCAAGCATTACAGATTGAGGCAGAGCTCACCTCATTGTTACCTAAATCATTTTCCACTATTGAGGATTTTTTGACCAAGTTCAAAACTATCCACTCTATTTTACAGGGTTGTGGCAAGAATAAGTCAGACACAGAGTGAATTTACTTGATCCTTTTGAAGCTTCATGGTCCATTTCAGATATTTTCTTCTGCATTCTATTCCGCCATGGATGGCCTCGGTGCTCATTTTACCATGCCTACCTTTGATGTGTTTTGTGAGCATTTGTCTCGTGAGCAGTCACACCTTTCTCAGCTTGATATGCTCTCAGGATCAAAGAACAAAGCATTGGTTGCTCAGTCATCTAAGGAGAAATAGAAGCAGAAACTGAAGCCCAAGAAAGATTCTGCAGGCAGTGAGCATTCCTCTAGACCACCTCCTAAGTCTGATTCCAAACCACCACTTAATCTAAAACAGTGGAAATCTTCAAAGTCTAGTGAGTCTTCCTCCAAGACTAAGAAGAAATCAGGAGACACTTGTAGCTTCTGTGGCAAGGAAGGACATCTAGTTTCTAGGTGTTGGAAATGATTAGAGGCTTTAGAGGAACCCATGCAGCAACATAACATCTCCTCACCTTAGTCATCTTCTCCTTCCATAGGGAAAGGTCATGCTCTCACTGCTCGAACATCAACCTCTCGGTCCACTTGGATTTTAGATTCTAGTGCTTCTCACCATATGACTCATACTTAGCAGTTGGTCACTTCTCTTTCCTCTTGTGGTCCTTCATAGATTGTAGTGGGTGACGCTACATAGCTTTCAGTCTTGGGTTTAGGTTCTGTCTCTTTGGATGGGGGTACTCTACAGGTTGTTTTGGTTGTTCCTGACATCTCGATGAACCTCTTGTCCATTTATTAAATTTTCCATTTTGGCTTTGGTAAGATAGTTGAGTTCTCACCACATCATGTGGTTATTTAGGACCTCCATGACTCTCATTTGGTTGTGGCTATTGGGTATGTTGATACTGCATCTCATCTTTACAGATTTGATGGATTTGAGCCTTCTGAGGGTATAGGTTCCTCTCTTATTGCACATGAAAATTCAGTGAGTAAGCTTTGGCATGAGCATTTGGGCCATGTCACTTACAAATATCTTCAGCAGATGAGTACACAGGCACTTGTTCTTGGTATTCCACAAATTTCCTACACAGATGGTGTTTGTCATGGTTGTGTGCTTGGCAAGCATCACAGGGATCCCTTTTCGAAGAGAAGTGCCACTCATGCTTTGGCACCCTTGGAGTTGATTCATAGTGACCTCATGTCATTTCCCACTCCTTTTTCTAGGGCCAAGTATGTACTCACATTCATTGATGACTTCTCCAGATGCACATGGGTGTACTTTCTTAAGTACAACTCTGATGTCTTTGATTCCTTTCGAGTCTTCAAGAAATTTGTAGAGAAGCAGTCTGGCCTTTCTATTCAGCAGATACATATTGATAATGGGGGGAGTATGTGAATCAAGCTTTCAGACATTTTTGCACTGAGCATGGTTTACAGCATTAGTTTACTATTTCCTACACCCCTCAGCAGAATGGTGTCGTTGAGAGAAAGAACAAGACTTTACGAGAGATGGCGAATTGTATGATTCAGTCTAGGTCCATGGATCCATCTTTTTGGGTTGAGGCAGTTAATTGTGCCAATTATATTCAAAAAAAAATTCCTCACAAGGTGATTCGACATATGACTCCTGAGGAGGCTTGGTCTCATGACAAGCCTGATGTTTCATCATTTCGAGTATTTGGTAGTGAGGCACGGGCCTTTATTCCTAATGCTCAAAGGAGAGCCATGGAGCGAAAGAGTCGACCCCTCATTTTTTTCAGCTACTATGAGGATTTAAGGCATACATGTTGGATCCTGATTCCAGAGAGGTCCTATTTTGACGGGATGTCTAGTTTGATGAGCGCCTTCCCACAGTGGATACCCTGTCTCCAGTGTCTACTTCACTACCTACTCCTCACACTGCAGCTCTTCAGGATTATGTTGAGGATGATTCTGATGAGGATGTTAATGATCCACCATCTCCACCTCCACTTGCTCCACCTCAGATGCCCAAATGGGCTCGCTTTATTGTTGAGGCAGTAGGATCTATGGTAGGTGATCCTTCAGACACTCATTGCACCCATTCTTATACTGCGGGTTCTAGTCTTTTGAGTCATGCTCTTTCAGAGGATCCTCAAAAGTTTTCAGAGGCGACAGGTCACCTTGAGTGGGATAGTGCTATGGAGGAGGAGTACTCTTCTTTGATGAGGAATAGTACTTGGGATCTTTGTCCTCTTCGCACCAAGTATGCTACTGAGTGGGATCTTTGTCCTAAGGGCGGACAGATGGTTTGGTGCAGATGGTTGTATCGCACCAAGTATGCTACTGATGGTTCTATTGATAAGTAAAAAGCATGTCTTGTTGTGAAGGGTTTCTTGTAGGTTGAGGGTATTGATTACTCTGAGACATTCTCCCCTGTTGCCAAGATGAATTCTATTCACTTTGTACTATCATTTGCAACTTCTAGGGTCTGGTCCATTTATCAGATGGATGTGAAGAGTGTGTTCTTGCATGGTGACCTATAGGAGGAGATCTATATGGAGCAGCCTTAGGGATTTGTTCAGGATGCTTCTTTGGTTTGCAAACTTCAGTGTTCATTATATGGTCTCAAATAGGCCCCTCAGGCTTGGTATGAGAAGATGGACTCTTTTTTTCTCTCCACTGGTTTCACACGCTGTCATTCTGATCCTATAGTATATATTTAGAATCTTGAGGGTCAGATCCTGATTCTTTTGCTATATGTTGATGATCTCCTCATCAAAGGTAGCTTATCCTCTATGATTTAGAATGCTCAGTGAGCTTTGATGGAGCAGTTTGAGATGACAGATCTCGGCCTTCTGTACTATTTTCTTGGTCTTCAGGTGATTCAGTCTTCTGATGGGATCTCCATTTACCAGCAAAAGTATGCTCTTGATATGCTTCAGTGCTTTGGCATGCTTGATTGCAAGCCTGCCCCCACACCTTTTCAGTCAGTGGTTGTTTTGACTCCTACTTGCCCCACTCCTTCTATAGATTCTACACTTTATAGGCAGTTGGTTGGCAGTTTGTTGTACCTGACTCACACTCATCCTAATCTTTCCTTTGCGGTTGGCCTTGTCTCTCGATTCTCCCATGATCCTCATGAGATTCACTGGAAAGCTGCTAAACATATTTTGAGGTACATTCAGGGCACCCTTTCTTATGGAATTCACTACACTTTAGGGGATCCTCACATTGTTGGCTACACTGACTCAAATTGGGCTAGTGATGTCAATGATCGAAAGTCTACTTTTGGCTTTGTTTTCTATCTTGGCTCTGGTCCTATCACATGGTCTTGCAAGAAGTAGACTGCTCATGCATTATCATCTACAGAGGCTAAGTACCAAGCTGTTGTGCTCGCTAGTCAGGAGATTTTATGGCTTCGGTAGTTGATGACTGAGTTTGGTTTTCCTCTTGATAGTCCCACTATTCTTTGGTGTGACAATCAGAGTGCTATACACATTTCTTGCAACCCAGTGGAGCATCAACGGACGAAGCACATTGAGCTTCATATGCATTTCATCAGATAGTTGATTTAGGATGGTTCTATCATCTTGGAGTATATTCGCACTACCGAGTAGGTTGCAGACATCTTCACAAAGCCTTTTGCCTTGTCATGCTATCTTCAGCTGCGCTCTATGCTTGGGGTGAAGGAAGTTGTCCTTGGGGGGTCTTCATGAGGCCTTCATGTTTCTTTCAACATGTTCTTCTATCTCTTTTAGGAGAGGATATTTTTCCCATTGGGTTTTCTCCTTTTTCTCCATTTCATAGAGATTTCCTTGTACTTGGGTACCTAATATGGCCTTGTTGTTGGGACCCATTGTTCTTTGCTTTCAGTAGCTTCTTCTAGGTTTTAGCTTCTCCCTAAGTCTAGCTTAAGGGGGGATGTTAGAGTAATTGGTCATTTACTTGATTAATTAAACAATATTTGGATAATTAATTAAGTTACCTTTTATCTCTTTTTCACTTAAGCTAACTTTAGGTGCATAATAATTAATTATTTTATTAATTATTAATGTGCAAGCCTAGGGTTTTTCCTTTTTAGGTTTTTTACCTATATAAGGTTGTAATCTTTTCTTTTGTAAATTAATTCTTTTACATTGGCAATATTGAGCTCCATGTTTTTGAGCATTTTTTGCTGTGTTGTTTCTCTTTGCATCTCCCTATGACAGGTGTTTAGCTTGCAGAGATCTTTGTGTTCCTTCAATCACTTACAATTTCATCTTCTAAAACATTATCACAAGAGGGCAAGGTGTTGGGAGATGGATGTGGACTAGTTGAAGTTTCAGTGGTCTGTTGCTGTGTTATGTGATCGTCATGATTACCTATGGTTATGTCTTTCCCAATAAGAGAGGTATGAGGAGAGAAACAACTAGGACTCTCAAAACTCTCATTGATTGGTTATTCTAACACTGAAATATCTCCTTCACAAATAGGAGAGATATTAGGAGAATAATGAATATGATTGTTATGATTTCCCAAGGTTGTATTCTCTTTCACTAAAGTATTCTCATAGGGAGGGGATATGAAATTTTTCTTAGCATGCCTAGATAGGTAAGATACTAACATTGTTTGGCCAATAATGAAAAGTACTTCTAACCATCTTATGGAATGCTTCAATAATGTAAACAATGTATATCCAAAGATGAAAAGTACTTTTCTCCAATGTATGCAAAGCTTTAAGAATGCAAATGTAATGTGTATCCAAAAATGAAAATCACTTTTATCAGACTTATGCAAAGCTTTATGAATGTAAAAATTGTATATGAAAAATGAAAAGTACGTTTATTCATATTATGCAAAGTTTCATAAATGTGAACATTTTCAAATGAAATGATCTAGGAAAAGTTCAAAAATGACTACCCTAAATTGATGTTTTTGACCTAGATGCATAAAACAGAAGTTACTAAAACTTTCTAGAATGATACTATATGTTACCAACAAGCCTAGAAAGCATAGAAATGAGGTTTTGAATGTTGTAAAAGGCAGTTGTAGGCCTGACCTGGGACTAAATCACCTAGAGAAGCATGAGTCCCACTCAAGGTTTTTCAAGGGTTCAAACAATGAAAACACATATATAGAACTCCTTGAAATAAGGAAAAACCACATATACTAGGACTAAATCACCTAGAGGGGCGTATGAGTCCTAGTTTAGGGTTTTTGCATAGAAATCAACAAATTTTGAGTGAAAGAAAAGGGTTTTAGTTTGTATGATGTCTAGACTATGTGTAATTATAAATTTTAGATGAAGTTCAATGATGTAAGAAGAAAAAATGCAACCTATATGCACTTTCACTAATGCAAGATGTAGAAACACTAGATGCAAATTAACTAATGAAGAACCTAATGAAAAGAAAATGCAAGCTAGATCTAGGATTATGATGCACTCCAAATCTGAAATAAGGTGTTCTAAATGTAGGTTCACCAAAATAATTTGTCAAAAAATGTCACTCTATGGTTTAGGACATAGAACAACAAGTTTTCTCCAAATATCATTCGAGGAAACCCTAGAGATCTCAATCCGAAGGTAGCAAGTGGGAAAGATATCTTGTAATAAGGGTGTTATAGGGTAGGATTAGAGACTATAAGAGGGTTCACCACCAAGCTAGGGCTTGAAAAGATAAGATATGCAAATGACATGCAAAACCTAACTAGATGACCTAGAGAATGAAACTTAAATATAGAATGATAGACTGAGAATGAATAGAGACGCACTTGGAGGAAAGATGTGATCAAAACAAGCTCCAAAACCTTGAAATATTGACTCCCAATGCTCACTGGGACTCATACGAAAGTTATAGTATATGGGTCCTATGTGGGTCTTGAAGAGCTAAAAATGTGGAATCTAGAGATGCAAACTGAGAGGAACAAAACCTAGAAGTTGTCCCTTGAAACCCCAACTAGGACTCATATGCCCAAATTGTTGTGAAGTGTCTCATTTTGTCGTGAAGTGTCTGAAAAGAAAAATATTGAACTAAAACTTTGCAAGCCTCTAAGGATGGATCAAATAAGCACTTTCCCACTAATTTCATGCAAATTGGATGGATTTTTTTCCCTAGATCCAAGTTTCCATGAGTCTTGACAAATTTTTATTACAACTTTGACAACATTTGCAAATTTTTCATTTTGGTACTTTTGAAGGCTTCAAATCCACTTTTCTTCAATCTATAAACCTGCAATCATACATTAAAAAGAGGAAAAGTTGCTGATTGTTAGGAAATGGGGGTTTTCCTTGGTCAAACCCCTTTTAGGTAAGTAAACCAAATGATGAAATAGAAGCATGAAATATGAAATATGCAATGATGATACCTTGAATGATGTCTTGAGATCTAATTCAACAATCTAACATGAAGTGGCCATGTAGAGTGTAGATCTTGATCTTGAATTGGATATGAAACAATGCTCGACTTGGATCTTGGATGCTACATCACAACAATATCTCAACAACATGATTGATGCTTAATGATCATGACTTGATGATGGATCTTGAATTGCTGCAACAATTGATGAAGAATTCTGCCCTTAAATGCCTTAGAAATTCTCTTGTAAACTCTCTTGACACTCTTGTGAAGTATTGTAATAATAAACTTCCTATTAGGAATTCTCTCTTGAAAGTATAAAGTGAAAGTGAGTAAAATAACCTTGTATTTATACTTGTTTATGCCAATTTTTTTTAAATAACAACACTACACACTAACATTAGATCGAGGAGGATGAAATCCCACCAAGAATTTGAATTAAATTTGATTTTGGGCCACACAAGATGCATACACTAGAAGTTGTGTATGAGTCCCATTAGGCTTAGCTATGGGGCATATTTTTCAAAAATGCTTAGAATGATGTAAAATCATGATCGGGGCCCAAAAACCTAGGTGGGACTAATACGCCCAATGTGGTGTATGATTCCCAAATCACTAAATCTGGGCCGCATATCCTAAAACAACCTGAATTATGATTGTATGTTGGTTTATGTCAAGATTATCCTTAGAAAGATGCATTAATTAAGGCTTGTGGATGCAAAATAAGGCCAAATAAGGCATAAAGAAGCACAATTATTTATGGAAACCCTAGATTAGTGTGAAAGTGTTAGGATACACTTTACAACACCCTAAATAAGGCATAATTAAGTCCATTTGGTTTACAAGGGTCCAAAAATTAATGTGAAGGTGCAAATAAATACACTTTACAACATTAAATTTAGGCAAAATTAGGTCTATTTAGCTTTAAAAGGCCCTAAATCTATTGTACTAGATAAAGGCCACATTAGGTCCATTTTAATGTTAACCATTCCCATATTAAGTGAGAATTTGTACCATCTCCAAGAAGAGTGTACATTTTTTGCCATTACAAAAGGAAAAAGTTTTAAAAATTAAAAAGGTTGGCATTTTTTGTTTTTAGTGGGTGGCAGATTAATTAGGGGGTACCTGCAGGGTACCATTCCCTGTGGGCCCCATGCCCCATGGCCAACATTACTTAGCAAAAAAAAACCTTATAAGCATCAATCGACAACTTTTTAAACCATCAAAGGTGGATTTATAAGGGTCATTCATTGACTATTACATATAGGCGGCCACCAAAAAACCAACACTTTTTTATTTTTTCTAGCCTTCAATATCTTTTTTTTCGTGTCAAAATTTTGAGTCGCTATTTTTTTCCAACTCTGACAATTGCACAAGATTTTTTGTCAACTAGGCACCATCAAATTTTAGCATATTCTAGTCAAATTGGGAATATTTTGTCATCAACCTTTTTGCAAGGGGGCTAGAATTTTTTTTCAGCAAACGAGAATATTCATCAAACATTTTGTTGACATCAACATGGTGTCATTCTAATGTAAATGATATGAACTATACCCTTGACCCCTTTAAACCCTCCTCATGCCCTAAAGGAGGTGATTTTTTTTTAAAAATTGGCCATAACATTGGGCATACAATATCTTTTTTGGAAAATGAGATATCATTGGAAAGTTGGTTCTATCAAATTTACACTAGTGTGGGTCTCATCACTTGATTTTGCTACTAGTGTATTATATAGCCTATTGAAGTTAGAGGTGTTGTTTTCATACCTGAGCTCTAACTTTTGACCCATTTCTCCATTTTAAATGATTCCAACGACATTGTGACTCTCTTTTAGAGCTCTTTACAACCATCCATGCACTTTTTTCCATATTTCTCTCTAGGTATATTTTATTTAGTTGTTTGCATTTACATAATTTGGTGAATTACTTAGACATGTTACCTCCTCAATACTTTTTGTTTATGTGAGATGACTCATTTTTGGAGCTATTCTTCATGTATTTCCAATATTTTATCCTTTTTGGGCATTGTAGAATTTTATTTCATGCACATTCTCTTTTATACACACATTGAGATAAAGTGTCATTCTGGTGTATATTTTTTTGGGGATTTTACGCATCTTGTTGTGCCTTTCATATTTGCACTATGATATAAAGTGCCATGTGGGGGTTGATGTTTGCCTTTGGTTTTCCATCACACCTTTATCAAGTGGGTGTCCCTTTCATGACAATAGTGAATCTAGGTGATTCTTGCCTCATGCATGTATGCCATAGTTTACACACTCTTTTTTTTTGCAAGTTGTTTCTCGTACATGCACTTCTTGGTTTCATAGTTTTAGTGTGCTTTTCATGGCTCTCCATTTTTAGCATTATTGGGGGGGGTTTCTACTGTTGGTGCTAATTCTTCATTGATTTCATGATTTGAGTGATCTACGTATCTAGTTCTTGTTCCTATTTACTTCCAGATGCAACATACATCAATAGCTGGTTACCATGCATTTTAATGAGATGGATCATTTACCATATAGACACTCTTGCATTCCTATTTTCTGGAGGTGACCTTCCATTTTCATTTGATTAGAGACTACTGGTTCCTGCATTTTTGTCACTGATACATATTCATGTGTCATTTGCATCTTCGAGTTCCAGATGTTTTCCTTTGTTTTCCATTTGATTCGAGTAGTGTTGTTGGGGAAATTCATGTAGATTATTGTCTCTCTTATGATTAGTGTTCTTTAGACTTGAAAGGTAAATTTTTGGACCCAATGGACTCTCTAACTCTTATAGGGTTTTTCACCTGAAAGGAAAGAGATTAGATCCAAAAATGTTATGGGTTCACTCAAATTATGCTATGAAAGATGTTGTATATGCTAAATGAGGTAAACTAAATGCAATTGAATGATTTAAATGACTAAATATGAATGCAAGACTAAGATTTATGCTATGTTTGAAAACACACTATGATATGCAAACAATGAAGAAAATGAAGAAATAATGCAAAATAGAAAGAAGTAAGATAAAATAGAGTGCACCTGGACAATATTTGATGAATTTGGAGTGTCTTGAATGTTGATTGATGTTATCAATTTTTCACAGTGGGACTCATTCACCCAGGGTGGTGAATCAGTCCTCCTCCTAGTGAAAAAGTGTCGGGAGAAGGTTTCTAATAGTTGGAATCGAGAATCTAACAAAACTTAGATTTTTAGTCTTAAGGTTGGATTCATTCACCATTGGTGGTGAATTAGTCCTCTCCCAAATTTTTGGAAAATCAGGAGGCAATTCTACAACACTAGATCTGGAAATATCTGCTTGTTGGGTTGTTGAAGTCAGTTCTGCAGTAAACGGATAGAAAACCTTCACCAAGCTTGAAATAAGAATAAGTTGACTTGAAGCACCTAGTTGACTTTCTCTCCACGTTTCAACATCTAAATACTTGCTAAATCTGCATACAAAAGGCTGCAAATACACATACAAAGGGGAAAAATGGTTAAGTGTTAGCAAATAGGGATTTGCATTGGTCAAACCCCACTTTGGTAATCAAACCCCTAATAAAATAATGAAATGCAAGAGAATAATAAATCAACAAAATGCAATGCTATTAACTTACCAAACACTTGAAGATGCAAATCTGAAGTAATGCTAATGGATGGTCCAAAGTTCTTGAATATTGCTTGAATTGATGTTGTAAGATGCTTGAATACTAAGATGTGTGAATGAGATTGCTTGAATGAATGAGATTGTAGGGGATTGTAAAATAAGGAGAAAATCACTTATTTATATAATCTTGTTCCTTAGTTACCATTCATACCTCATCACAGGCTGACATCAAATGTATTTTGAATAAAAACCCAAAAGAAATTTGAAATATTTTAAATTTTGGAGCCAAGGGGGACTCATTTGCCACCCATGGCAAATGGGTCCCACCTAGGGCTTGAAACTAGGTGTCGGGAATTAAGTTACATTTAATGTTGTTTGTCAGGATTATATCTGAAAATACACTTAAATAAAGCATATCAGGGCATAAAGGGGTCAAATAAGTCATAAGAAAGGGATAAATAAGGGGAATATGCCTAGAAAAGTGTGAATCTTTGTTACAAGACTTTACAACACTTGAAAATAGGACTTTTTGATGTGTAAAAAGATGATTTTTGGGTGAATTAAGATAAATAGAGTCTAGAAGAATTTGGAAATGTTTTACAACACTTCACAACACCTTCACAAGGTGTAATTATTTGAATTTTAGTACCTAAATAAGCACGTTCAAGCCATGTTACATCATAAAATCAGAGAAAAATATATCAAACACCGTGAAAGAAGACCTAAAAGGCCATGAAAATGACAAGGGGCCATTTTTCTATGGCACAAGACTATTGGTACCTATATTTTTGAGTTGTATCTTTCATGTTGAGTAGTGTCATTGGGGTCACTCATGCATATTCATGTACCTATTGTATCTTCAACTTCTAGATGTTTTCCTTTGTTTTCCATTTGATTCAAGTAGTGTCATTGGGGGCACTCATGAAGATTATAGACTCCTTGATCTTGATATTTTTATCTTTGATTTCTAGATGTTTACCTTTGTTTGTTATCTAATATGAGTAGTGTTGTTGAGGGCACTCATGTAGATTCTTGTTATCTTGATCTTGATCATCATTTCTTTTAGATGTTCTTCATTTCAAAACTATATCAGCCATCTTTTCAACAACTACAACTTCTTTGTGCTTCAATGCTGTTCTACATGTTCCTCTCTTTTTTGGGAAATTGTTTCAAGTGGAATCTTCTTAGTCCTTCACCTTGATTTGGAGGCTTTTTAGTCCTTCATTCACCTTTCTCTCTTTTGGAGAGGAGTTTCATCCTCTTCTCTAGTTTTGAGATATTTTTTGTTTATAAATGGCTATTGCACTAGGCCTTATTTGTTAGGACCCACCATGCATTCTATTGTTAGAGTTTTTAGTACTCCATAAATTCATCTTAAGGGGGGTGTTAAAGTAATCATGCATTAGCTAATAATTAATCATTAATTAATTATTAGTCTAATTTATTCTCATGCACCTAAGGTAAATTTAGGAGTTCTTTATTCAGTTAACTAAGTGCTTTTCTATGTTAACTGAAGTGAGCAATTATTAAATCATTAATGTATTATCACATGTGATGACACTTGTCTTGATCTAATCTCTTTCTCATTTAAGTTTTTTCCTATATAGTACTCAACCCTCATTGTATTATCTCTTGAACTCTCTATTGTCCTATAATGATTCAACAACTAAGCCCTTAAAGTTGTGATTCAAAGATTGGGCATCTATTCTAAATAGCTATATTAATCATCATGAAGATTCATTTAATTGTTAGTAAATTATGTCTACTAGGAATCTATAGTAGCCATATTCATTCTACATCTAAGAAAGGCACAATGTTGAAACTAATTTTTTTCAAAAGAAGTTATATGAGTACTAAACATCAACCAACAACTATACTAAGTTGAAATGCATGACAAAAATGAAAATCTAAGCAAAAAGATAGGAAACTACTCTATCTGCTTTGGCTGCAAGAATTGTCACATAATATAATTCTAGTGGTTGTAGGAAGATACAATTGCCAGATTTATAACTATTGTTGATTAGAAAAATAATGACTAAGTTAAAAGGATGGAACACTCACCAAGTGGGACCCCTTCGGTGAGTATTCCTTAAGACAAACTTAGATGAAACAAACTTATAACTTCATTTTATTCATTGAAAAGCATGATCACAATAGAGCAATAACATAACTATATTACTGAAAAAATAGGAATGCAAGTACAACATCAGATCAATCAACCCTCTGAGGAGCATCCGAGTCTTATTTATAGAACATAAGACTACTAACTACCTAGCAAGGTGGTCAACTCCAATATGGTGGAACCCATAAAAATTTTTAGGGTTTCACTAATTTCCTGGTCATAATTTTAGTCACCTTTGTACTAGTCATTGGGTCTAGGGTTTAAGGGTTCCTTGTTCTCCATTACTCTTGTTATCTTTTGGTTTTCATTTCTATGTTGACCAACTAAACCAATTCCTTGGTCACTTAATTGTTCTCTTATGGCTTGACTCGTCATTGTTGAACTGGTCCCAACCTTTTGGTTACCAGCAAACCTAGCAGGTCCTCCTTTATGAACAACTTTAATGCATGTGCCTTTAGGCATTAGTTAAATCCAATGCTTGCTACCCTTTTTCCTATCATGTGTCACTTTAAAATTTGATCTTTTCAACCGACGATGAGCAATGCATCTGTCTTGTAGTTCTCTCCCTTTATCACCCATTGCACGTTACCTCATGGGATTTCTCTTCTAACCCGTGATGAGCGATATGTATTGTGTACCCTTTAGCACTCATCTCATCACTCGTCACGTGTTGTTTGGTTGATTTGGGACAAGAACCCACGATGAGCGATGTGGTTAAGGTTTTAACCCATCGATATCCCTTATACTATCATGGGTTATGTAATGTTTTTCTGGGATGAATCCATGACCACTGATGGATAAGTTTTCTTTCCATTGTGCAGCTTTGTTCTATCACAGGTTATGATTGTTTATTAAGCTTGGGACAGTCAATGAGCGATGATATCCAAATCTGTGGTCTAAATCTTTCATACACTTAGGATCAAGGTATCTCATTGGTAGCCTTCAAGCCATTTCCTGATGAGATCCAAATGTGATCACAAGACATGGGATGATCGATACTCAAAAAGAAGGGGAAGTTGTACATGGAAATTTCTTGATTCATCTAGTACACATGAAATCGCTGGTAGGGTCCTGTGGAGAGTAAGGAATAATGTGTACCATTGGATTGATTTTCCATGAGAATGCATCGATGGTTTGAATTCAAATGAGAAGGACTAACCTGAAGAGTGATTGTTCACTCACGCGAGCTTCCTTGTGCCATTAATGGTACTTGTACTTGGCTGAATTCATAAGAGTGAGTTTACAGTGTGTGTTTCCATTCCAGTCGAGTGCTTAAGGAGCTGAAGGAGAGTTTGGAGCAACCAGAGCCAAGGTTAAGAGGGTGGTGAGAGAAGGTTTTCCTAGGTAAGTTATCACCAAAATCCTACTATTTTCTTTGTTACCTTGCAAGTAATAGTGCATTGAACCAAAAAGTCTGAATTGATTTCAAGAGGCGTTTAGGGTTTCTTGTTTCTGTTGTACTAGTATTGTTTCCTAATTGGGTTGAGTTACACTTGAACTTGAGCGTGAATTACTGAGAGTAGGGTATTAATCCTAAACCTAGTTTATCTCTGAACTAAGTAATACCCTAAGGAAACAAAAATGAGTCAACCCAATGAATCATCATCTTCAAAACCTCTCCCCAAGAAGAAAAAGTAGAAAGTATCTCATGACCCACCTTAGAGGTCTGAGGTCACTGAGAAGAAAAGGGGGAAGCCGAAGGATTATACCCACTTCATGGACAAATTCCAACCACCAGATGTTAAGGTGAAGAAGGCTATAGGGAAAGGAAATTTAACCACCAACTTTAAAGACCTTGTAGAAGGAATTGGTGGCATTGTTGTGTTAGAGTTTGGATGGAAATTTTTCCTATATGCATTCACCAAAAGAGATGCCCCACATCCTAGTAAAAATGTTTGGGGTTATAATTTGGTAAAGTTGGTTGTTCCCAATGTTTTTTTGGAAGTAGATTTGATGTTGTACCTTGCAAATAGGTATGATGATGCAAATAGGGTAATCACAGACACCCAGGGAAAAATATTCTAGAGATAAAAGCAAGTAAAATTGTGGAGGTTTTCAGAATGAGACTTGATGCCAATGAGAGGATAAACTTTGAAAAATTGTAGATGTATGGTGAGCAAAGGGTGGTGCTCCAAAGAGGTGAAATACATATACATATAAGAGAAAAGGGCACTAAATTTTCACTCAAAGAGGTTGAACCCCTGGATTGTGAAGAGTTTATAGATTATTTTAGGTTCACATACTACATGCTATGTCAGGTGCTCAGAGTGAGATGTGATGGAAAGATAACATTTCCCCTACTATTTATAATTCTAGATATCAAACACAAAAATAGGCACACATGGTTTGACTATACTCATAGTGTTGCTAAGAAATTGCATTATGATTTGGTAAGGCTCAAGGAAAGGAGAACACCATTGACATTCATACATTACTCATTGTTGATGCATATGATTCTATACTAGGGACAAGAGGTCTTTGGAAAAATCATGAAACTAAGGAAAGTAGATGAAAGAAGAAATGAGTTGTTGATTCAAATGTGGACATTTATTTGGGACTTGCACTGCCCAAATTCAAATTATGCAGGGTTTTGTAATACCATAAAGCACACAATTTTGGTTCAAATGGGTGTTGCACCTATTGAAAGGATTTCTAGAAAAATTAAGGCATTGTTGAGGCTAAAGGAATATGGTGATGATCCTAATTATGAGTGCAATTGGGGAGATTGGTATTTGTATGATGATTGTATGGTCATTAGGTGTTATGGAACCCTTGTAGCACCACATATACTTCCTAGATATGTTTCTGATAGGTTAGTCTTTATTGAAATACTATGGAAAATGGACTATTCTGACTCATAAAACTTTAGATTGTTTAGTAAAGCCTCCATGATTGCATCAAACTTCAGTTTTGATTATTTTGTTGTATCAAAAAGGGAAGCTCATGAGTTATTTGGCATACTAGTGAGAAACCTAAGAATGAAGATATCCCTCACCAAAAAAAATGATCCAAAGGGACATATTAATAGAGAAAAGATAAAGAGAGGAATCTCAGGATATGGGCCTCATGTTTTCTACCACAAAGAAGATGTAATAAGGAATTTTCCAACACTTGATGTTCTCCAGGATAGGCAAAAATATGGTTGAAGATTGTAGAGTTTTAGTTTAAGGCTTCTTCTCAGAATTCTTATTATGAGAGCCCCTAAAAACAGATCACTGATAAATACAAAAAGATGGATCTAGTCCTCAATGATTTCATGGATGGCTCTTTCTTAGAAAAAGTGAAACAAGCGCAACAAATTTCTCAAAAGGCTTTACAAGAGCATAAAATAAAGATTGGTGGTCAATCAAAGAAGATTATAATACCAAAAGAGTAGCATTTAATGGATGTGGAAGACACTCATGTTATGGAGTTACCTATTGCAGATGTTTAGGAAGCACAAGGAGTTGAAGATAATGTGCAACAACCACCCATTGAATCTGAACCTACTAAACAAAGAGATGAAGTACAATTCTCACATCCTGACATTTAGGATGTAATGGAGCCCATTGTTCCTAATGATAGATTAGTCCCTTGGGAATATGATGAAAATCAAGACAATCATGCAAGGGTACTATTTTGTGCTAAATTTTTAGAAGATGACTCTTTTGTAACAACAAGAGAATTTGACGAGTACATAGTTGAGCTCAAGGCCAAGGATATAAATGATAGGATACAAAAGGCTCAGGAGGGAGTGGACCCCTCTCAATTGGAAGATGTTAGAAAAAGGGATGAAGAGGAAATTATTTAGGAAATTGAGCAAGTGAATCCTATAGAGGCAAGGAGATTAGTCAAAGAAAACAAAAAATTAGTTATGCCAGACTGGAGATTATCATCCATAATTGCTTTGGATGCAATTAGAAGTGACCAAATGTTTGATGTATCATAGGAAAATTTTGATGAAAGAAATTTTGGTTCATGTTTCAGTCCTAGCCTACATGTATTGGCTATTTGGCAATTGACACCAGATACAAGAAGGTGCAGACTCAGTAGAGCAATGACTAGTCTCTCGAGAGATTTAATAATTGGAAGAGTCTCAAAGATGATAGCCACACAAGTTGCAAGATTAATAATGCATATAGCTATGCTAAGTGTGGATACTGTAGAAATCTCTCAAGTTAGGAACATGAAATTACTTGAGAAGCATAAAAACCTGGTTGAAGAATATAACAAGTTGAAGGAAACTTCTATTAATGTGGGTCAGAAGACCTTGCCTACTTCCCCTGCTACTACAATATCACAAGAAAAAGAGACTATAAAAGTAAGAATTATTGCTTTGAAGAATGAACTTTAGAAAATCAAATCAAAGAATGTCAAACTCTTGGATGATATGGGTAAGATTACTAAGGGTATGGCCAATGAAATTTTGGGTTAGATTGACTAAAGTAGCCTCTAGAGAAGAAGATACATGGCTAACATACAAGGGTATACATGAGGCTTTCGAGAAGTTCCAACATGTCTAAGATGTATTCTAGAACACCTAGAATAAGTGGAGTAGTAGACTTAATAGATTGAGGGAAATACAAGAAAATATAAAGGATGACCCTGAAGCCCTAGAAAATCTCCCAGATATCATGAAGGGGATTGAAATTATTGGAGAGGTCACAAGATCCCAAGAGTGAATTGGAGGACAGTTAGAAAGTAATATTAAAGCCTTTAGGGGTATGGAAGAATTGGGTATGCCTAGAATCATTAATGAGGAAGGAACGCTCATGGAGTATGCACCATGCAGGGAATTCTTCAAGTATCAATCTTCTATAGGACCACAAATAGGATATGTTGATGATAAATTGGACCTAACTATTCTAAATGGCATTATTGATATCCTCATTGGAATCCAAACAGACATGGATTCCTTCATAAAAGAGGCTAGGGTGGTGATTGATGCAAGATACAATGCATATAGTACAAAGGTGCAAAAATTACTTGATATCTATTGGCCCACTAAAGAGGAATATAAAGATTGGCTAGAAAAATATGTTGAGTAAGCCATAAAGGTGGTGAGAAGAATATAGAGCATGGTCGAGTATAGTATAGGTCTGGCCTTTGAAATAACTATGTGAGGAACATCTATATTCTCTAAGTATTAAGATGCACGTGGAAAACCAGCCAATGTCTGCTTACATGTTATTTTCTCTTTACTCATCCTTTATTCCTTTTGCTGAATTGGGTGGTGACGTGGAATTCTTGAATAACAAAGATACGAATTCCACAAGCTTTTGCAAATTTTGTCTACAATTTTCCCCCCTCTTTCTTCAAAGTGTAAATATAACTGCCTGGGGGTTGAAATGAAGTGAAATTCTTGGAAATGCAAGAAAAATGAAATGTAATTTTCCAATAGTCCAAAGCTTATTTTGCTCCCTTGAATCATATAAAACGGAATTCAAGGCTATTGTGTAGGGGTCTTTGAAATTTTGGTTGATTTCAGATAGTCATAGCAAATTATTTTTTTAATAGAATAAGCATATAATGGATATGGAGTTACCTATTGAGTCTTAGGATATGAGTCTGTATTCACAATTAGCTTAAATGTTTTGCAACAATCATATCACTTGAGAATTGACAATTGAAAACTTTATACAAATTATCTCCTATGTACATGTTCAGAAATCAACAATAAAATGATCAAGAATTATTCTATTGGTCTCTAGTTCGTATAATTCGATGTGTGTTTGCATTGTTATTTCAATTCAAGTAATTGATCAAAATGCTTTACTGCAATCATGGGTTTATGAGTTAATTCATAGGATCTTTAAGTATGTTTTGTATGGAGAGTCTTAGTTATGAATTTGTAATGCAAATCCATAATAGTCAATTAATATTGGATGCTTTAGTAGTTGCATTATGGTATATTGTGAATTTGACCCTGTCACCCGAGGATAATACATTGATTCTATGTATTGAACAAATTTAGATATATTGGGCCATCCAGATCTTGTCAAGGAACCACTTATTTAGTTAAATTTACTTTCAATATGGTGATGGTTAGTATGAGTTTCATTTTATTTTCCCATTCTCTGCTCTAGGTTATGATGGTGTGAAGGATTTTCCATTTCTTTGCAAATTGTTACTTGTTGAGTTGTGGTATGAGAATGTTTAATGTTCAATTTGCAATGTATGTTTGAGTCTTGTGTAGGAATATTGTAAGTACATTGTGGGATCACCCTCCCAGGTCTTGCAGAACCCAAAGTGCAGGAGGAAAGATTAACTGCTTTCTCTTGTTCATTGGCTCACCATCTTTGAGGTTGTTGAGCATTGGAACTAGCAAATCCATAGGCTTCCTTGAAGATTTAGTTGGTATTTTAAAAGATCCAACACAAAAATATTAGGAGGACGCCACTTTATTGAAAGCATAGAAAGTGGAAAGGAGGTTATACTTGCATGGAATCTGGTCAAGCCAGTTTGTTTTAACGTAGATTTTGCATAACAATACCCCCTATATTCGCTCAACAAATAATTATGATCATTTACAAGGTAGTTACAACTTTTGATTTGAACTAGGAATTTCCCTCCATTGAGATTCTTCCGTCCATTGACCTTTGAATGATCACCTTCTTGGCCTTTATGGAAAACAACCAGATGTAAGAATCTTCCTCAACTTTGTAGGCTCTAATTATATATGCATAACAACATTACCATGCACAACAATTGCATTTCTATAAATACCTTAAAGTAACATTCATTAATCCACATGTAAAATTAACATAGATAGTTCACATAGCATGTTGATGTCATTTAAAAATCACAAAGATAAACTTATGCCCAATGTCTATGATTTTGAGGAAATAACATGAAATTGTCAACAACCAAGTATCAAAGTCTATGAAAACAACAAAAAATTGATAATAAACTCTATCAAAATTGAGCCATAAACTAGATTCATCACTCCCTCCAACCTAAGGTTTTGTTGGTCCTTCAAAAGAGGAAGTACTATTCCTTTGCCTAGTCAACACCCTAAAATCTACATCAACCAGCTAACCTACATTAGTTTCTGAAGTATCTAAATTGGGGTCACAATAGAACCCTTGCTTGTTGTCCAACCTGCCCCATCTTTTCTTTTTTGTAGCTATATCATACCAATAATACTTGAAATTTTGTATAGGCCATAATAGGGTAGGTGGCTGAAAAGTTAGTGGAAGCTAGAATTGCCCCTTCATCCTTTCAAGTTGTATATATCTATCAAGTCTTTTGCATGCTGCAACATAATTCTGCAGAGAGTGAGGTTCAACTTGTTTTAACTCATTAGTCAAGATGTTCCACCTTTGTAACAGATACCCCATTACAAATTTTCCTATATTTTATTCTACTTTCTCTTTTTATTTGTAGGTTGCTTCTCTAGCAGGCATGATTCTCCTATTGTAGCTAGGTTTGTAAAGAAATCTATGCCATTCTCAGAAAATGTCTCCAAGGTTGCTAGATTCAACCCTGATGGGCAAGGGAGTATTGAATTCTATTTTCTTGTAAGCCCTAAATTGTTGTCCCCAACTAGTTTCATTTTGAATCTAGGACATAAATTCCCTTAAATGGAGATCCCCAATGTACAATAATGGGTTCCAATCATGGTCATGGGACACAACTTAATTGTGCACGTATAGTTTACACAACAAAAATTTCACTTCAGGAGGAGCAATTTGATAAGCTTGAAAAAATTCAAGAGGAGTCTCAATGGAAGGATTCAAATCTAAAATGATCCTTTACAGTCTAATGAAAAGATTCAACTCCTTCAAATATAGGGCATAGAATCTGGGAGGAGTCCTGCATTCTAACATCTGAGGCAGTAAGGCTACTACATTATTCACCTTTTCCTTCAAGGCAACAATTTTTGTGTTCTTTTCTTCAATTCTGCATCTTTCTTTTTAATCTCTTCCTTTATCCTTCATTTTTCCTTTTTCCATTCCTCTTCCCTCCTTTGCATTTCATTCCATAGGTTCATGGCTACATGATTCCATGAAAAATTAGGGGTTCTATGTATCCCTACCAAATGCTTCCTTGGAACTAATTATTGCTGCTCATATGGCACTAGCTATAGTGAATCTGATTATTCACCCAACTCTGGCTGCAAGGGTTCTTGTTCTTGTTGTAGGAACTCTTGCTCTTTCTGAAGGAGTCCTTGACTCATATCATGCTCTTGAATCTCAACCTACTATGTGATAGCAACAAGTTCTGCTAACCTTATATTAGCCTGTTCTTCAAAAATATCCTTTTCCTCAAAATTCACCTACGCCATTGGGGCTTCTATGTCCTCTCTAGATGTTCTTCGAAGCCTAGGGATTCTCTTCAGAGGCATGCCAATGGATGGCTCAACTAGTTTTGATTTTATAGGAGGGTTTTCATGTTCCTCTTTGACTATAGGAAGGATAGTGTTAGCCTTCTATTTCTTAGATCCTAGTGTTTCTCTTTTTGTTGTTTACTTTTTAGCTTTTCCTTTCCTCATTTCTGCCTCCTTCCTTTGTACCTTTTCCTTCCTAATGGAAGCCCTAGTTCAAATTGGGGTTTCTAGAAGAACATCAACTTCAAAATATAAAGAGGAACTATCTTTTCCTAAATGTTTTGAGCCAGAAGAACCAATTTCTATAGTTTTCTCGACTGTGGGAGGGTTTACACTAGGGATTGCACCAGTGAGGCTCCAAGAGTGGCTTCAACAAAACTCACTCTCCTAATAGCCCTATGAGGTTGAGGAAAATCCCTAGGTCACAAGTTTTATGGTCTAAACTGATCAATGTTTAAAAATTCCTCCCATATCATATCAGACACATCCTGCAATGATTTCTCTACTAATAATTTGATGAAACAATGGTGAGAGATAGAATTATTCCTACCTTTTTTGGTCTCACTAGCCATGATCACACGAAGATGATATAACACATTTGACATGTTCATTCTTCTCCCATGCCTCATATGATTCAGGAGTTTGAAGTGCATAGAATGAAGGTTTGACTGGCAGCCTTCACAAGTTATGTACTTCACAATGTGGACCACTACTTGTTTCCATGGCTCAGCTAGAGAGGTTCTTTTTGTTCCTTGCTTATCCACATCCAATGGAGGGTCACCAGGTTCAATAAATTCAACCCTTGCTAACCTTGTATCTCTGGTGGAAGGGTATAGCTCTCCATCAGCAGGTAAACTAGTTACCTCTACAATTCTTTCTTTAGTAGCTATTACCTCCAACCCTTTTACCATTGGATTTCCTTCAGAGAGTGTCTACACAAATTCTAGAGCAATTTCTTCATTGTAACTATCAAGTTTTAGGAAATAATCTAACCATCCACAATTTCTAAATGCAGTTTGAGAAGGTGCATCTTGTAATACCACATTATGAACCGTGGGTTCATTTCTAGTTAGATGTCCTCCCATTGTTTTAGTTGTCTACAATCAAACAATCACTTTTGCAAGGTTTCCCTTCCTACAATCTTTCTTTGAAAACCAAATTCTTCTTCTTGCAACGCTTCTAAAATCCCAATGCCAATGTCATATGAATTTTACTTTTTGGTGACATAGGATTAAGACTAAGGAAATAAAGGTAGTAAGGAATCATAAATGAAGGATACAATCAAGAAAAATGGTGGTGGTTTGGTGTCATTTCACACATGTAAGTCATCACTTCACTCTATCATTCAAATTAGCTCAATTCAAATTTTGTTGACATGGATCAACATGGACTAACACATGGACATGTTATTTACAATTCCCTCCCAGCCTAAATTTGAGCATGTGTGCACACATGCTGGGTGGTAATTATGATTTGATAGGGAAAGGTATAATTATATGCTATGTAGAATTATCAACATTAATTTACAGTAATTGAATAATTGTACTAAAGATAATTAAGATGTAATAGATTGGTGCACACGTACCTAAATTCATGGAGTATCTATTGCAAAGAATATGGAGGAAGTATTGGTCACCTTTTTAAAAAAATTAGTTGAGCAATTAATGGAAGTGGAAATGGAATGAAGTGAAGTGAAGTGAAAGCAAAGTGATGGAAGAGAGAGAAAGGTGGAGATGAATGGGCAGATGAATTAATGAAGAAGTTGACTCCCACAAGAGTGGAAGTCTTTATTTTGACAAATTATGTACCTTGGTTAGCTAGAAGGAGGGACACTAGGTCCACTTCCTTTGGCTATAGGAATTTCGGGTGTTGGTTGTTGAGTGAATTGTTGCATGAATTCCTACTTGGAATTTGGCTTGTGATACAACCTGAGGCGATGACCATTGACAAGTAGCTTAAATCTAATAGGTTCATTAGTAACGAGCTGAACAACACCATTGCAAAAGACTTCAACAACTTCATATGGTCCTAGCCACCTTTTTTGTAGCTTCCCTACATTATCTTGATACTTAGACTCATAAAGGAGTGCCCAGTCACCATGTTGGAATGTCTTGTCCTTTAAGAACTTTTCATGCCACTTTATTCTCTGATTCTGCACTATCTTTATGTGATGAAGTGTTGACTTCCTCATTTCATCCAAGGAATTCAACTACATGATTCTATCCTTCTATGCCTCAAAGATGTCTATCCCAAGATCCAATGCAGTCCTAAGAGTTCTATGCTCAAACTTTATAGGCATCATGGCTGTCTTTACATACAACAAATCAAAAGGAGTGAAACTAGTGGTCGTCTTCTAGCTAGTTCTATAGGACTAGAAAGCTTCTGGAAGCATATTTTCCCAGTATTTTCTATGAATAGCCACTATTTTGGTCAAGATTGCCTCAATTTCCCTATTGGTCACCTTAGACTGGCCATTGGCTTGAGGGTGATAGGGAGTAGACTTACCATGTCTGATGTTATATTTATTGACTAGTACTTTAACAAGGGTTAATGTAAAATGAGCCCCTTGATCAGTCACTATCTCTCTTGGAACCCCATATCATGTGAAGATTTCCTCACAGATCAATTTTGCAACCTTATTATCTTTGGCATGCTTCATGGCTTTAACTTCAACCCATTTGGTCACATAATTAGTGCACACCAAGATGTAGGACTTACCATTTGATGGTGGGTCAATGGGACCTACAAAATCAAGTCCCCATTTATCAAATGATGTGATAACTACCTCGGGGTATAGAGGCATCTCATCAGGCTTAGTTGACTGACCCATTCTCTGACATCTATCACACTTCCTAGTATATTTTTTTACATCTTTGTGAAGTGTGGGCCAATAATATCATGTATTAAGTATCTTCATTGCTACCCTTTTTGCTGCAAAGTGTCCTCCACAGGGTTCATTGTGACATGCATGCAAAATATCACATGTCCCATCTTCTCTCACACATCTCCTCATCACATGGTCTGGTCCAGTGTAGAATAGACATCCTGCAATCCATGAGAAAGGAAAAGTTTTCTTAATGAGAACTCTTCTCTCCTTTGGAGAGAAATGAGGGGAAACTCTCCCTATGACCAGATAATTTGCTATATTTGCATACCAAGGTGTGTGAAGACTAATGGAGAAAAAATTTTCATCAGGGAAGGAATCATCAATGACTTGGTTGTCCTTTGGTGTAGTCATCTTAGAGAGAAATTCTTCTACAATATTTTCTTTAGTCGGTTTATCGTCAATGGTGATTTCAAATTCTTGCATGAGCAGTAACCATCTTGCTAGTCTTCCTGTAATTAAAGGCTTATTCATTAGATATTTTATTCCTACATGATCTGTGTGAACAAAAATATGATATCTAGTAATGTAATGTCTGAACTTATTGAGAGCATAAATGACTACCAACATCTCCTTTTTCTATCACTATGTAATTAAACCTAGCTCCTTGCAAGTTTTTGCTGACAAAGTATATTGCATGCTTGATTGTTCCCTCCTTTTGTCCCAAAATAGCTCCTATAGCATAATCTAATGCATCAGTGTGAATATGGAAAGGAAGTTCCCAATTAGGATCGTTGAGTATAGGATCATGGGTTAAAGCTTCTTTCAAAGTAGAGAATTCTTTGTCATAGTCCTCTATCTACTAGAACTCAACATCTTTGGTTAGAAGATATAGAGTGGTGCTACCATTTTACTAAAATCCTTTATGAAACACGTGTAATAACCTACATGACCCAAGAAACTCCTAACATCTTTTTATTTTGTAGGAATAGAAAGATTGGTAATCACCTCAATCTTAGTTGGGTCTACTTGAATTCCCTTATGAGAGATGTAGTGGCCAAGGACTACTCCTTCCTACATCATCATGAAGCATTTTTTTTGGCAATCACAAGGGAAAACAATTGAGAGGGGAGGTGAATCAGTTGTCACATAAATTCAAACTTATTAAACTTTACTTAACTTATTCTCATATCTGATGAATGAACATTAAAGCATAAAAAATCACCACATCAAAAACACAAATAACACTAGGATGTTTTACATGGAAACCTTGTTAAGGGAAAAACCATGGTGGAGGTTAGTCCACAAGATTATACCCTGTTAAAAGTATTAAGATGAATAAATGGGAATGCACATGCATTCAAGCACACTTCCTAGAGCTCACTGCTCAAATACAAGAGGGCTCACTACCCAAGGAAGACACACTGTCTTATAGAAATATTCAGATTAGATCCGCAGGGTATTGAACTGAGAAAATAGCATATGCTAATGCTTGATTATAGTTCTGGTTAAGCACAAAAACACTTCTACACACTTCGCTTAATATTCTTCAGACTCTGCTCTACATTCAAATGATTAGAACATTATTCACACATCTGCACTGGTACTTGCACTTTCTCTTGCACTTGCATCATTCAAAAAATTGCTCTTATATATTAGCTACACATGATTACATCAACCACTTGTCGGCCAAAATAAAATATGAAAATATAAAATGTTTACACAATGTCGGTGCAAATCAATAAATAATTTTTCAATGCAAACAAGACATAGTCAGCCACAACATAATGAAGACCCAAAAAAATATCCCCGAGTGTGCAACTCCTCCAAAAATTATTCCTCAAAGATCCACAACATGCTATGATCACCATGTCAGCCAAGAACATGAAAACCTCGAACACACAAAAGAAAATCATTGATTGTGAGTACAATGATCAATGCAGACATGCAACAAAGATAGAGCATGATCTAGAAACATCCAAAAGCATCATGAATCATTAGAGAAGAATCCACAACAAATGAACTTACTAGAATCACATCAAATCCAATCAAGAACACCAACTGAAGCCATAGAAAAATTGTCAGAACACAATTGTTCATAACACGATCAAATCTTCACCCAGATCTCTGAAACTTCTGGAGGATAAACTAGATATACTAAAAAATAAACCCTTTAGTAAACAACATCTGATCATTGACATACTAAGTTAGGCACCATCATGAACTTCATTGCACCTCTTGATAACCTCCAACTTCTTCCACAATTTTCTCAATATCCTCGACATATACAACCTTCAATACATCAATGTTAATACTGTTGACATCAATGACAACCACATATCAACAACACAACGACAACATCCAACACTTTTCACTGTTCAAGGATAGATTATGATCTTCACATCTCTAAAAAACCTTTTTCAGGTTCCCTAATTTTTCATCAAAATCTGCACCATAGGTAGTGAAATCATCCATGTAGAATTCCATGCATTCATGTGAAATTTCTAAGAAGATACTAATGACTTCTTTTTGGAAAGTTGTAGGTACATTAGAAAGACCAAATGGAAGCAATAAATAGGCATAAGTGCCCCAAGGATAGGTAAAAGTTGTCTTCTCCTGATCCTCAGGTGCAATATATATCTGATTGTACCCACTGAATCCATCCAAGAAAGAAAAGTATTGCTTTCTTGCAAGTGAATCTAGAACTTGGTCTATAAAATGAAGGGGAAAATAATCCTTTTCGGTGGCAAGGTTAAGTTCCCTATAGTCAAGAAAAACTCTCCATTTTCCTCCCTTTTTTAGGTAAAATCACCAAAGGAGATACCCATTGGCTGTTTGAAATGGGGTAGATGAATCCTGCATCCAATAACTTTTGTAGTTATCCTTTGACAATCTCTCTTGATGCAGGATTGATTCTCCTTTGTGGATGCCTCATTGGTGTGCAATCTTTTCTGATGGAGATCCTATGTGTACAGAGTTTAGGATCTAATCCCTTCATGTCATTGTAATCCCATGCAAATGTAGAGTTATGCTTCTTTAACAAGTTTTTCAGGGACAATTGTTGCTCCTGAGTAAGCTTGGTATTAATGTTCAAATGCCTTCCTTCTGAGACTTGCACTTGTATGGTTAACTCTATCATAGTCATTTCACTAATGCTTGGCATCTTGAGTTCATGTGGAAAAAATGTATGAGACATACCTATTGTTGTAGGAAGTTCAGCTACAGGAGGAGGCAAAAGTATTTGTAGTGGTCTAGCAGAACCAGACTCAGGAGTAGGTAATTCTTCATTTGTTTCATAGCTGTTCTAAATTATATTGGATAATATGCAATCCTCTTCTTGTATTTGCAGAAAAGGACTTCTACCTATCATCATGAGTTGGACTAGTAAATTGATCTCCTCAGCTTCTTCACCAACATGTGGCTAAACAGGGTTATCCATATCTTGAGATGGCTAAGCAGGAGGATATAGGGAAATATTTTTTGTACTTCTACCATTAGAAATCGTCATATCCCCTGCCCAAAATCCAATGTAGGAATCTTTTGTAGCCAACCATGGCCTTCCCAAGATAATGGGATACCCTCCTAATGAACCTTTAGGGGAAAGGATCATGAAATCTGCTGGATATTCCCAAGAGTCTAATATAACAACAAGGTCTTCTACTACATCAAGTTTGACAATGGAACTATCAGCAAGCTGCAGAACAGTAGGAGTAGGTTGTAGATTTGTAACATTTAGTTGTTGCAGGATATCCCACATCATCACATTAATAGTTGCCCCCAAGTCTATTAGAGAATTCTTCACTTGGATCCCATTTATGATGACTTCAACTACAAGACTACCTAGGTTAGTGTATTTAGGAACGATACCAAACATAGTATCTGCCAACTGTCCTACCACATGCATAGTAGTGGGGTCTTTCTTTTTCCTTCCAGAATTTTTGAGGCATGCTTCCTTAATTGCCTTGTTGTATATAGGAACATCTTTTATTTCCTAGAGAAAAGGTATCTTAACACATAGGTGCTTCAACTGATCCAAAATATCAAAGGTTGTCTCTTCCTTCTACTTAACAACTTCTAAGCTTTGGGGAAATGGTGGTTCTAGATTAGATTGCAGAATAGGTTCAGGATTGGTAGGTACACTTGGTTGAGCAGGTGTTTTAGATGGATTTTGAGGCTCCTCATCTTCCACAGGAAGCTCTGTGATGATAGGGGTGGAAGGAGACTACAACATGGCTCCTGAACACATGAGGATATCATTCACATTCATAGCATAGGCAGAAAATTGATTAGGATCTATAGAATAGTTTGGTTGTTGTTGTGGTTTGTTATTTGGGTTAGGTGTGGGCTGAGCTGGTAACTGAGTAGGTCTAGGTGTTCCATAGTTTGAGTTACGAGGGGGCATTATGGCAGGCTGATGAGGCTATGGAGGTGGTTGCTTGTAACTGGTTGCCTTGTTTGGCCATTACTATCCTCCCCTCCATTGGGATGTTGGTTGCTAGTTTCCTTGAGGTTGTTACCAATTCCCCTGGTTTTGCTACAACTGAGGGGGATTATTTTGGTAATTGGGCCAAGCATTTGGAGGGTTATTCCAAGGCTAAGGTGGATAGCCTCAAAATTTTGATGGATATGGGGATTTCCATTGGTTACCATATGCATAAGAATTCATGTAAGGTCCACTAAAAGATAATGGGTCTAGTGGCATACCTTGTCTTGGAACCTATGGTCTTCTTTGTGCAACATAGAAAACTTTCTCATCATCTCCCTCAATTTTTCTAAACTCGGGTGAAATTTGTTTGTTGTCAATGTTTGCTATCATTCTGCATCTACAGTCCTTCTTTGTCCTGCAATGAGGACAATATTCTTCCAACATTGCCTCTGCCTCCTCATTTTTCTTCTATTCTTGAAGAGTATCAAGATGAGTGGCCATATTGTTGATAATATCTTGCTTGAAATATGATAGAAAATGAGTAATCTCCATCCTTGAGACTCTATGAGTAGAAGATTTTTTGATGGAATATTGGTATCCTCTTTCCTTCTTGAGAGCTATCCTGAAGTAGTTTTGACACATCTTCTTAATATTATCCCAAGGAACTTGGGTGATATCTCCACCTCCTATCAAATCAAGAGCATTAGTACAATTTTCATTGATCCCTCTAAGGAAGAGCAACATTTGAGACTCTTCATTGAGGGCATGGTGTGGGGACTTCTGTAGAAAAAATAGGAACCTTGACACATAGTCCTCCAAACTCTCATCCTCCTTTTGCTACATCCTGAAGATATCACTCATATAACTAGTTCTATAGTACTCCTTATACTTCTCAAGAAAATTTTCCTTCATATCTTCCCAAGTATCTATAGTATTCCTACCTAGGCTCATGAACCATCTTAATGCAACATCCTTCAAGGTAGTAGGAAACAACTTAATCCTATGAGCATCAGTGGAGTAGTCATAGCTTCTGTAGAGGATATCAAATTCAAACAGGAAGGTATCTGGATCCTTTGTTACTAACCCATAAAACTTAGGAAGAATTGAAGCAGGAATGTTCTTGAGGTTGTCAATTTCATTTTGGTCAGTGATAGGGAAATGGAAAGTTGGACAGTTTGCTCTATTTTAGTCACCCATTTGTGCTTGAGGAATTATCAAAGAAAAAGGATTATCAAGCTGGTTCTAGTTAGCTTGCTCTTCAGAGAAGGTTTCAAAACTGGTCAAATTAGTAGGTGCATCAACAAAAGGGTTTGCTTCTTCTTATTATTCTAGAAAATTATGAAACACAACTAGTTGGTCATTGGGGTCAGGGTCATTAGGAAGAAATCTCCCATAAGCATCTCTTCTCCTACCCCTATGCATGTAGTATTACTTGGTATCAGCCAACTCACACAAAGAATTTGGTGAAAGAATGGTGGGTCATTACTTATCCTAATGAAGGGTATGATAAAAAAAAACTTCAGAGCTACCAAAATAGTAAAGAAGTTGGAAATGACTTTGAATATTTTCCTAGTTTGACACCATCCCCGACAACAATGCCAAAAATGTTGGCCTCCTATAATGATTCAACAACTAAGCCCTTGAAGCTATGATTTAGAGATTGGACATATGTTCTGAATAGATATTTTAATCATCATGAAGGTTCAATTAATTGTCAACCCAGGGATGTGAACTTGAAATGGGTCAGCACAATATGTGCACTAGGAATCTATAGTAGCCATATTCATTCTAGAGCTAAGAAAGACATAATGTTCAAAGTAAATTGCTTGAAAGGAAGTTATATGAGTACTAAACATCAACAAACAACTATACTAAGTTGAAATGCATGAAAAATGAAACTATGAGCAAGCAAATAGGAAACTACTCTATCTACTTTGGCTACAAGAACTATCGCATAATAGAATTCTAGTGGATGTAGGAACAAACAATTGCTAGATTTACAACTATTGTTGATAAAAAAAATAATGACTAAGCTAGAAGGATGGAATGCTCACCAAGTGGGCCCTCCTTGGGTCAGTATTCCTTAAGACAAAATCAGATGCAACAAACTTATAAATTCACTTTATTCATTGAAAAGCATGATCACAATAGAGCATCAACATAACTGTATTATTGAAAAACTAGGAATGCAAGTACAACATCAAATCAATCAACCCTCTAAGGAGTATTCAAGTCTTATTTATAGAAGGAAAAACTACTAACAACCTAGCAAGGTGGTGAACTCCAACAGATTAGGAGGATGCCACTTTATGGAAAGCATAAAAAGTGGAAAGGAGGTTATGCATGTGTGAAATCTGGTGAAGCCAGTTTGTCTTAATGTAGATCTCGCATAATAGTACTCCCTATATTCTCTCAACAAACAATTATGATCACTTATAAGGAAGTTACAACTTTTGATTTGAACTAGGAATTTCCCTCCATTGAGAGTCTTCCCTCCATTGACCTTTGAATGATCACCTTCTTGACCTTTATGGTGAACGACCAGCTGGCAGAATCTTCCTCAACTTTGTAGGCTCTAATTATATCTGCATAATAACATTAGCACACACAATAATTGCATATCTATAACTATCTTAAAGTAACATTCATTAATCCACATGTAAAATTAACATAGATAGTTTACATAGCATGTTAATGTCATTTAAAAATCACAAAGATAAACTTATGCCCAATGTCTATTTTTGGGGAAATAACATGAAAATGTGAACAACCAAGTATCAAAGTCTCTGACAACAACAACAAATGGATAATAAACTATATCAAAATTGAGCCATAAATTGGACTCATCACTCTTAAGAGGACTCTTGTTTTCCTTGAAGATTCTTGAGGTTCATTTTGTATCCTTTTCTTGTTGAGGAATATTGCATATATTTTTGCAGTTCTCTTGCATGGAATGTGTCTTTATTCATTATTTGATCCCGTGGCTCATTTTTTTCACAATTCTAATAGTAAATAGATTTACAAAATCTCCACCTTCACCATTGAAACCAATGATAGAGAGGTGCATTGTGACTTTTTTTGATGGTCATGTTTTTTTGGTGCCCAAGGGTCCTCATTCCTTGGAAAGTAAGTTACTAATAGAGAAAACAATGTTATGACACAAAGAATGGGTCATATAGGCGAGAAGGGTTTAAGGAGTATGAAAAATAAAAACTGTATTGAGTGGTTAAATGGTTGTAATCTTCAATTTAAAATTTATGTAAACATTGTGTGTATGAAAAATAAATCCATGTTTAGTTATACTTTAGTTCTCATAAATCTTTTAGGGTGTTGGATTTATTCCATTATAATGTATTTGGTCTTAAATTAATCTTCATTTTTTAAGTCGATGTATTATGTTTCTTTCATTAATGTTCACAATAGAAGAGCATGGGTATATTTACTTATAAGTAAATTCAAGCCCTTGGTCATTTTAAAAAGTTTACAACTCTTATAGAAAATCAGACTGGTAGGAAGATTAAGATTTTGAGGTTTGATAATGGTGATACAATTTCATCAATAGATTTTGATAGATTCTCAAAGGACCATGTGATAGAAAGACATAAGACAACTCTATTCACCCCTCAATAGAATGTAGTTGCAAAAGAAATGAATAAGATACTAAAGAATATGGCTAGGAGTATATTGAGTGGGGTTGGCTTGGAATATTTTTTTGAGTAGAAGTAGTTTCCACAACTTGCTACCTATTTAATAGGTATCCTACAATATCTCTTGTTGATAATACACCTATAAAGGTGTGGTTGAGAAATAATCCCTCATTGACACATCTTTGAGTCTTTTTTGTGTGGTATATGCACATGTGCCTAGGGAGAATAGTCAAATTTGGAGAAAAAAGTTATAAAATGTATCTTCATTGGCTATGGTGTTGGCATGAATGGTCATAAGCTTTGGTACACTGTAGATGAGAGTTTCATAGAAAAAAAAAGTTATCATTCTTCCATAGTAATGCAATCCTAAAAGGATGATTTAAAAAGATTTGGTTCAACTAACCCCAAAGGTTGAGAAGTTTGAACCAAAAGCCCACTAAGGACTTCAAGATGAATAGATATTAGATGGAGCCTCTACCTTAGTCATTGAGGAGGTCCACTTGATAAAAAGAGAAACAAAAAAGGTATGCTCTCTCTAATTATAGGTGCGTTTTATTTGATCACTAACAATTATTAGCCTAGGACTGTAATGGAGGCTATGAGTATAGATGATGCAAAGTCTGCGAATGTGCTCATAGATGAGAAGATGAATACTTTGAAGAAAAATAACATCACTAAACATGTATAATGTTAAACACAAGGAGAAATAGTTTTATATTTCTTCTCGTCTTATTCGGTATTATACAAGAGATAAATTATGCCCACCTTAAGTTCTTGAAGCCTCTCCTTTTATAGTGGAGAAAGGAGATTGAGCTAACCAAGCATGAGTTTCCTAGGCTCTTCCAAATTACATTTCAATAACTCTAACAAAAAATACTGACATTCTCTTAATTCTACACTTCTCTTAAATGTCACTTTACTAAACACCCCTCTAATATCTTCTATCACTACTAGGTATTTGATCATAGTTTGAAACGAAAGAAAAAAACATCCTTGCACCATGATCTACTAGTATGCTTGTTTGTTTCTAGCTTATCATTCATCCTTCTTTCAAGAATATCAATAAATGTCATCACAAAATTCTCTATGATAACAATATCATGTACATGACAACCTTCAAATATCTACCACCATGAAAGAATCTTTTGAACTTCTATTACCTTGTTTGACCATTAAACTTTGACCCTTATTCTAGTACATTGTCCTCTATCACTATTGTGCTTATTCAGTTACATTCCTATAAAAAGAAAAAACAAAAAATTATATTAAAGTATTATAAGAATCAAGAATAAGTTTTTAAAATTATTTTTTTTTCCAATGCCAATGTCATGTTTTTGGTAAGTAGTAGATTGGTAGGTGTGCATGTTTAGTAAGTTTCAAAATAGGTTGGTTATTGGTGATGATTGATTTGTAGTAGCTTCTTTGAGTCACATAAGGCCACCATGGATGGTGCCACTTTTAGGCTATATGGTGACTTTTAGGTTGTAATACATCTATATACCTTAAAATTGTGGACATTTAGTGTGGGAAATGTACAAGATTCTATGGTGGCTCCCAAAAGTTCTAGAAACTATTCAGACACGTTTAACTATTGTCACCACGTCCTTCTAGAAAACCTCAATAATCAATAAATGTCAATAAATGTCATCTGTATACCATGATCTACTAGTATACTTGTTTGTTTGTAGCTTATCATGCATCTTCCTTTCAAGAATGTCAATAAATGTCATCACAAGATTCTCTATGACAACCTTCAAATATCTACCACCATGAAAGAATCTTTTGAACTTCTATTACCTTGTTTGACCAATAAACTTTAACCCTTATTCCAGTACATTTTCCTCTATTGATATCGTGCTTATGCAGTTACATTCCTATAAAAAGAAAAAAAGAAAAAAAGATATTAACGTATTATAAGAATCAGGAATAAGTTGTTAAAATTCTTTTCTTTTCCAATGCCAATGTCATGTATTTGGTAAGTACTAGATTTTTAGATGTGCACGTTTCGTAAGTTTCAAAATAGGTTGGTTATTGGTGATGATGGATTTGTAGTAGCTTCTTTGAGTCGCATAAGGCTACCATGGATGGTGCCACTTTTAGGCTATATGGTGACTTTTAGGTTGTAATACATCTATATAACTTAAAAATGTGGACATTTAGTGTGGGAAATGTACAAGATTCTATGGTGGCTCCCAAAAGTTCTAGAAACTATTATGACACGTTTAACTATTGTCACCACGTCCTTCTAGAAAACCTCAATAATCAATAAATGTCTATAAATGTCATCCTTATACGATGATCTATTAGTAGACTTGTTTGTTTGTAGCTTATCATGCAACTTCCTTTCAAGAATATCAATAAATGTCATCACAAGATTCTCTATGACAACCTTCAAATATCTACCACCATGAAAGAATCTTTTGAACTTCTATTACCTTTTTTGACCATTAAACTTTGACCCTTATTCCAGTACATTTTCCTCTATCGCTATCGTGCTTATGCAGTTACATTCATATAAAAAGAAAAAAAAGAAAAAATTATATTAAAGTATTATAAGAATCAAGAATAAGTTGTTAAAATTCTTTTCTTTTCCAATGCCAATATCATGTTTTTGGTAAGTACTAGATTGGTAGGTGTGCATGTTTCGTAAGTTTCCAAATAGGTTGGTTATTGGTGATGATGGATTTGTAGTAGCTTCTTTGAGTCGCATAAGGCCACCATGGATGGTGCCACTTTTAGGCTATATGGTGACTTGTAGGTTGTAATACGTCTATATACCTTAAAAATGTGGACATTTAGTGTGGGAAATGTACAAGATTCTATGGTGGCTCCCAAAAGTTCTAGAAACTATTCAAACATGTTTAACTATTGTCACCACGTCCTTCTAGAAAACCTCAATAATCAATAAATGTCAATAAATGTCATCCTTATACTATGATCTATTAGTATACTTGTTTGTTTGTAGCTTATCATGCAACTTCCTTTCAAGAATATCAATAAATGTCATCACAAGATTCTCTATGGCAACCTTAAAATATCTACCACCATGAAAGAATCTTTTGAACTTCTATTACCTTGTTTGACCATTAAACTTTGACCCTTATTCTAGTACATCGTCCTCTATCGCTATCGTGCTTATGCAGTTACATTCCTATGAAAAGAAAAAAGAAAAAATTATATTAAAGTATTATAAGAATCAAGAATAAGTTGTTAAAATTCTTTTCTTTTCCAATGCCAATGCCATGTCTTTGGTAAGTACTAGATTGGATTTGTAGCATCTTCTTTGAGTCGGATAAGGCCGCCATGGATGGTGACACTTTTAGACTATATGGTGACTTTTAGGTTATAATAGTCTAGATATACCTTAAAAATGTGGAAATTTAATATAGAAAATGTACAAGATTCTATGGCGGCTCCCAAAAGTTCTAAAAACTATTATGACATGTGACTAGACCAATAACTATTGTCATTGCATCCTTCTAAAAAGCCAATAGTTATTGGTCACTTTTAGGCTTCGACCATTATGAGACGTTGGTGTAGCGGATTTTACTTTTATTTGACCACTACTACAATTCAACTGCAAATCAAAGATTCATATTATATTGACGCCAAAGGCGTTCCCTCACCGAGGTTTTCCAACTCATTTTCACGGCGAACGGTGCAGATTGACGGTTTGGGGATGGACTACCATGAAATGAATCTCGGTCGTTCATTAGTTTTCGCCATTTTTCTGGTCGTTTTTGTCCCTGTTTGCTGCTTTCCCCACTGCTATTTCTTTCCGCTCCTCCAAACTCAGGCATTCCCTCACTGAGATTTCCCAGCTTTATTTTCACTATCAATGGTCTCAAATTGATTACAGGGCATGCAAGATGATCTACTCTTTCCTTTACTATCACGCCTTCCTTTACTATTCCCTTGTTTCTACCAGCTGATTCTAATATCTTCCGCTTGCGTCCCTTGATAAAATGGGTCTCTTCGTATTTCCTTCACCTGCTTCCTTTTCCATTTCTCATACACATCGCTAGCCCTAGCTCCATTGATTTTATCTCATTGCTTTTCTGTGTTTAATGAAACCTAATCCCTTGGCGTCTATTCTACCACATCTGTTGGATCAGAGAAGGAAATCACAAAAATTGCTACCATGGGTGGTGCTTTTCACGAAATCGCACCATTTGCAAACTCTGGCATTTTTGAGTCTGCAAACTTTGGGATCGTTGAGAGAAAGACACAATTTATGCATAAACTTGAGGTAAGTCACGCACCCTGGTTTTAGTGAGTATTTTTGGGAACCTATACATGGCCAGCTCATTTTTCCTTAAGTTTTATTTGATTCTAAAACAATCATGTTGTTGTCTGTAAGTAGATTAGATTTGGTTCTCCTTCTTTTACAAAAAAAATCTGCATCGTTAGGGCTTCGTAATATTGTTCTTGCAAACTCTGCACAATTTTCTCCTCGCTATCATTGACATAAAGACACAATTTGTGCATAATCTTGAGGTAAGTCACTTGCCCTGGTTTGAGTGAGCTTTTTTTGAAACCTGTAGATGGTCGATTTATGTTCAACAATAAATTGTTTTGTTATCTGTGAAATGAAGGCTTTGATTCAGGTTTATCAATATATTGTTTTCTTCATATATTTATCAGACTCAGTTTATTTTTTTTATTTGTTTTCGCCTGGCTTTGCTTTGTCTCTGTTTCTATTCTGTTCATCCTTATATTCTTGCATAAATACCATATAACAATAGAAAGATATTTTACTAATAGGTGATTCCCAGAATATGATCCTCATAAGCCAACTTACTCATGAGAGAGAGAGAGAGAACCCCAAAATGGCTGTAAATGTTAGTACCAGATAGAAAGAGGATGGTAACACACAACCTGGCAACTTACACCCCAAAGCCTGCTTCTAGACTGAAAAAGGTATGAAATGGAAGCATATCCAGAAGTGGATAGTCTGCCAGCTGGATTCACTTCTTTCACTCCCAAGCTTTGCTGTGCATCTCATGGGCTGGATTGCTGACATTGTACCAACCCATGGTAATCCAACAGGGAAACGTGGTCCACAAAAAGGATTATCTGCTAGTTTTCCCCAAGGCATGTGAATACATAGATTTAAAGTGTAAAAAAAATTAAGTTTCAGCACAACCAATCATACTTTCAAACCATTAGTATGCCTACCATGAAGTATTCCTTTCAAACCATTAGTATGCCTACCATGAAGTATTCTAGAGGACCTTTATTGGAAGCAACAAGTTTTCTTAGCATACAAAGATGGTTGATAACTACTAATATTCTGTAAGAACTCTAACAAGTTCTGCTCTAGAATTTCAAATACAGCCTTCTAACATTTCATCAAGTAGTTGGCATGCAAGGTTTGAGTTATGATTTTTTGAGTGTATATGTGTTTGTTTTGTTTTCTTTTGAATGATTTGCAATTTCAGAAACATATTGAACATAAAAGCACTAAGATTAAATGCAATGATTAAGAAGACTTTTCATGACTCACGAAAGACTATAGCAGCACCATTTTCTCTCAGAACTTCAAAAGACAGTAATCAGATCTGAACATTCAGTTCTAACAGAACATTTCAACATATTGCCTCTCTAATCGATACAAATAATGATATTCTCAGTTCATGACAGACTTAGGAATGTTTAGAAATACATAAGGAATATATCAGATCAAACCCTTACCGCTTAAAATGAATGACTGAAGGACTAATCTTTTCACGAACAAGACTCACAGATTACAACAGTAGTTACTGCTCAGATTTGTAGCAGATTACACAGCTAAAGCTATCCACTATGCATAAGGAAATTTGTATTTAACTTTCTGATCTGGAAATGAACACTTGCCAATATGATTAGAGGCTCGAACTGCTATAGAAGAGGTTCCAGAACATGTGCATCCTCATACCAAACCTGTCTTTCTTCAGTCACCACTATGCAGGCTGAATTAAGCCTTCTAAACTCCAACGTAGTCTCAATCTGATAACCACAACTGCATGTCACTATAGCGATCACTGTACATGGGTACTGTAGCACGGGTACTGTAGTAGCCAGCAATAAATATATTTCACAATGAATCTTCAATGTCTTTATAATCTGCAAGTGGATATGCATCAAACCCTTGTATTCCTTGTATTTCTTTTCCAATTTAGCACAAACTGAACTCCTAAAGTGAAGCTCACAATGAAGCAATAATTCGGATGATATTTCACACCCTCAAAATTGCAAATCAATGGGAGTGATCATTCCCAAAAATCTCAAGAATGGCAGAAACCCT
The DNA here is from genome assembly GCA_007258455.2 of Sequoia sempervirens. Classification (NCBI taxonomy): domain Eukaryota; kingdom Viridiplantae; phylum Streptophyta; class Pinopsida; order Cupressales; family Cupressaceae; genus Sequoia; species Sequoia sempervirens. The sequence goes on along the minus strand of VDFB02270651.1, from coordinate 747,682,048 downwards.
AGCTGGCTCCTTCACCAAATAATCACATCAAACAAATATCAATTCCTGAATTATGAGAATGAGCTCTTAAGTCCCTATTTATTTTTTTCTTATGAGAGCTCAAACACTTTCCTAGCCAATATGGGATAAAAGATATATTCCCACTTCGAATTATTCACTTAACATACTTTATAATATTAAAGTGACTTTATTATTATAAAGTTACTTTATAACTTTATAATAACATTAAAATATTTAAATAAATCACTTAAGTCACTTAAACTTTAATATTTCTTGAAATACTTGTCTGATTGCTATTCTGTCTGAGTTAGGAGTCGACTCTCCCTGTTCTCCATGTGATTAGATGTTCGTCTAAAAATAGAAACTTTGAACAGTGACTTACTATAAATAGTGAGTATGTGAAACTGAGTCAAATGAAGGCTGAGCTTTGACCCAGCACTGAACTCTGAAGGAGAAAAACCACTATTCACTGCCAAAAGGGTCCCTCTAACCAGACATATTAGCCTACAAGGTTAAGGAATAGGCTAAATCCATTGAACTCTGATGCTCACGAAATTGGGGACATTACATAACCGGAGAACCCTCTTTCTGAATTCAAATAAAATGAAGATATCCATAATTCACCATAGCTTACAAGGAACTTTCCAGCAGTTAGCAAGTTGTCAAATCCAACACTATAGGTCACAAATAAAAGCTCAAATTATCTCAGTTGTCTGCTCCAAACTACAAGGAATTTTCCATTGCTTAGCAGATAATCCAGTTCAGCACCATAGATCACTAATTAAAGTTCAATGCAAATCATATTAGTTTTCTACTCCAAACCATAAGGAATTTTCTAGTGCTTAGTAGATGGTAAAGTTTAACACAATAGATCACTAATAACAGCTCAGAGGGAATTATTTTACTTGTCTATTCCAAGCAAACCATAAAATAAAAGATGAGCCATAACCAATAGTTTCCACTACACTACACCAGCTGTGTTGGCTTGTTTAATTCACAGAGGCACCCCGATGTGATTCCTCATAGGTTGGAAGTTCAACAAAGTTAAGAAAGTGGTTGGTTTGTACAACAGTTAGCACTGCACCAGCTGTGTTTACTTATTTGATCCCCATATTTGCTTCACTATGATTTCTAGTATCCTAGAAAAAGGTTCATATGTATCACATACTGTGCCCCTCCCTCCTAAGCAAGTCCAAACAGATGGACTTGGAAAGACCTGTTTAGACAAGGAAAAAAAACTTGTGACTTGTTACAAAAAATATATCTTTTGCTCATTTCGACCAAACCTGGACCAACACGTGAGCAGGCTATCAGTTTTTTCCCTTTGGGAAAACATAGCAGCTTTCCTATCATCATTTGAACAACTTTGAAGTTAAATTCTTTTGGAATGAAAAAGTGTATTAGTTTATTAAATTCCCTTTATATTATATTTTTAATTTGCTCAGTCATGTTGCTGAGTCTGATATGTAGTTCAAATATGAAAATTATCTTTTGATCATTTCACCCAAACAGCTCAATACACAAGCAAGCTATCAGTTTTGGGCAAACACAGTGGATCTCTTATCATCATTTGAACAAATTTGAAGTTAAATTCTTTTGGAATGAAAAAGCATATTAGTTTTCTAAATTTCCTTTCTATTATATTTTTAATTTGCTGAGTCTGATCCTGTAGTTCAAATCAACTTGGACTATCGGTCTTGCCAAGTCCAAGTCTATATGACATACTCCCAAGTCCCAACATCATAAACTGAATCCTTGACATTGCACCCACTGATATCAAATTACAATAGAACAGGGCGATATCCTCCAACTTCCAAGTGAAGATTTGTCTCCTAGTGTTCTCTAGATATACACAAAATCCCTTCCTCCAAACCTCGTAACTGTAATCCTGATATTGTACTGACCCATAGCAATGCAACAAGCCCGTGAGATCCTATTCAAGGCTTCTCTACGAGTGTTCTTTATAGAGACAAATTACTCCCAACCTCGTGGACTAGATTTTTGGTATTTCTTTTATTGGTAATTCTGAAGTCTTTTCCAAATACAATTTAGTGTTTTCATTAGAATACAATTCTCCACTGTAGGTGACAACTTAGCCGTGTCATCATGCTGTCCTTGAATCAAGAATTTGAGGAAACAAATATCTTCTCTGCCCCATTAACACACAAAACACATGACACTTGGTTCAGCAAAACTTCTCTGCTGAACACAGAGAACAACTGACACTTGGTCTTGAATCTGGGTCATCATTACAACGAGTATCCTGCCTTACTCCTAGACCATAGTCCAATAAGCCTCACAAACTATATTTTTGTTGTTATGCCCACCCATATCAACACGACAGGGCAATGGGATCCTAGGGAAGGCTCATACCCTGTTGTTCCATGGATACATTTTAAAAGCCCCTTTCTCTCTATTGCATACTGTGGAAGGCTCATTTACAGGAAAAAGAAGGATTAAATTGTTTCAAAAGTAAAAAAAATATAAAATGAAAAATTTAAATTAATGAAATGTGCCTTGTGAATGCATCACAAACTGCATGCATGTGAGTGTGGCATGAAGATAGTGAATTTGTAAAACCTGGCTTAATGCGTGCCAATTTCTTTCACTTAAAAAGTTCTACGAACCTTTCAATAGGGCATTATTATGAATTTTGGAGGAAGCTCTGAAAAAAAAAGGGTACGAGCTACCGTAAGGAACTAGAAGCAAACAATTGGTTTCAGGGATCCACAATCTGGAGCGTTGGTTATGTAGACTACCATTATTGGACTATTCAAGGTCTGAATGTTGGAGGGTTTTCAGGCACAAAGTTGGGTTTTGGATGCTCTTTTAGGTTCTTTCTCTTTTCTTCTTCAAGCTGCACTTGGTAATATATTCAAATGCCTGTGTAATTTATTTTTTTGGAGAGTCATTCTGGGAACAAACTTAGTTTCTTGCTGTTGTATATGCATGGCCTATGAAAAGACATTAAACCTGAAACTTGCTAGCAATTGCTTAAAATAGAAGTCAAAACATCTTCTATTTACCATGCTATTCAGGGTAAACTTGGTCAGCGTCATTGTATATACCTCTGCCAAGCGATTTATGTGAATATAGCTCTTTTCCTAGTTGGGGTTGAGAAGCAACTATACTATCCGTAACATGGAAAGAGACAATGACTGGAATAGATTTGATGTCTTTTCATTAAAAAAGAAAAATGCTTGGTAGGATAGTCAATTGTTACAAACTTACACTATTATATCATTGAATCATTATTATGTTATAATATTAAACTTATTATAAACTAAAAGTTTAATATAAGGCAAGAACACTCACACAAACTCAGAATACACAGCATTTGAAGTTTTTATTTTTAATGAAAAATCCTTATTTTGCAAACATAAACTAATGTCTTGGCTAGATAGAAAGCCAAATGTTACTCAAGAGGGTGCTGCTAAGATTTTTCCAAAGAAGAGCTATCTTCAGCTACTCTCTGCATCAGCTGGAGCAGGGCTCCCTTAATTAATGAAAGTGTTAAGAGTGACAGAAGACTCTTGATCACATCCTTGACTAGAAGCAAATGTAGGAGACCACACATAACACATTGTTGAGTGATGCCTCCACCATTTACTATGAGATGCCAACAGTAGTATAGTCTCATGTAGAGGCAATCGCTGTATCCATGAGGGAAACAAAACTGATAAATACAAACTCTGTTGCATTTAATTTATAACACAAACTGCATAAGTGTCAAGATTTAAGTTTGAATTTTATGTGGATATATTTTACAATAAAATTGGTATAACTTTGTCTTGTAGAGCATATCCTATCTAGGCAGAAGACTAAATATTTGAGCTTCCATTCAAGGTAGCTGAAGTTCAAATTTTGTCCTTTATTGGTGTCTCTGGCATTCTAAACTTGTTTGCACGCATTCTTGTAATAATGTCACCAGACTGGTTTTTCCATAAAATATTTATTTTTGTAGTTTTCTGATTACTAGATACATGAACAAAATTAAAATAACAAACTCAAAGGAAACAAAATGCTGATATCCTTTATTTATTTTCTGAAAGTTTGCAAACTGAAATAATATGGATGTAGCAAACTATAACAATATGAAACTCCTCCTTATATCATAATATTGGGATTTAAAAACAATGTTGCATGGACAACCAACAGCACTCTTTTTACATATTGAAATTGAATCTAAAGTGGCATTTAATATTTTTAAGTGCACACAAGTCTGGTTTAAGATTGTCTTTTATCTAGACTGCTGTTGTGGGTAATTAGTGAGCAGTATTGCAGAAAAAACTGCTCTTAGATGGTTGGGGTTCTTGAAATAATAATTCTGGGTTTTGTTCTTCATTCATCCACCTTTCCACAACATATTAAAGTTTTGATTTTGACTTGGTAATGTGGAAGTTATGGTGGTTTAAACGCTGCCATGTTTTGCTCCGATCAGCAAACTGGAAATTGTTAAGTAACTTATGATGAAAATATATGATTCCAATGGATATTATCATTATATGTGAGGGTATTATCATAAGATGGATTGATTTTATTAATTGGTATTATCCCTTCATTTATTCTAAAAGGGTTCTAGATTCAGAAAATAACAGAGGAGGAAGAAAACCTCTTATCCCTAAATCTACTTAATTGGAATAAAACTAATAAATTTGATAATATTGTAGATTGGGTTGTTTGATGAACTAATTTGTAAACATCATTACCTTGGAATATATTATTTAAGCTATATTTAAAAGACTAGAAGTCAGTTATGGGCTTGTTTACTGATGTTGTTTATATTTTTAATGTCTGGTTAGCATAGTGAGATGATTGAGACACTATATACTTTAAACATTGTTGTTGTTGATTTGCATCCTTAAGTGCATTGCTTGAGTTGATATGGACTATCTTGTGTTACATATGTGATCAAGGATATGCACAATTATTGTGAGAGCATGTAGTTTGCTAGTGAATCACTCAGTACCATGGACTCCATCATTCATGTTAGTCACATACTGCTAGATCCTTTGTGATGGGTCAGGCTTCTTTGGTGGAATAACACAGGGAAGCTAATGCTTCATGATAAGGTGGATATCACCTTGATGATACTCTCTCTCTTTCTTTCACTTCAAGTTATAGAAGGAAATGGTGTAGGTTCTATAATGCAAATGATGATATATTGTTTATTTTGTGTCTTATTATTTAAATGAGTAAATGACTCTTATTTAATACTGATATTTGCTATGATTCAAGTTTTGTACTTATGCCAAGGTATTGTAAATGGACTTGTGATATGGTAATAGTTATAGAATCATTCTATATGAAAAAAAAAAGTCAAATGTTTGACTCCTTTAGATTGGATATGCATTAGCTTCATGTATTTCATTGATTTCCATACTTAAAAGATGAAAGGAAATATAATTCAGGCTATTTGTCACATATTTCTCAAAAGACACATTTCACTCCTATGAGTGAAATGCATTTAATTTACTTTTTTTTTTTCTTTTTTTCAGTTAGTTGTATTTCATTTTTAAGTAAAATATGTAAAATTTAGCAAATCAAATTAGTCACTCTTTTAACTCTTATAAAATTTAGCAGATCAAATTAGTCACTCTTTTAACTCTTTTAAAATTTAGCATGCTACCTAGGATATGACTTATATTGTCTTTTATTTTATGTATCTCTTCAATTGATAAATTCATATTGTATTTGTACCACATTATTAAGTTTTCTAGATGAACTTATCTTTAAATTTGTGGTAAACATTCCTCATATCTAATTGAAATCTTTCCTTTATATGCAGGTAAATTTTTTGTCAAGGAATTATGCCAGAAAACTTTCAGCTGGAAATAAGAAAATTATGTACAAAATACTATCCATGCCAGAAAACTTCAGCTCAAAACTAGAAATTTAGTTACAAAAACTATCCACTGAGGAATTTAGTTCAAACCCTTCATAGGCCAAAAACAACAATACAAGTGTTAACAGAGAACTTTTGTAGACATCTTACAGACTCAAAGAAATTGAATTCCCCTTTCAACATAATGGACATTTGAGCATTTGGCATCAGCTTCACTAAAATTCTCGCCTACCATTTTGAGTTCCCCATGGTAAATCCTTCTTCCTTCTCTTTATTGCGTTGTTGCTCTCCATTTCTCTGTAATGTCTTCCATAAAATTCCATCACATTATTTTCCTAACTGTTGTCTTATGTCCTGCAAAAAAATTTCCAAACTATAGAAAACTACAAATTCTCTATTTGTGCCACATTATTAAGTTTTGTAGATCAACTGACCTTTACATTTGTGTTAAACCTTGGTCATTTTTAATTGGAATTCTGTCTTTACAAAAGTTTTAGCTAGTAACAATAAATTTATGTCCAAAATACTATCCATTCAAGGAATTTAGTTGAAAGCCTTTATAAATAAGATCCATTTGTAATTCTCTCTTTATATGCAGGTAAATTTTCTGTCTCATAATTATGCCACAAAAGTTTTAGCTAGAAACAATAAATTTATGTACAAAATACTATCCACTCAAGGAATTTAGTTGAAAGCCTTTATAAATAAGATCCATTTGTACAAGGGCACCAATTACTAGGGTTGCTAAAACCAATTTGTACAAGAATTTGCATAGTTTTGTTATTTCCAAAAAAATTATTCAATTTTACAATTTTCTCCATTTCCTTTTATATACAAATATTATGCATTCAATTCAGTAGCAATTTTCAAAACACATGAAGTTATTTGTTTTACAATTCTCACTACTATACCACATTTATCCCTCTTATACCTTCAACATGTCTTCGACGTACCTATTACACACACGAAGGTGTGATTGCTAGTTTATCTTTCAAAATATAGAAAGTTATATGCGTGAACTCATAAATGAATTAATAGAGGAAAAATGAGTAAGCACCTACATGAAGAGATTGAATGTGTAACATTCTAACACAATTTTATGATGAAGTGCATCAAATATGAATAAACAATATAAAATAAATTATATGTTCTTTTCATTTTTCATTTTTTATTTATTCATTTATTTGTTTTTTCTATGATTATATTTATTTTTATATGTATTAGGTTTATCTAAATTTATATGCCAATTATTATATTTTTAATTTTGTATGTTAGTTAAAATTTATATATTTATTAATTTTATCTTAACTTTTTTCCTACAATAGGTCATGAAGGCCTTAGTTTCTTTTGTGGTAATTTGTTTTGAAGATACACAAAAGGATGATAATAGGAAGAAAGTTCTTATAAACTATTACGCAATCGAATTTAGAAATCAAAGAAAATTAACAATAAGGATTGTGGAAACTTGATATCTTTAATCTTATAGACTATTCAACGGTGGATTTCTCTTCATTGGTTCTTGGATTAGATAAACATTCTATTGGTGATCTTAAAAATATCTCTTGTTACAAAAAAAGAAGTTTCAAATAGTTGGATCCTTGTAATAGAATTAAGCAAAAATTGTTGGAACAATTTGACTTCAAACCACCTTGTAGTTGGGTTGGTGGTTGCAAGGTTATGTAGTGTCTTGATTATTTGTGTGTTGTTCTTTCTCCTAGATTCTTTGTTGTTCTTTTGTGCTTATTTCCTATCTTTCTAACTTTTTATACAAGGGTCTAGATACTTTCAAAACCCCTACTTCCCTTAATAAAAATAAGAGATTTTCTAGATGAGGTTATATTATTAAATTATTAAATGTGAATATCAATGGTTATTTCTATTTTTATGTATTATAATTTAAGAAATCACTTTTTTTTAATCTAAATTTATATGTTAATTATTATAGTTTTAATTTTGTATGTTCGTTTAAAAAATATATTTACTAATTTTATCTTAGTTTTCTCTATGATAGATCATGAAGGTTCTTGTTTCTTTCGAAGTAATTAAATAAATTGGAACTTCAACTAAATTTTTTAAACTACTTATAATGTTTGTCTTACCAAGAGATTTTGTAGAAGTTATATTATTAAATGTAAATGTTAATAGTTATATTTTTTTTTATGTTTTATAATTTAAAAAAAAACACTTTTTATTAAATATTCAAAAGTAATTCTCTAGTAAAGATAGAACATAAATGGTGTATTTTTCACTATTTTATGTGTTACAAAATATAAGCAAAAGATAGCACTCAAAATCTACAAATTTATAATTATGATATAACATAATATTAACAACTTCTTAATATTGTTTAATATTATATTATTTTATTATTTAATTTGCTGAATATTAAGTAAGAGTCTTTCTAAATGTTCATGTTCCTAATTATCTGAATATAAAATTTAGAAATTAATTTGAAAAAATTGCAATGAATTGCATATTTGTTAACTAAAAATTGCTTAACTTATCTCTAAGACATAACTAATTTTTTTTTAATATATCACATTGACATTTATTTCTCACTAATTCTATAAGGAAAGAATTCAAAACTCAAATATGTCCAAACAATACATCAATTAATTATGTTATCTCAAAAAGAAATTATGTTGTACAAGTATTGTTGTAGTATCAAGTCTTCAAGTACAAAACATAAAAAAATTCATAGATCAACTGATCATAATCCTCTTTATCAAATATTATAGTTTATAATTCTTATTTAATAATTCACTTTAAAATACATCATTATAATCATGATGTGAAATACTTACAATAATTAATACTACAACACATATAACAAGATCAAGACTCTAAATTGTCAAGGGATAGATCGAGGGACTCAACCGACTATATACATTTCTCATTTAGGTAGGCACTGGATCGATCGATAGATCGAGGGACTGAATAATATCAAGAGGTATAGCTTTGGTATGGTTAGCGTATGGGAGCCAAACTTAGCCATGAATTTTCCATAGCCACTTGCTTGTTTGTGTGAGTGCATACTAGTCGTGTGCATATGTGTCTCGCTAGTGGCTCACCTAGTGGATGACCTGAGGTTCCACTAGCCCTTGTGAGCATGTGTTTGATTTGCATAGTGGACACCATGTTCCACTTGTAAACATTTTTGGAAAAACAGCTTAGATCTGATCAACATTGCGTTGGAAAAATGGTTGAGGCTTGATCCACCCTCTTTTTCTTTTTCTTTCTTCTTTTTTGTCTTTGATGGTGTATCCCTATACCTTGTTGTTGCTTCATACATCATTTGTATGCATGCTATTTTGTGACTATGTAGGGCTTTCCATAGGATCTTGTTCCTAGGGGGCTTGCACAACCCTCTTGATCATTGTCATCCTATCTCAGTAGCATTGGTACACTTGGACCCCTCTTGATGTGAGTTTGTCTACTTTAGTGTGAGTTTGAAGCAAGTTACTCCTTTCACTAAAGTTGGGGCTAAATGTAGTGTAGAAAAATGTACCCCTTTACATTTTCACACTTGTTTGGGCCCTCCCTACTAAAATTGGGCATCTTTACCCCTTATTTGGTCCTATTTTACATCGACAGGCCTTAATGCATCTTTCTGAGGATGATCCCGACACATATTTTATAACCAATCATAATTTAGTGATTTTGGATTATATGGCCCAGATTTAGTGATTTGGGACTCATACGCCACCTTGGGTGTATGGGTCCCACCAAAGTTTTGGGGCCTAGTTGGGAATTTGGTATATAACTTAACATTTCTTGAAATTTGTGTCCCAAGTCTAGGCTACTAGGACTCATATGCCTCAACTGGTGTATGAGTCCCACTTAGCTTGGACCTATTTTAAATTCAAATTCTTGGTGGGATTTTATTCTCCTAGATCTTATGTTGACTTGTAGTGTTGTAATTTTGGGAAATTTGGCATAAACAAGTATAAATACAAGGTTATTTCACATATTTTCTCCTAGAAAGTTTACAAGTCATCCAAGCTTTCAAGTATTCAAGCATAATAGTAAATTTATGATCAATATATTTTACAAGAGCATTCAAGAACATTCAAGAGTTGATTATCAAACATTTTGGAGCTATATTGAAGATTCAAGCATCATGTCAAAGTCATCATTCATCATGTTTGTTTTTTACCTAACATTTGTGATGTAGGAATTTCATGATTCAAGCAAGCATTCAAGTCAAGATCCCTAACATACAATCAAGAGTCAAGATCTACATTCATGCTAACCATTTCACACAAGATTGTAGCCTTTTTTTCAAGGGTTTGGTGAGTTGCAACATAGCATATTTGTTCATTCATCATTCCCCAATTATATTTCATTTTATTTCAAGGTTTGATTACCAAAATAGGGTTTGACAAAGCAAAACCCCTATCCACTAAGAAAATAACATTTTCCCCTCTCTTTGATGTGTGATTTACATATTTAGGTTGAAGATTCATTGAAGAGAAAGATCAGAGAAATTTTTCAAAGTTGCAAAGTTGTCAAAGTTGTCACCTTTCTTGCAAGATTATGGAAAGTCACCTACAGGTCAAAATTCAAAGTTTCAGAATTTGAGATGTGGAAGGAGAGAAACTACAAGAGATCATTAGAATATATCATAGTTTCAGATCAATCAAGTGATACTAGGACTAAATTACTAATTGTGGAATATGAGTCCCAATAGACCAGTTTTTCAGACTTTTTGTAGATACTAGTTTACCAGTTGCAGATTCCAGTTTCAACCTAAAACCATAAACTAGGACTAAATCACCCCTACTGGTGTATGAGTCCTAGTGTGCTTCAAAAGTGATAATTTTGAGATTGTAGACCTTATTTCAAGCATCTTCAATTTTCTAGGTGCACCTATGTTTATCTCTAGTTTTCTATTTTGATAAATAAGTTCATTTTCTAGGTCATATAGTTAGGTTTTGCATGTTACTTTCATTTCTTGTCTTTCTAAGCCTTTGCTTAGTGGTGAACCCCCTTTCTATCTTTAATCACACCCTAGGAGACCTTATAATAGATCCCTCCTCTCAATTGCACCATTAAATTGAGATCTCTAAGGTTTCCTTGAATGAAACTAGAGCAAAATAAGGTCCCCTAAGTTGCTCATGTTCTAAAAGGTGGACACACTCTCCCTATTTTCTTTGTTTCATTTTGGTGAACTTGAACTTTGGACCCTTATTTCTGATTTGGAGTGCATCATAGTCTTAGATCTAGCTTAGATTAACTTTGCATTAGGTCTTGCATTAGTTAACATATGTTTAGGGATTATAAATCTTTCATTAGTGAATATACATATAGGTTGCAATTTTGCATCTTGCATCATTCAATTTCATTTGAAATTTGTAACTACACATAATGTAGACTACATACAAACCAAAAAACCTAATATTCACACAAAATTTTCTGATTTTAGTCGCAAAACCCTCATCTAAGACTCATTCGCCCCTCTAGGAGATTTAGTCCCAATATAGATTGTTTTACTTGATTAATGGGCATTCTATGTTGTGTTTTTTTCAACATCTGAACCCATCAAAAACCCTAACTGAGACTCATATGCCCCTTTGGATGATTTAGTCCTGTGTTAGATTTGAATTTATATTTTACAACATTAAAAACCTTGTTTCTGTGCTTTTGTTTGCCATTGTTATATTTCTATTTCAATTTACTAAATTTTTGTTTCATTCATTTTATTGCATGTAGCTTAATTTCATTTGATTTAGAATTAAATAATATATTTTATCTTGTGTTCATTACATTTATCTTGCATTCATTTATTGTCCATTGCATGAGCTTTACAACTTGGTTTCCTATTGCTAATACTATAGTGAGACATAGTTTGAGACTCATGTCATCCCATTATAACACACTCATCATGGATCTTGGGTTGTCTATCTCTTTCAGTCATAGTGTTGATACTAGCTCACTAGGTATGGACCATATCCTTAACAACTCTCTACCTTCAAGTAGCATAATAATTTTTAAAACAATGGTTAGTAGCATTCCTCAAGAAAACATAATCTAAATCCATGAAGACTTAGAAAACCTACAAAATCAAGTGAGTACTAAAAAAATTTCAACCACTACTATTCCCACCATAGATAACATACACCGCATGATTGAAAGTGAAGAAGGAATAGAACTTGCAAGTAACCTAGCATAGATTTTTGGAAAACTTACTAGTTCTGCTCAACCATTGAATAATATCCAAAGTCAAGGAGGACTCAAATTCCTCCTCCCACAACCATTTCCTCTATTTGCAGCTATACCAACCCTCAAGTTACAACAATGATGCAACCTACTAGTAATGTCTTTCCTACCTTGGGTATTTCCGCTAGCAATCATTGTACCTTTATGGCATCGCACATCATATCTCCTGCCACTTTACCTCCCGTAAGCATTCCATTCACTTCTACTTCAAACATATATACACCTCCACCATATTCACCTCCATCTCAAAATACAAGCAATGAAGCCATCCTTAATCAACTTTTGTAGAATGTTTCATCCCTTCAAAAGAAAATTTCCACCATAAACCAAAATCAGAATGGCCAACCTTCATACTATGTCAAAAGCAACCCCTTATCCTTGGAGATATTAAGAATTTCGATACCACAAGGTATATAGATTCCTAGATTTGAGAAATATGGGGGGAAAGGAGATCCTTCTAACCATGTTTTTGCTTACATCACCTTATGCAGTGATTTCATCCTTGAGGATAAGCTCTTGGCTAAGCTTTTCCCTAGGTTGTTGAAAGATACCTCTTTGGAATGGTTTTCCTCACTACCGAATAACTCAATTCGTTCATTCAATGAACTTGTTGAGGCCTTTATTAACAATTTCCAAGTGCACATTACCCCTAAAATGACCAAGTAGCTGATTTGATGAGATGTAAGAATAAGGATGATGAAAAAGTTACTGACTTCATTTCATGCTACCAAATGCTTTATTCCCAAATCGACGTAAAGATTCCTGATCCTTACCTTCAACGAATGCTCATTGAGAATTTCCAAACTAAGATACAAGATAATCTTGGCATGATGAATTTTACTTCCTTTAAACACTTGTGTACTATCCTTTGTGATTATCAAAACTCAATTAGTAGTCGTGAAACAAAACCAACCTCTAGCCATCCTAAGAAGTTTGAATCAACAAATCAAAAAAATTACCATCCTTTTCAGAAATAGGATAAAGGCTTCCTTCAACTAAATCCCCCTCAACCAACTCAAAATGTTGATACCCACATGGCTGCTATAAAGAAGACAACTCCTTTAACTTTTGTGGATTCAGCTAGGAAATTTACTCCCTTACCTGATACCCTCCATAACACAATGTTACAACTTTTAGAACAAAAAATGATCACCTTACCTCCTGTTAAAATAATTGATCCTAATAAGCCTTTACCTCTAAACTTTAGATTTAATTCTTATTGTCATTTTCACTAAAAAATGGACATGAAATGAAACATTGTCTTAAAAATCTTGTGCAAGACCTCATTGATTCAGGTTGACTTCAAATTGGAGGTGTTAATGATCAAGGAAATAAGTCTAGATTGCCCCTCCTAACCAAAAATTTCAAATCTTTACCAACCCTATGCCTAATCATGATATTTCATTTGTCAAAGCTAGTGAAACTAAGAAGAATGATGTGATGAATGTTGACACAGATGATGACAACATTGATACTATTTAACAAGGTCCTATAGATACTAATGAACACAATCCTATCGATGCTTTGGTTGCATTCATCAAAACTCACCCTCGTAAGGGTCAAACTAAAAAGCTTCTTGATATTGCTTTCTCATCTAAAGATATTATTAGAAATTCACCTGATGGACCTCTTTACATAGTCGGCCAAATCAATGACAAGCCCAAAAATGGGATATTAATTGATCCCGTCTATGGAGAGAATGTGATCACTAAAGAATTCTTACTTGTGCATGAACTCTATCAAGATACATATGATAAACTGAAAGCATGCATAAAAATGTATAATGGTTTTTCTTTCCCTATGATATGATTCAAGATCACCCTTCCTTTAAAAATCAGACCAAAACAATTAGATGTCTCATTCTCCATTATCCCATTGTTGGATCAATTCTATGTGAAGCTTGGTTATCCATGGATACACTCCATGGAATCCGTCTCACTAGTTGTACATAAATGTTTAAAGTTTCCCTTTGACAATGAAATATTTAATGTACACCATAGTGGCTTTAATCATGTTTCTTCCCATGGGAATTTCTCATTGGATTTCTTTTGGCTTGAACCTATGGAACCTATTAAACCTTGTGAGGACTTCTTTTTCAAATCCTATCAAAATTTTAAGGTGAAATGCATAGCAAAACTATCCCTTAGAAACATGCCTCAACCCATGATCGAACCTCCTATCCTTGATGAAACTATGATTGAACTTAAAGACATTCCAAATAACCAAGACCAACCAATGACAAATACTTTGCCTAACTCCTACAAAATTCCAAGAGACAATGTAAACAATCCTGTCATGCCTCCTAAGATAAAACAGGTTTATAAAGCTAAAGAGAAAGTGGTTGAACAACCTCCTATGGTTCCTTCCATTCCTCCCCTTACTGAAGAAAATAAACCTATAGTTGATAAACTTTCTCCTACACAAACATAACTTGAAAATCACACAAAAAGAAACAAAAATGCTAGAGAGTGTAGACATAGATTTTGTGCTCTTGCTCAAAGGTTAAATGAAGAGAACAACAAAGAAAATCAACATCCAAACTTAACTGAAGCAATACACGATGAGTCTCCCTCTTTTCCACAATAAAAAGATCCTATATCCAATTGCAACAAGAGCTAAGTTCTTGTTTATGCATTATCATTCAACCTCCAATGTGATTAACTTGGATGACAATGATGAGGTTGATAAAATATTGATGAAGTGCATAATGAATTGAATACATTATTTTCCTCTTCTATTCAAGCTTAAATGATAATTCTCCTAGGAAGAGTGTTGAACTTGGTGATGAACCTAGTTTGAAACTTTTTGTTGTCCCTTTGGCTAGTTGTCCACCTTCCATACATGATGAACAAGATTGGGATGTAGATGACCTTCTAATAGATTGACTCACATGTGCCTTAATCATCTTGTCTTGTCTTTACTTTCTTTTTTCTTTTATGTGATTGCATGTGAGTAATGTGATCCCTTGTATAGTTTTGTTTGATGTACCTCTCTCTTTGAAATATTCCTCTATTTGTATCTAAAATCTTCTATATGTCATAAACATTTATCTTTTATTTGTCTTGTGCTTTCCTTTTGGGGATGATGAAAGGAACCAAGATATTTAAGTCTCTTCCATCTTAAGCTGAAAGGTTTTTCTTTTTTTTTTTTCTTTCTATGTGTCATTCTTACCATTCCATGAGTATTTGGGGAATGATGATAGCTCTAAGCTCTCTAAAAACATATAGAAAATAAATAATGACCTCAAATTCGTGGATCCTTTATGTGACTTTTAGGATTTCATTTTGGGGGCAACCCCTTTTCATTATGTAGCTTTACTTGGAAACATATGACTTGGCATAGGGATTTCCAAGTAAGCTCTCATGTCCTATTTATTATTAGCATTTATCATTTTCTACTTTAAATTAATTGCTCATAGCATGGTGTTTAGAAATTTCTTTAAAGTGGGGGCATACATTGGCATTATTCCCTTACATTTTACAGCTCATGTTTCATTGTGTAGTCTTCTTACTTCATGTGATGCGTATTTCTCTTTGTGGTGACATTGGGTGTGATGTCCCTCAAGAGTGTGATCTCCCTTAGCAAATTATATTCCTCTTAGTGGCTTGATGTGACACATTGCATCCCTTAAGTTGTGAATCTTCTATTCTTCAATCAGTCCTCTCTTGGAGATGTTAGGCATGATGCTCCATAAGTTAAGACCTTACATGAATTAAGAAAAAATCCTTTGAACATACCTTACACTATTTCAAATTTACAATAACCGTTACATGGCCACCTTGCATAACACACTTTTCTTGCTTGTGGAGCCATCCTGTTTGTTCATGGGTGTCAAGCATACAAAGTTTTTCTTGCCTCATGAACTCTAATGTTTGTGTTATGTGGTTCCTTATCAAATTTATCAAGAGGTATAGCTTTGGTATGGTTAGCATATGGGATCCAAACTTAGGCGCTACTTTCCCATAGCCACTTGCTTATCTGTGTGAGCACATACCGACTGCATGCATATGTGTCTCACTAGGGTCTCACCTAGTGAACGGTCTAAGGTTCCACTAGCCCTTGTGAACATGTGTTTTGTTTGCATAGTGGAAATCAAATTCCAATTAATTAATTTTTTGGACAAACTTAGATTTGATCCACATAGCATTGTACAAATGTTCGAGGCTTGATCCACCCTCTTTTTCTTTTTGTCTTTGACGGTGTATTCTTGTACCTTGTTATTGCTTCATACTTCATTTTTATGTGTGTTCTTTTGTGCCTATGTTGGTTTTCCATAGGATCTTCATCTTAGGGGCTTGTGCAACCCTCTTGATTGTTCTCATCCTATCTCACTAGCATTAGTACACTTGGACCCCTCTTGATGTGAGTTTGTCTACTTTAGTGTGAGTTTGAAGCAAGTTCTTCCTCTCACTAAAGTGGGGCTAAATATAGAGTTTAAAAATGTATCCCTTTACATTTTCACACTTGTTTGGGCCCTCCTTGCTAAAATTGGGCTTCTTTATGCCTTATTTGGTCATATTTTGCATCCACAAGCCTTACTCAATGCATCTTTCCAAGGATGATCCCAACAAATATCTAATAACCAATCATAATTTAGTGATTTTGGATTGCATGGCACAAATTTAGTGATCTAGGACTCATACACCACCTTGGGCATATGGGTCTCACCTAAGTTTTGGGTTCTGGTCCTGAATTTGGCATAGAACTTAACATTTCTTGACATTTGTGCCCCAAGCTTAGGCTACTAGGAATCATATTCCCCAATTGGCTTATGATTCCCGCTTAGCTTGGACCTATTTTAAATTGAAATTCTTGGTGGTATTTTATTCTCCTAGATCTAATGTTGGCTTGTAATGTTGGCATAAACAAGTATAAATACAAGGTCATTTCACATATTTTCTCCTAACAAGTTTACAAGTCATCCAAGCTTTCAAGTATTCAAGCATAATAGAAAATTTATGATCAAGAGAGTTTAAAAAAGCATTCAAGAACATTCAAGAGCTGATTATCAAACATTTTGGAGCTATATTGAAGATTCAAGCATCATGTCAAAGTCATCACGCATCATTCTTGTTTTTGAGCTAACATTTGTGATGTAGGAATTTCATGATTCAAGCAAGCATTCAAGTCAAGATCCATAACATAAAATAAAGAGTCAAGATCTGCATTCATTCTAGCCATTTTGCAAATGATTGCAACCTTTATTTCAAGGGTTTGGTGAGTTACAACATAGCATATTTGGTCATTCATCATTCCTCCATTCTATTTCATTTTATTTCAAGGTTTGATTACCAAAATGGGGTTTCAAAAATGGGATTTGTACATTTAGGTTGAAGATCCATTGAAGAGAAAGATTGGAGAAAGTTGTCAAAGTTGTCACCTTTCTTGCAAGATTACAGAAAGTCACCTATAGGCCAGAATCTAGAGTTTCAGACTTGGAGATCTAGAAAGAGAGAAGCTACAGGACATCATTAGAGGATATCAATGTTTCAGATCAAAAGTGATACTGGGACTAAATTTCCACTTGTGGCTTAAATGAGTCCTAGTATACCAGTTTTCATACTTTTTATGTAGATCTTGGTTTACTAGTTGCAAATTTCGGCTTCAACCTAAGACCCTAAAATAGGACTAAATCGCCCCTACTGGTGTTTTATTCCCAATGTGCTTCAAAAATTATGATTTTGAGATTGTAGAGCTTGTTTCAAGCATCTTCAATTTTCTAGGTGCACCTTTGTTTATCTCCAATTTGCTATTCTGATTTAAGTTCATTGTCTAGGTCATATAGTTAGGTTTTGCATGTTACTTTCATTTCTTGTCTTTCTAAGCCTTTTCCTAGTGGTGAACCCCCTTTCTATCTTTAATCATAGCTTAGGAGACCTTATAGAAGACCCCTGCTCTCAATTGCACCATTAGATTGATATCTCTAAGGTTTCCTTGAATGAAACTAGAGAAAAATAGGGTCCCCTAAGTTGCCCATCTCCTCAAAGGTGGGTACACTCTCCCTATTTTCTTTGTTTTAGTATGTTTGTATGTATTTGTTGTGGATGCATTTCCTTAGAGTGATTACTTACCATTAGGAGGGGTGTGTGTCAAATTTATACACAAAAATGGTCAACTTTAAGCTCTAGAGTATAGGGTTAAGGGTATTAGGATGAGGCTTTAGGTTATAGGGATGAGGTGTGAGTGTAGCATTTAGGGTTTAAGGTATAGGGTTGAGGGTTGAGGAATAGTGTGTAGGGTTTAGGGTATAGCCTAGTAAGTGTAAAGGGTATAGGGATTAGGGTTTAGGATATTCAGTATAGGTTTGATGGTTTACAGTTTAGGGTGAATTAGGGTACAAGGTTGAATATAGGGTTTAGGCTTTAAGTATGGGGTTGAGGGTTGAGCAAGTATGGTTGAGGGTATAAGGTTAAGTTTATAGGTTATAGGGATTAGGGTTAAGGATATTAGGTATAGGGTTTAGGTTATGGGTTGAGGGTTAAGGGTTGAGAGTGTAGGGTTTAGGGTTTAAGTATAGGGTTGAGGGTATAGGTTTGAGGGACAATGTTCAAGGTTTAGGGTATATGGCATAGGGATGAGGGTGTAGGGTTTAGGGTTTAAGGTAAAGGGTTGAGGGATAGTGTTCAAGGATGAGGGTATAGGGTTAAGTGTCTAGGGTATAGGGATTGAGGGTATAAGGCATAGGGTGAAGGGTTGAGATTTTATGGTTTAGGGTTTAAGTATAGTGTTGAGGGAAAATTTTTAGGGTTTATCTTATAATGTCGAGGGTATAGGGTATAGGGATGAGGGTTGAGGGTGTAGGTTTTAGGGTTTAAGGTATAGGGTTGAGGGTGTAGGGTTTAAGTATAGGGTGGAAGGTGTAGGGTATAAGGTTGAGGATTTAGGGTTTATAGTTGAGGGATTATTGTAGACATGTAAAATTTACCTAACACTAATCACACATACTAAATGACATTTTCACCTCATCGACATCATTATCATCAAACATCACTTTATTTCACATTAATTTCATCCAAAACCCTAAAACTCCTCTATTAATTGAATAATATGACATTATTTAATTAATTCACTTTTTCGTCAATTTTGACCAATTAAATAAATTTCATTTGTTTAATAAAGTCCTAATCTAACTTTAGTCCCCCTTATTAATTAAATAACACCAATTATTTAATTATGTTGCTAATCCACTTTATTCCTCTAAGTTGATTAAATTATTAAATCATAATAATTTAATCAACTCACTTTCCCTCCAAATTTGAATAATTTGAATAAACTATTCAAAGCGTTACCAAAAATTAGATCAAACTAATGCAACTTTTTTTGAAAAATTCAAACTTGATTTTCATGTTTAACTCCAAAATGAATGAATTAATTAAATAAATTAATTAATCATTCTTAACCATTTCCCTGATTGAGCAAATTATGATCCCTTGATTTCTCAATCTATTCCTGACTGATGAATCTATATTCCTGACTGATCAATCTATATCTCTGTCTGATTAATCTATTTCTCAATCCCATAGATTATTCAATCTATTCTTCAATCATACTCATCATGTAATCTATTTTGCATAGATTATTCATGTCTATTTCCTCTCAACAACTTTCAACTGCCGATCTTGATTCAACATTTTTTAATATGGGTATGTGTAGGATCATCATGGAAAAAACAAGGCCTTAAGTGGCAAAAAAATTCAAAAAAATAAGAGTTAGGAAACTTGACATAAAAATTTGAATAAGTTATCTATATTATTTCAAAAATATGTAATAATAGAATCTGTAGAAAATTGAATGTAGTTTCTAAACTACTAGGGTTTTTTTTTTTTAAATCTATTTGGTGAAAATTTGAAATTTCAATGCAAAAGTACTTAAATTTCAAGGAAAAAATAAAAATTGTCTGTCTAACCACCCTAACCAAAATAAAATGATAATATTTTTTTATAATATTTTATATATAAGTAGAGGAATCATGTCCTGATGGGATGCATATTTTGTAATTTATTTTCAAGTAAATAATTAATTATGAATTTTTTATTACAACTTTTAAAAAATATAAAAAATTGTATGTCTGACCACCTTAACTTGCTCAAAACTTCATGAAACTCAATTTTTTTTTTAATCCTATAGTATGTGAAGCATAGAATGTGACACATATTTTGGATTCAAAAAATGTGATACTGTTTGAAAGCTATAGATGTTTTTCAATCGGCCTATCAATCAGGACTTTAGTCATAATTCAAATAGAAAATGAATAATAATTATTTCTTAAATTCAAAGTAAAACATACTTTATATTGGTGAAAAGTTGAGAATCTCCTTTAAAAACCCTTTTCATTTCATCAATTTTAGGTAAAAAAAGTCGTCAGCCACATACCCTACACATACCCATCATATCACCACTTTTTGGCCCATCATGATCCTGCACATACCCATATTGATCATCCATTTAAAATCACAATTTCTACATAACAAACATCTTTCCTCACAAAAAAGGATCAAAGAACCAACATCATTTGTAGAACAAAGTAGTGCCAATATTTCTAATCACCATTGAAAAAGCTTCAACATATCTTCGATCAACAAACACATGCATCACATCAAAGCTCTCACACACAATAATGGAGGCCTCATAGTGATATGAAAAACTCAACATCGTACGAATACACTCCAACACGAGATGGTAACACTATGCTTTTTCATGAATTCATGTATGCTTTCACCTTGTGATCTTGTTTTCTTTAATTCAATAATAGTTTAGTTTCATTTCTTGAGTGAAGGAATATATCTAAATTAGTGTTTTGAGATTAGCTTCTTTTTTCATTGCATTTATCTTGTTTATGCTCTATGATTTTCCCCCTCACACATTTTGGCATGCCCTGTGGGACCCTAGTCCTCAAAACTAACGATTTCATCAACAAATTTCAAAGTTATAGGTCCTGGAGGTGCTTTGGAAAAATCTTCACACATAGGCCTAGGGAATAACTGTTGACGCCAAAATTTGACGAGATAACAGTGCCTTATGGGAAACTCATTTCAAGGGGGACCCTTTTGCACCAAACTGAGTGACCTCCAGGTTTTAAAGAAGCTAGCTTCTTCTATAATAATTTTTTGGAAAGGGAAAAAGAAGTGGATATAATGAAGCAAAGTCTAATCTAAGGCGATGCGCCAAAATTTGCTGATGGGCACGATAAATCATAAATTTAAGGGCCTGAATGGTGTTATCATGTTCCAAAACATCAGAGACTTAAAGGTATAGCATAACAATTCATTTATTGACATAAAATAGTATTGCATACATCCTTACCACTAAGAAGAGTCATTTAGACATGATTTAGATAAGCAAGCTTGCATTCAATATATAGAAGTCCTGTCAAATGAAATGCTTAAGACAATAAAAAGCATAGTTTCTAGTTTAATCAATACATGAAAAATAGAAAGGCTGAACAGTTGGCACAGTCTGAAAGTTTCTTGCAAATAAACATATAAGAGAGGCTTGGTGTCTCTTGCTATAACCAGTATCCTTTTTCCTAAAACTCTTAGATCTATCTATTGTTGGACCTTTTTTCCTCAGAATTTTAGACCCTTCTCTCGTTGACAGAGAGAGTATATATAGCTAGGGAGAAAAACTCCCACCACTTTGGAAAGCTGTAACAGAAAAGATCCAACAATCTCCAGCAATGATGCCAGAATCAAAAGATTTTCAATGCCGTTACAGTGGCAATGAGTTAAAACACGACATCTAGATATTTAGGCACAGGCGCGCCCCTTGTAATGATGGCAGTGGTCCCAGCCAAGCTTCAAGGTGAAAAGTTCCATCCACCGCTTCAGAGAACCAAAACGAGCAGCACCCGATAACACAATCTCGCTCAGCTAGCCCATCGCCCGCTTCGATGATCAGTGTAAGGCACATGGCAGCTCGTCGCGGCCCGAATGAGAATTCCTCCTATTGCTGCTGAGAGATTGCGAAGAAGCGACACGTGTTCAAGGGGCTAAGGGATATCTTGAAGTGGGGAGAAAGCCGCGTGAACCGGGTGTGAAAGACGCTTGGTAGCGTTTCGCAGCCCGCTATGTTCACCTCCTTGCTGTGTTGAAAAGGCTGTGAAAGGTTGCCACCTGGCAAAAGGTAGGGTCCGCCAAAAATAAAGAAGTCCTGCGGAAGTATTTCGTAGCCCACAACTGATTATTTTATCCCTGCAAGAAAAGTTTGTGATACGCCGCCACGTATCAAGATGTGGGCCCCTCTGACAATCTTAGGAGTGATGGCCCTTGTGGAAGGCTTTTGCAACCCGAAGAGACCACAAAGAAACAAGAAATAAGAATCTCTATAGGCGAGGCACGTGGACGCCTAGCATAGCATTTCAGGACCCGAAAGGGAAGTCGCTATCCGAAGTTGTGAAGTGAGAAATGCGCAAAGGGGAAAATCAAAAATTATTGGAAAGCTGAATGAACTCGGTGACGCACAGGCCGACACACGAACATTTACAAAAGGAACCCGAAGGGAGCTATTTGAATCTTTATTTTAATAGCTTTTGGCGACTATCAGGGGCGTTTTGGATAAGGAACAGAGAACCTAAAAACTCTCTGGTTCTGCAGACCAGAGCCTTCATCCATAGGGCGAATGGAGTTAGAGTTTGGAAAGTGTAGCCTGCAAAGGTGACCATTCACTTTCGGACGGCTTTGCCATGCTGCGCAAATTCTCTTGTGCCCCGCGAGATCAATAGCTTCCTTGTGAGGCAGCACCTCAGGTAGGCCGGTGCCTACCTGGATATGGAAAAGAAGCTGGGAGAGTGGATGAATGATTGCCTCAATGTCGGCCGCTGTTGGGGAGTTGCCAAATTCCTTGAATGCCTTCGGGTCGTTCTCCTTCTACTTACTCTTCAGGCTTTTGAATTTGGTCTCTTTCTCTTGTACCTTTTACTAATACTGCTCTTGTAGGCACTCCAACAACTCACCCTTTTGTGCCATCCCCTGACTATATTCAAGGCAGACGCATTCAAGCTCCTCCTCTTTTGACTGTAGGCTCTGTCGGGCCACCTGGTTCTAGCTTTGCAATTCTTTTACTAATCCTGGGTCGGCAACTTGGGTTTTTTCAATTTCGCCCTGAAGCTTGTTTCTCTCATTCTCTGCTGTTAGTGCTCTTTCTGTCATTCGGGCGATATCTGCCTCTAAGGATTTCTCCTTTGTCTCTAGAAAGCTCACCCTTTCCTTGGCTGCCCTGAGCTGCTCATCCTTCTTTAACTGGCGACCAGTTTTGAGGAAGTCGGAAGTGACCACCCGTTGTGTCTCCATGATTTTGACTTTATCTTGCGGCTGGGCTACCTTCATGTCAAGTCCGACAGCATAGATCTCATAGTCCTTAGGTTGCAAATTTTAATTCTTGCTGAGCCTCATCATACGAAGCCTGTACTCTCGGCTCAGCAGGGGCATTGTCATCCTTCGCCTTTTGTCGCCTCATTCTATTTTCACGTGCTTCCTTTCCACAATCTATCTATGCTATGAACTCAGCTGGTGATGAAACTAGCCCACCTGCGAAAGGAACACAAGAAGACAGGGCATAGGGATAGGTAATTTTCATAGGTGCACGCATTTGCTTCTTCTAGAGAGTGACTGTTTGTGGAGAAAAGTGTGGCACGTTCCATAGCTTGGCCTGAGAACTATCAGCAGGCCTAGACATTTGTAGTTGCTGAACCGGAGATTCAGTTGTAAGACTCATTAGTCGGGGAAGAATAGTTGCTAACTGGGTATCAGCTTGTTGCAATGGAAAAAGATTAGTAAGCATAACAGAAAAAGAATGGGCGCCGACAGGAGGAACATTTTTTGAAAGCGAGGTGAGGAAAGTCTAAGCAGCAGTAGTAGGCATAAGCATGCTTGGAGGAGTAATTATAAATGGTTGGGGCTATGAATATGGGGCAAATCCAACCAAATAAGCTAGACCAGAAGCAGAGGGTGGAGGGCTCGGACCAATGGCAGGAGTTGCTGACTAAGCAGGGGCAGATACGAAAGAATGAGATGTAAGAGAGGAAGGAGTGAAATGTACCTACTGACTGGTCGGCAGTGGCTCCAGGATGGTTCGTGACTCGCCCGTAAACTCTGGCATTTGACTAGCAGTGGGCACTTCTCCTCCGGCGGGTTCATGTGAAACTGTTCCGATAACACTTTTCATGCGCTGCCTTTTCGCAGGTGGACACTCACTAACTTCAGCCATCGGATCCCTCTGCTGAGGTGTTAGCCTAACTGATTTAGAGGCCCATGTGCGTGTAAGTGAGCCTCTTGATATATTAAAGTGTACATTAGTGCCCACATAGGCGGCATGCCCGGAGACATTGCCTCCTTGCGCTGAAGAGGATGATACCGCCGTTTCTTCTTCCTACTCCTCGGATCCCCTTGCTTCTTCGCTCCTATCAGCACTAGAGATCGAGCTGGGGTGGCCTTCATTCCACCATCTGTCAAATTCCTGGTCATCCATCAATTGATTATAAGGAGCATCCAACTGTGCTGTTTCCTGGCGATATTTCCAGAAAGCTCTTATCTTTTTATCGCTCTATTCTTCGCCCTTTTTTAACTTGTTATACATGTTGCGTTCTATCTGAAGATTGTCCTTGGCCACAGCCACTGGAAAGTAGAACTTGTGCCATGGGCCCCTGGTATCTGGTGTGGGGATTTGTGCTAATTCAACAAAATGTTCATCCCTATCAGTCCGCTTATTATGCCACTTCTCCCAGTATGGTCGGGGAACATGGGTAACCTTCATATGTGGCTCTGCTAGGTCGTTGAAAGGGTTGTAATCCCACTTATCATTTACCAGTACCAACCCTAGATGTGCCAGCTTCTCCCCTAGCAACTTGTGTGATTGTTTTTTAACCAGCGTTACCGACTTGAAACTCTTCGGGCAAGTGAAGAATCCCTTCCTCTTGTCACTTTCACAGCTACAGAACATGAAATCAATGATACACACCTGTCGGAAAACCTCCAGTGCGAGCACTCTATCGGTGATGCAAGCCGGGAGTAGGAAAGGATTACCAATAAAACCCCACATTCATAGGATTGTGAAATCCTTTCCTAAGAACCAGTCACAAGCAGGGGTGTAGCCTTGCATAAATCCAGTCTGCTCCGTGGTGAGCCAGACGATATCACCTTCTCCAATCAAATCATTTAAAACCGGGGCTATGAAATAGTCTGCGAAGGCATAATAGTCATACGTTGTAGAAAGAAAAGGTGTCCATGTAGACACTGGCTTTCTTTTGTTCTGCTAATCAAAAATTGATAGTGGAAGAAATCGGGCGAAGAAATCTGGATTCTGATGTAGGAACATGTGGACCAAGTAGGAAAGAAATCTAAATTTCTTTTCCGCCTGGTAATTCTCCATCTGATGTATCATTTCTTCAACCATGAACTCAACAAAATCATACCAGAAAAGTTCATGCTACTTGCGAAACTGTATGGCAGGTCCCTGCTGAAAAGCCTCAATCTTTTCATTAGAGTCTCAGCCACAAACAAATGCTAGCATGGACATGGGGTCCTGGAGATCATCGCGGAATGAACCACGCAATAATGGGATACTCGGTGCCTTAGCGGTTGGCGATACCTTTCTTATTAGTCTCCTCTAACAAGAAATCGAAGCTGGTTTTCATCCTCTTCCATATTTTCCCCCCTTGCTTGGGCGGAAATGCTCGATAGTCTCATTTTTTCTGCTTGGATAAGGGATACATAACATATGCCAGATAGCTTCTAGGCTGATCTGAACCCTTAAATTGTGACCTTCAATGCAGTGGGTATCTAGATTATAGCACTGAAAAGCCGCGTCGACCACCTCTGGGCAATAGTGCACCAATGGGACCATATATTTTGGGAGACCACTAAACCAAACTCTACTTGTCGTGGATTGGTTTTCCTTTACTGCTGATAACCTTGCACAAGCCACCTCTTTGAGAGATTTAGGGTTCTTTGCAAGCTTTTGGGTTGTAGATATTATCCCATTTTTCTTTAACCCTTTTCTAGTTACTCCATTCCTTGGGTCTTTCCAACTCCTCTGTGTGGGCTCTTCTCGTCTTCGCGGGTATACCAGGCATGGCATATGCTACATCCTTGTACACGTATACCTCGGCCGAAGAATGAATAGCCATATACAGTTCCTAGCTAATCTCTTTTTGCATCGGCTAAGCTGAAGATTCTGACATTTTTCTTTCACTACAGAACTTGTAAGCTCCTGGCTTGCGAATACGCTTGCACTGGATAGACACACAGAAAACACTTTGCACTTTCCTTGCATTTGTAAAAAGACTTTGAAATACTAAACCTTTTCTTGCAATAATAACAACCTTTCCCAAGGTGGTAGGCGAAAGCAAGGCTTTTGCATTTAATTCGGCATGTACCGTTAATTTGGCAACTCGTGCAAGATGAACTGATTGCTATTCCAAGGTGACCAGATGTCATCATCATATTGGGGTGATCGTGTGATACGCCTTGATCTCCTTCGAAATTGAGCTTGCAACTAGCCTTCTAACCTTGTGTTAGCATGTATAGGCAATTAATATCCTGGCCGGAATGATTACGCCAAGAAAACGATCATAGCCTCAAGAGATACGAGTATCACCTTGAGCTCTGGGATGCGCTTGAGATTTGACACAATAGACTACGGCCATACGTCCCTTCACCAACAAGTGCCACATTTTTAAAGCTAATTAATTAACTACATTTAATTAAGCACGCCTTGGGCCATGCTATCATGGATGTACTGACCCAAAATGTGAACGAACGCAGACTCGGCTCTCAAGATGGTAGCCAGCATACATCATATTTCTTTGAGGCGGATTGGCATATGTCTTGTCAATTTTTTTATAAATAGGCCAGTAGATAGCGAGCAAACATACTTAGCATTTAAGAGGTGATAGGTTAGTAGCAGATTGCTAAGCAAGTCCTTTCATAGGTTAGGTGGTGAGCAGATTCAGCATTATCTTAGTAGACTTAGGGATAGTGTCAGGAGAAATGGATACCCCAATTCGCCTAACCTTGTTCAAATCATAGACGGCGTTTTTAGGTGAGATCTCCACTAGAAGGCTGAAAAGGATGACAAAGAACAAGCACTCGCTGGTTCTGGTAGCCATTAAGTGGGTCCTAGGTAAGGATTGCGTAGAATATGAAGATAAGTATAGGGTGAACACTGATGTATGCTCACACTTTGTAGCGTCCATGCTAGACATTTGCATTCCCCAGCCACTTATCCTGAAGCTGGTCAAAGAAATCTTCCCGAAGAAGTACTTGAATGGGCTCGGCGAGATTGTTACACATGCTGCATACGGGATAGGCCTGCCAACAGCCAGCGACCTGCATCACTTTATTGAAGAAGAAGCTGTCATTGTTTAGCTGCCATTTCTCAGTGGATTCTGCTTGCAGACCCATGGCTAGCACCAGCAAAGGGTTACTCAAGCCCTACACTTCCTATTCCAGAGCTACAATGTGATAACCTTCTATGATGTAGAATGGTATACTGACTTCAGGGACCTGGTGTATCCACCACCGAGGACGGCTGCGTTGAATGATGCTGCTAGTGTCGCGGAGGAGCCCATGGACGAGGAAGAAGCGAACACTGCAGTGAATGTGTCGGTTGCTGCCAGCCATTCCTTTGGATAGATAACCCCTTGCCTTCCTACCTGATGATGTAACTCACCCATTCCAGATAAGCCTGATAAAAGGCAATCATATATATATACTCTGATACTTGTACATTTTGAAAATCGGCATCTCAGCCATTTTGTAACCCAGGAACATATATATATATAAATATATACTTCTCTTTTTAAGAAAAATCTATGCTCCTTTTTGCTTCTATGTTTAATTTTCTGGGTTTGCAAATTTTGTATTCTTTTTCTCCATTTATGAATATATTTTGTGTAAAGAAACTCTAGTGTTTTACCCGCCAATGATAATGAGCAAATGCATAGAAAGACCACTGATTCAGCAAAAGAATAGGCCAAAAATAGGAAAGGAAATAAAAGCGTTATTTACAACTTTACAAGGTAGACCTTTATGCCTAATGGAACAACTTAAGATGAATCCCATTGACAGGGATTCCTAACGGCTCTTGTTCCATATTTTCCAACTCAAAAGCGTTGTGTTGCATGCACCGAATGATTTTGAAGGGTCCCTCCCATAGGCTGTCAAACTTACCGTGTTGACCTGGCTTTGCAGCTCTGCTGTCATATTTTAGCACTAAGTCTCCACTTTTTAGACCTTGGTTGGAGGCCTTCTTGTCAAACCATCACTTGACCACTTGTTGACGGCTTGTCATTGCTTTTAGGGAATTCTCCCTTTTTTCTTGTACTTCTAGTAGTTCAGCGAGCCGAAACTCCATGGCATCATTTTATTCTCTCAAGAGATTTCAATAACTATATCGCCGGGATCTCCATAGAGATAGGTAACAGCACCTCCTTCCCATATACCAGCTCATAAGGTGAAGTCTTGAGGACTTGCTTAGGAGTGTGGTTGGCCCAGAGCGCTTGTCAGAGATTTTTATGCCATTCCCTCTGGTGTTATGAGCCAACTTTTTTAAGGAGTCAGACTAAACTTTTGTTTGTCGACTCGGCTAGGCCATTTCCCTATGGATAGTAGTTTGATAATGTTTTAAGGAATATGCCATTTTTTAATGCAAAATGACATAGCTTTGTACCTAGAAATGCTCTGGCATTGTCTGAAATGATTGTCTTCGAAGGGTCGAACCTTGTCACCAGTGCTTCGAGGAAGTCTACAATCTCTGTGTTTGTTGCCTCCTTAAGGGGAACAGCTTCCGCCCACTTTGTAAAGTAGTCTATAGCTGTTAAAATCCATTTATGTTTGGCACTAGAAATCGGGTTGATCATTCTAATGAAGTCCAAGCCCCATTGTGCAAATGGTTCATCCGCCATGATAGGTTTGAGGGGCATCGCTGAATTCTTCCTTCTGTCAGAGAAGAACTGACATTTTTTACAAGACCTTACCAGAGAGTAGGAATCATTGAAAAATGTAGGCCAGTGATATCCAGCTTGCAGGACCTTGATGGTGGTAGTTTTAGCAGAGAAATATCCACCTTCATCACTATTGTGAAATGCATCGAGGATCCTCTGTGCCTCCCCTGAATTAACGCATCGCAAGAACACACCATTAAAATTTATTTTGAAAAGAACTCCTTCTATCAGCGTATATCGGCAATTCTGTAGCTGGTAATACCTTCTTTTTTAGGATGAGAGACCTGGCAGATACCTTCCGGTTTGCATGAAGTTCATTCTATCTGTCAGCCAATCATTTTCCAATCTAGATCCATTTATTAGGACGAGCCCTAGTTGTTCCTCTTTGGCAGGTACCTCCTCGTTCTGTACCATATACTCACACAGTCCTCTACCTTTGACAGTCTTGGTAGGCCTAACCTCGATGTCATACTCCAGGATTTTGGTAATCCAATTAGCCCTTTTTTCTGTGATCTCTCCCTCCATGATGTATTCCCGCACACTAGAATGTGCGACATATACTAGAACTTTGTTACAGGAAATTAGATGGCGGAACTTTTTAAGTCCCTTTAGTATTGCGAAGGCCTGTCTTTCGACGAAGTTATAATTTGCCTCATATTCCTTTAGGGTTCAGGAATAGAACGCAACTGGATGCTCTCCCTTTCCTTCTCTATCTATTTGAATCAAAATAGTAGCGATACTCGACTTGCTACTGAAGGCATACATTATAAAATCTTTACATTGATCTGAATTAATTAACACTGGGGCTGTGGAGATCACTCCTTTGACCTTTTCAAAAGCCTCCCGAGCTTCTGTTGTCCACTTGAAAGCTTGATCATTTTTTAGCATTAGGGTGATCAGCCTAATCATTCTCGCAAAATCGGAAATAAATTTGTTGACAAAATTTACTTTGCCCAGAAAAGACTGGACACCTTTCTTATTTACCAAAAGGGGAAGTTCCTTTATAGCACTTACTCGTTCAGGGTCAATTGAAATACCTTCCTTAGACACAACATGCCCTAACAGTTTGCCTTGAGGTACTCTGAATACACATTTCTTTGGATTTAGGGAAACCCCGAACTCCTGGCACTTTTGAAAAACTAATTCCAAATGATCAAAATGATCATCTTTAGATTTAGAGAACACAGTAAGGTCATCCAAATAGATTAGGATAAACTTATTGATCAGTTAGCTAAATGCGATGTCCATAGCTCTCTAGAAATTTTCCCCTGCATTAGATAAGCCAAAAGGCATTTTAGCATATGCAAATGTTCCCGACTTGGTGGTGAACGTAGTCTTGTGCTGATCTTCTTCTTTTACTCAAATCTGGTTATAGCTAGAGAAGCCATCCAGTAGAGAGAACATTTCTGATCCTGCGACAGTCTGGAAGATCGATTCCATAGAAGGCAATGGATAGTGGTCTTTCAGAGATGCTCTGTTCAGGTCTCAGAAGTCCACGCATAAGCGGATATCACCATTCTTCTTTCAGACTGGTACTAGATTTGATACCCAAGTACTATGTTTGATTGGGAAGACAATACGTGACTTGATGAGTTTGGTTAGCTCTTGTGCCATTATGGCCTCAACTTTAGGGTTGACTGGCTGCTATTTCTGTCAGACTGGTTTTGCACCTTCTGTTAGCTCAATAGTATGTTGAATGATGCCAAGATCATAACCCTCCAGATCATCGTAAGACTAGGCCACTACTCCATATTTTCCACATAAATTGATAAGCCTTTCTCTATCTTGCTGTGAGACATCTTTTCTGACTAGAAGATTCTTGTCATCGAAGACCCGAAGGTTTTCATAATCAATTTTATCTGCCATGAATTTCTGCTTATCATTTCAGGCGTCATTACTATCGAAAAAATTCTCGAGAGTAACTAACCATTTTGAAAGTTTTTTGACTTCAGCTGCATATTTTTTCCTTCATAGGCCTCGGCGATCTTTGGTTGAAGTTGATCAGTAAATTCCCCAGAGTGGTGGATAAATGAGGCGATGTCCTCATTGCTCTCAAAGACCTGCCAACTCTGATCATTGTCGGGGATTGCTGGTCTAACAAGCACTCGCACTGAATATTTGTTCTGAAGCAAGTCAGAGATAGGATCAAACTAAGCACCGTTCACCGCCATGTGATCTGCATCGCCATTCTGCGTTCGGGGAATGGTCAGGATGTTGAAAGCTTCAAAACTTTCCATTAGGTCTCAGATTCGATGACAATAGGATTTCATGCGGATATTCTTTACTACAGAGATTCCTCAGACCTGATTAACTACTAGTTCAGAAGCTCTGAACATAATCAATTGCTTGATACCCATTCTTTCCACTAGGCTTAACCCTTGGACTAACCCTTCATATTCAGCCTCGTTATTTGAACAAGCGAATTGAAATCAGAAAGACCTCATCAACTTTTCATTCTGTGGGGACATTAGACATACCCCTGCTTCAGCTCCAACTTTGCTCCTTACTCCATCAAAATACAATGTCCACAGCTCATTTGCTTGGTCATCGTAAGATTCTTTGGCGACCTTCAGAAGAACCTTAGCCGTTGACATTTGATAAACCGCCTCAATACTGGCTGAAGGCTTATTTGGTACTGAGCTGATCTCTTGTTGAAGCACCTTTTGTAGCATAGTTTTTTGTTCTGGGATAGCTAGAATGTCCCATAAAGACACATTAGCAGATGATTTCTTTAATTGTTCCACCACATTAAAATGTGAGGAGTTCAAAGATTTTTGCTCCTTTGCTCTTGTTATAATAACTTCCTTCCACGGTTGAGAAGGCTAAGAGACGGTCGAAGTGCCAGGAATTTGATCGGACATGCCTTTGTGTTGCGGGATGTCCGAAAGTGAAACAACGGGCTCACCAGTGAATCTCCTCTTTGAGCGTGTGTTATAGTCAGACTGTACCTGTGGCGTTTCGGCTGTGGACGTGTCATTTGCAAACACCATTTTCTCATCTTCCATCCATGAGAAGAGTGCATGATCAAGAACAATATTGGACTCCTGCTCTAAGGACATTCCTTGCATTTGCGCGGTAAGGACCGCATTCTCCATTGCCGAGGCATATATGTATTCTCCATTCTTTGTCACAGTACCTTGACTACGTTGCTCTACTACCTTTTGTTGTAAGTTGCCACGCAGACAATTTCGGGGCATATGCGCATCATTGCAAGGGAAGCACCATGGATTGTTATCATCAATAAGATTGTTTTGTCCTACGGTTAGTTCTCTACTCGAGTTTGGTGACGCACCTAGTAGCGGCGTAGGCACCAGAACCATTTGGTTTGTAGCCACCATGGGTGGATTAGTGCGAGGCGCATTCTGATATTAATTTTGCTGATAGGTAGGGTGCCCATTTTGATAGTTTTGATATGCGGGCCATGGAGGCATTGCTTGGTTCTACTTGAGAGTTGTTATATCATTTGCCATAGTTCGCAACATCTCCTTGAGGTCGCCTATTTTATCCTTGGAAGAACTCGATGTAGAGGCCAAGTTTTCAAGAGCGGCTGCATATGAATACATCGATTAGGGAGTTGCTGGCGCACTAGTTGATGCGGTCTCTTGTGCAGAGGTCGATATCTCAGGAAATATCGGCACAATAGGTCGAGGAGGAAATTTCCCACAATTTATTAAATGATTCTCCGCTTTGATAGCGGTAGCATAAGCATCTGGTAGAGTGGCTCCTCCCAAAGACTTGATCATCACAGAAATGTCAGGATTAATGGATTTTAGGTAAAATATGAATGCCAATTCTAGAGTCGGGTGGATAGTCACAGGAATCCTCCACCAATTTAAGTGAAATTAGGCATTGAAATTAGTCAGAGCCTCCTGGGGCGGTCATCTTATGACCGATAGCTAATAATATAACGAAGAACGATCTCCGTTATTTGAGAACCTTTCATAGAATGGATCTCCGAGGTCATCCCAAGTGCGAATGGTATTAGGAGTCATTGTTCAGTACCAATCCAAAGCCTTGCCTTTGAAGGACGCAGCGAGAGCCTCAGGGCTACATTCTACGCTGTGATACCGTGTACCAGACATACATCCACTACATCCTGCAAATGTTCTGTTGGTATTTTTGTGTTATCTTTGACAAATTTGGGAAGAGCTTTCAAGGCCGAAACCGGGATAGCGCCCCAAATAGCAGGCACTACCGGAGCTACCAGGGGACTTCCAGCATCCCATGCTACATAGTTTATGTTTCGCGGCTGGCAACATGGTGAAAGGAAAAGGTGGTGGGAATGGAATAGTTACTAACTAATTTGCGGCCTAGATTATCCCTAATGGAGGCACTAGTAAACCTGGGTTATCTGCAGTCTGGGATCTAGTTATAGGCCGATGGCTCATACACCCCTCTATAAGACAATTTCATTAGTTTGGGTCCCACCGGGCGTGTCAAAAAAATGTACTAACTGTTGACACCAAAATTTGACGAGATAAAAGTGTCTTATGGGAAATTCAGTTCAAGGGGGACCCTTTTGTGCCAAACTGAGTGACCTCCAGGTTTTAAAGAAGTCGGCTTCTTCTATAATAGTTTTTGGGAAAGGGAAAAAGAAGTAGATATAATGAAGCAAAGTCTAATTTAAGGCCCTGAAAGCTCTTCCCAAATTTGGGAAGAGCTTTCAGGGCCGAAACTAGGATAGTTTATAGTTTAATCAATACATGAAAAATAGAAAGGCCGAACAGTTGGCACAGTTTGAAAGTTTCTTGCAAATAAATATATAAGAGAGGCCTGGTGTCTCTTGCTATAACCAGTATCTTTTTTCTTAAAACTCTTGGGTCTATCTATTGTGGGACCTTTTTTCCTTAGAATTTCAGACCCTTCTCTCATTGACAGAGAGAGTATATATAGCTAGGGAGAAAAACTCCCACCGCTTTGGAAAGCTATAACAGAAAAGATCCTACAATCTCCAGCAATGATGCCAGAATCAAAAGATTTTCAATGTCGTTATAATGGCAACGAGTTAAAACATGACATCTGGATATTCAGGCTTAGGCACGCCCCTTGTAATGATGGCAGTGGTCCCAGCTAAGCTTCGAGGCGACAAATACCATCCACCGCTTTAGAGAACCAAAACGAGCAGCACCCGATAACACAATCTCACTCAGCCAGCCCACCACCCGCTTCGATAATTAGTGTAAGGTAGGTGGCAGCCTGTCACGGCCTAAATGAGAATTCCTCCTACTATTGTCGAGAGATTGCGAAGAAGCGACATGTGTTCAAGGGGCTAAGGGCTATCTTGAAGTGGGGAGAAAGCCATGTGAACCAGGTGTGAAAGACACTTGGCAGCGTTTCGCAGCCCGCTATGTTCACCTCCTTGCCGTGTTGAAAAGGCTGCGAAAGGTTGCCACCTGGCAGAAGGCAGGGTCTGCTAAAAATAAAGAAGGCCCATGGAAGCATTTCGTAGCCAGCAGCTGCTTAGTTTATCCCTGCAGGAAAAGTTTGTGATACATCGCCACGTACCAAGATGTGGGCCCCTCTGACAATCTTAGGAGTGATGGCCCTTGTGGAAGGCTTTCGCAACCTGAAGAGACCACAAAGCAACAGGAAATAAAAATCTCCGTAGGCGAGGCACGTGGACGCCCAATGCGGAATTTCGGGACCCCAAAGGGAAGCCACTATCCGAAGTTGCGAAGTGAGAAATGCGCAAAAGGGAAGATCAAAACTTGTCAGAAAGTCGAATGAACTCGGCAATGCATAGGCCGGCACACGAACATTTACAAAAGGAACCCGAAAGGAGCTGTTTGAATCTTTATTTTAATAGCTTTTGGCGACTATTAGGGGCATTTCAGATAAGGAACGGAGAACCCAAAAACTCTCTAGTTCTACAGACCAGAGCCTTCATCCATAGGGCGAATGGAGTTAGAGTTTAGAAAGTGTAGCCTGCAAAGGCGACCATTCACTTTTGGACGGCTTTGCCATGCTGCACAAATTCTCTTATGCGCCACGGAGATCAATAGCTTCCTTGTGAGGCAGCACCTCAGGTAGGCTGGTTCGTGCTTGGATATGGAAAAGCAGCTGGGAGAGTGGATGAATGATTGTCTCAATGTTGGCTATCGTTGGGGAGCTACCGAATTCCCTGAATGCCTTCGGGTCGTTCTCCTTCTGCTCAATAACCTCCACAATCTGTGTAGTTGTGGTAATGGAGCCATCCTCGAGAAACGGGGATGGCAACCCTAGTTTGCCTAACTCAAAAAAACTTCCCCGTATGCCATCAAGTGCCTTGCTTAGAAAAGTCGTCGCTGCCTTAGTGCGCTAGAAAGTGGAGTGACAATGGATGAATTTGTTGGCAATTTGAGCAGCAATGTCCCGATCTTCGATACCCGCCTCAGCAAGGATTTCATTTGAGACGAAGAATAGCTTGTTGAGCAAGTCCCTTGCCTCAGAAACCTTTTCTAGGATGAAACGCGAGAACTGCTCCATTGTGTCGTGGGCTTCTTGATTGAGTCTTGATGCCTTGTCGATGAACCGAAGGGTAGGCTATAGTATTAGGAAAAAAGTCTTGACTTTCTCCCAGTGAGAAATATACAATTACCTAACTAGCAGAATGACATCAGGTTGGATAGGGGTAGGTAACAGAAAGGCTTTAAGCGAAGAAATTTCTGCTTCCCTTGAAATAAGGGTCTCGGCCAATTCTGCCTTCTTTTTTTTCTCGGATGCCAACTGCTCCGTATAGCTGCTCATTTTTTTATTCCAAGTTTGTTCAGCTCGGGAGTGGTTAGTCAATTGCTCTTCTAGAGAAGCCTTTATCTCTCGGAGCTCCTCTTCTAACTTAGTCTTTGTCTCTCGGAACTCCTTCTCTAGCTTAGTCTTCAGGCTTTTGAATTCGACCTCTTTCTCCTATACCTTTTGCTGATACTACTCTTGTAGGTGCTCCAACTCCTCACCCCTTTGTGCCATCCCCTGACTATATTCAAGGTAGAAGCATTCAAGCTCCTCCTTTTTTGACTGTAGGCTCTGTCGGGCCACCTGGTTCTGGCTTTGCAATTATTTTACTGATCCTAGGTCAGTAACTTGGGTTTTCACAATTTCACCCTGAAGCCTGTTTCTCTTATTCTCTGCGGTTAGCGCTCTTTCTATCATTCGGGCGATATCTGCCTCTAACGATTTCTCCTTTGTCTCTAGAAAGCTCACCTTTCTTAGGCTGCCCTGAGCTGCTCATCCTTCTTCTTTAGCTAGCGACCAGTTTTGAGGAAGTCGAAAGTGACCACCCGTTGTGTCTTTTCCATGATTTTGACTTTATCTTGTGGCTGGGCTACCTTCATGTCAAGTCCGACAGCATATATCTCATAGTCCTCAGGTTGCATTTCTCCTTGGGGCTTGCTTATCCTTGGGTACATAATTGCAAATTTTAATTCTTACCGGGCCTCATCATACAAAGCCTGTACTCTCCGCTCGGCGGGGGCATTGTCATCCTTAGCCTTTCGTCGCCTCATTCTATTTGCGCGCACTTCCTTTCCATAATTTATCTATGCTATGAACTCAGCTGGTGATGAAACCAGCCCACCTGCGAAAGGAACACCAGAAGGCAGGGCATAGGGATAGGTAATTTTCATAGGCACACGCATTTGCTTCTTCTGGAGAGTGACCGTTTGTGGAGAAAAGTGTGGCACGTTCCATAGCTTGGCCTGAGAACTATCAGCAGGACTAGACATTTGTAGCGGCTAAACCGGGGATTCAGTTGTAAGGCTCATTAGCCGGGGAAGAATAGTTACTGACTGGGTATCAGCTTGTTGCAATGGAAAAGGATCAGTAAGCATAGCGGAAAAAGAATGGGGGCCGACAGGAGGAACATTTTTTGAAAGCGAGGTGAGGAAAGTCTGAGCAGCAGCAGTAGGCGTAAGCATGCTCGGAGGAGTAATTATAAATGGTTGGGCCTGTGAATACTAGGTAAATCCAACCGAATAAGCTGGACCAGAAGCAGAGGGTGGAGGGCTCGGACCAATGGCAGGAGTTGCTGACTGAGCAGGGGCGGATATGAAAGAAATGAGATGTAAGAGAGGAAGGAGCGAAATGTACCTGCTGACTAGTCGGCAGTGGCTCTAGGATCGTTCGTGACTTTCCTGTAAACTCTAGCATTTGACTAGCAGTGGGCAGTTCTCCTCTGGCGGGTTCATGTGAAACTGTTCCGATAACACTTTCTGTGTGTTGTCTTTTCGCAGGTGGACACTCACTAATTTTAGCCATCGGATCCCTCTATTGAGGCATTAGCTTGACCGATTTAGCGGCCCATGTGTGTGTAAGCGAGCTTCTTGATATATTAAAGCGTACATTAGTGCCCACATAGGCGGCATGCCCGAAGACATTGCCTCCATGTGTTGAAAAGGATGATACCACCGTATCTTCTTCCTGCTCCTCAGATCCCTCTGCTTCTTCGCTCATGTCAGCACTAGAGATCGGGCTGGGGTGGCCTTCATTCCACCATCTGTCAAATTCCTGGTTGTCCTTCAATTGATTATAAGGAGCATCCAACTATGACGTTTCCTAGCGATAATTCCAGAAAGCTCTTATATTTTCATTGCTCCATTCTTCGCCCTTTTTTAACTTATTATACATGTTGCGCTCTATCAGAAGATTGTCATTGGCCATAGCCACTAGAAAGTAGAACTTATGCCATGGTCCCCTGGTATCCGGTGTAGGGATTTGTGCTAATTAAACAAAATCTTCATCCCTATCAGTCTGCTTATTACGCCGCTTCTCCCAGTATGGTTGGGGAACATGGGTAACCTTCATATGTGGCTCTGGCAGGTCATTGAAAGGGTTGTAATTCCACTTATCATTTACCAGTACCAACCCTAGATGTGCCAGCTTCTCCCCTAGCAACTTGTGTGATTATTTTTTAACCAACGTTACTGACTTAAAACTCTTCGAGCAAGTGAAGAATCCCTTCCTCTTGACACTTTCGTAGCTACAGAACATGAAATCAATGATACACACCTGTCAGAAAACCTCCAGTGCGAGCACTCTATCAGTGACGCAAGCTGGGAGAAGGAAAGGCTTACCAATAAAACCCCACATTTAAAGGATTGTGAAATCCTTGCCTAAGAACCAGTCACAAGCAAGGGTGTAGCCTTGCATAAATCCAGTCTACTCCATGGTGAGCCACACGATATCACCTTCTCTGATCAAATCATTTAAAATCGGGGCTATGAAATAGTCCGCGAAGGCATAATAGTCATATGTTGCGGAAAGGAAAGGTGTCCATGTAGACACCTGCTTTCTTTTGTTCTGCTCATTAAAAATTGATAGTGGAGGAAATTGGGCGAAGAAATCCAGATTCTGATGTAGGAACATGTGGACCAGGTAGGAAAGAAATCTAAAGTTCTTTTCTATCTGGTAATTCTCCATGTGATGTATCATTTCTTCAACCATGAACTCAGCAAAATCATACCAGAAAAGTTCATGCTGCTTGCAAAACTGTATCGCAGGTCCTAGCTGAAAAGCCTCAATCTTTTCATTAGAGTCTCGGCCACAAAAAAATGCCAGCATGGACATGGAGTCCTGGAGATCATTGCGGAATGAACCACACGATAATGGGATACTCGGTGCCTTAGCAGATGCGATACCTTTCTTATTAGTCTCCTCTAACAAGAAATCAGAGCTGATTTTTATCCTCTTCTATATTTTCTCCCCCTTGATTGGGCGGAAATGCTCGATAGTCTCCTTTCTTCTGCTTGGATCAGGGATACATAACATATGCCAGATGGCTTCTGGGCTGATCTGAACCCTTAAATTGTGACCTTCAATACAGTGGGTATCTGGATTATAGCGCTGAAAAGCCACGTCAACCACTTCCAGGAAATAGTGCACCAATGAGACCATATATTATGGGAGACCGCTAAACTAGACTCTACCTACCGTCGATTGGTCTTCCTTTGCCACTGATAACCTTGCGAAAGCCACCTCTCTGAGAGATTTAGGGTTCTTTGCAAGCTTTGGGTCGTAGATATTATCCCATTTTTCTTTAACCTTTTTCTGGTTACTCCATTCCTTGGGTCTTTCCAGCTCCTCTATGTGGGCTCTTCTCCTCTTTGCAGGTATACCAGGCGTGGCATATGCTACATTCTCGTACACATATACCTCGGCCGAAGAACGAATAGCCATATACAGTTCTTGGTGAATCTCCTCTTGCATCGGCTGAGCTAAAGATTCTAACATTTTTCTTTCACTGCAGAACTTGTAAGCTACTGGCCTGCGAGTACGCTTGCATTGGATAGATAGACAGAAAACATTTTGCACTTTCCTTGCATTTGTAAAAATGCTTTGAAATACTAAGCCTCTTCTTGCAATAATAGCAACCTTTCCCAACGTGGTAGGCGAAAGCAAGGCTTTTGCATTTAATTTGGCATGTACTGTTAATCTGACAACTCGTGCAAGATGAATTGATTGCTATTCCGAGGCGGTCGGATTTCATCATCATATTGGGGCGATTGTGTGATACGCCCTAATCTCCTTGAAAATTGAGCTTACAACTGGTCTTCTAACCTTGCGTTAGCATGTACAAGTAATTAATATCCTGGCTGGAATGATTACGCCAAGAAAACGATCATAGCCTGAAGAGATACAAGTATCGGCTTGGGCTTTGGGATGCGTTTGAGATTTGACATAATAGCCTATGGCCATACGTCACTTCACCAACAAGTGCCACCTTTTTAAAGCTAATTAATTAACTGCATTTAATTAAGCACACCTTGGGCCATGCTATCATGCATATACTGACCCAAAATCTGAACGAACGCAGACTCGGCTCTCGAGATGGCAGCCAGCATACATCACGTTTCTTTGAGGCAGATTGACATGTCTTGTCAATTTTTCTATAAATAGGCCTGTAGATAGCGAGCAAACATACTTAGCATTTAAGAGGTGATAGGTTAGTAGCAGATTGCTAAGCAAGTCCTTTCATAAGTTAGGTGGTGAGCAGATTCGGCATTATCTTAGCAGACTTAGGGATAGTGTCAGGAGAAATGGATACCCCAATTCGCCTAACCTCGTTCAAATCACAGACGGCATTTTTAGGTGAGATCTCCATTAGAAGGCTGAAAAGGATGACAAAGAAGAAGCACTCGCTGGTTCTAGTAACCATTAAGTGGTGTAGACACCTAAAATTGGTCTGAAGAATCTAACTAATTGAATATGACTTATTTGATTAATTAATCTTAAATTCATCTACTTAGTAAATAAATAGAAATATTTATTTATATTAAGTTCATTATTTCTTCTTTTTTTCCTAATTAAATAAATAAAATTAAAAACTTTGTTTTATTTAATTATTATCGTCATTACTTCTTTTATACTTCTATCTTAAAATTAAATACACAATTTGTGTTATTTAAAACCACATCTCTTCTTAATTAAATAAACATCTATAAAAATATTTTATTTAATTATCATTCTCCTTTTAATTTAATAAACAAACCCTATAGTTTGATTTATTAAATTATTTATTCCTCTTTTGCTAAATTTAAATAATAAATTAAATTTATTTAAATTTATGCATAAATGTTACCACTATTCCATCACCAATGAAATTATTTTTTTCAAAATTTAATTAATGGCACTGCTTTTCACGGGAAAAGCTTTAGGGACAAACCTGCAGGAAATTCTCTCAACAACCTTCCACCCACCTTCCCTCTTATCTTGCCTAGTGTTTTCATGGGGAGAAACCATTCTCCATGATCAGCTCCATCTTCTCATCCCATGCCTTTGAATTCTCCAGATGGAATCATAGCCCCTCATCCCGTATTCCTGTGTAATTGTGCTACCGTGAAAGCTATAAATACAGCTCTTGGGCTACAAGAAATGGATCCCAACTTATGCAATCTTACTCTACAGGTTTCCAAAGCATCCAAGCATCCAAGCAATCAAGCATTCAAGCATCCATCCATCACCCATCAAGCAGCAATCAAGCATCCAACATTTGCAGTCATGGCTGCCATTACAATAGAATTTGCATATTTAGTCACATAGGAATAGAATTAGTTCATTTCTCATTCTCTAAGTGTCATTTCAATAGTTTAATTAGCTTACAAATCTAAGAGCTAAGTAGATTAGAGAAATCTTTAGAGTTAGAGAGCAATAGGATAGATTTCTGAAGCTTTTTAGTTTAAATTAGTTTAAATTTATTAAACTTTAGATGCAATGTCCTATTTAGAAGCGTAGATGCATTGTTTAGTTTGTTTTCCCCGTTCTACCGCTTACAAATTGGTGCCCACCATGGGGCATAACCCCATATTTTGCTAAAATTTTGAAAATTGTGTCTTACAGGTATCGGCGTGAAAGTTTTCGCGGAATCGTGAGTTTTTGCAGCGCACCAGGTCTCTGTTACTACGCCCCGAGTTACTGTTCCAGCATGCCACGTCACTATTCCAGTGCGCTGGGTTTATATTTCAGCGCGCCGAGTCACTGTTTGAGCACCCCACTTTATTATCTTCAAAATTATTTTTTATCTGGATTTGATGCGTCCGCGGCCAGATTCTATTTCTGTCTACTTTCTTGGTTAAAATTTACCAATCCTAGGATAGAAATGGATAAAATTTACCAATCCTATGATAGAAATGGATAAAAATTTATCAATCCTAGGATAGAAATTTCATATTTATTTTTTCGGATTAAAATTGAACATCATGCTTGTTATGGAGCAATATCTCCATATAGGGTAAATCATTTATCTTTTGGGTTTTAAAAAGAACAACATCTTTGCTGTGATTGGCTGACAGGTTTATGCTCTCCCCTTAACTGGGTACATCAGAATACTGGACTCACTTTTACTTTACGCATTTTCAAGCTTTCATTAAAACCTTTAGACAGGTCTACCATAGTGGGAAAAAGTACTCACCCTACGGGAACGAGCTGAGTGGGGACAGCTAAAAGCCATGGCATTCCAACCCACTTTAAAATTTATGTGAATTTGGGGAAACCCTCTTTCAACGGAAGTGTGCAGGATAACCATCCCCAAAATATTTGTTCTAAAGATTGGGAGGTCTCTCAAGGGAGTTTATCTATTTGCCGCTCTGAACGGAAACACTATCTAAGAACCTAGGAATAGAAACACGCTTGTCAGTTTCTAAACATTGTAATACTCGGTGGTGCAGGGGCGGGGAAGAATCTACCCTCAAGCACTCACCATATAATTGCCAAGGACTGTTTGCTCAAGGGATCCGGTATCCACTTCCGTCACTCTGAGTACGCACCTGGAAAAGAAAAAAACATGGGTGCCCTCTAGGGGGTGACATGGCTGTGTGATTCGACGCAATTCCAAGCTGTGGGCCGTTCGAGTATATAACGATGACCTTTTGTCTCTAGGAGTGAGTCTATCTGAAGTGTTTTATTTGTTATAAACTAGTGAAAATTAAGAAGAATCATTGATTCTTAAGAACATACACTATCTATTTAGATTCTAGGATTTTTAAAGACAACTATTCTATTCTTGCTTGCTGTGTTTTCTCTCATTAAACTCAGATAAGATCATCATAAGAAAATCTTCAAAATCAAAACACTTGTGGAATTCTCATGATTCGAGATTGGGTATCCACCAAGTTTGTCAAGAAATCTCTTGTCAAATGAGTCAGAAAACTAAAGAAAACACTTGCATACAAACAACTTCTGAGAAAACAACGATTTCTATATCAAAGCAGGAAAGTTCTACTCCAACATAGGACTTTTATTCATAGGTATCACGATTTCTCTAGAGGTTATACGAACGACTATGCTGTAGCTCCCTTAGATTCACAAGCATTTTATCAAAGAAGGGCTCTAAGGCAACACCACAACCACAGTCAAAGAATTCGTCCAAAATACATCCCACAACCGGCCATCCAATATGACACCAGACCAAGTGAGTTTCATAGAATAAGATAAATTTTCTATCTTAAACACCTCAAAGTTCTATTTTAGCGCATCACTTGTCTGTTTTAGCACGTAGCTGATCTATTTTAGCTCTTTGGGTCTCTGTTCCAGCGCTCCCGGTCTCTATTTTAGCGCATAGCTAGTCTGTTTTAGCGCGTCGAGTCTCTATTCCAGCACGCTCGGTCTCTGTTTTAGTGCGTAGCTGGTCTGTTTTAGCGCGTCGGATCTATGTTCCAGCGCACCCGATCTTTGTTTTAGCACATAGGGTCTCTGTTCCAGCGCGCCCGGTCTCTGTTTTAGTGCTTTGGGTCTCTGTTCCAGCGCTCCCGGTCTCTGTTTCAGTACGTTGTGTCTCTGTTTTAGCGCGCCATAAAGTCAGAAAAATAGAGAGTTGGTAAGATAGTTTTTCAGTTTGCCCATATCGATAACAAAGTTTTCATCAGTCCAGAACATTTTTTTTTCCACAATCCAGAACATTTGGGTCATACAAAAGGAAAACTTTACCCTTACAGCTAGATCTTGAAACATCTTGCAAAGTGTCATTATCACCAAATCTGAGATTTTCTGTCAAAATTTCCCTATCAAGGATTTTTATCATCCTTCCATCACGAAACTAGACACGACTAAATCAGATTTTAAATCAAAAAACCTTGACACTTCAATCAAAAATCCAAGATCAAAGTCTAGAGTAAAACTCTAACGTTTGTATGCCTATTTTCACACGATCAGCATATCAAAAACAGCAAGAGGAAAATGAAAGAATAGCAGCCATGGCTGAAGAAAACCCTCGGGGACGATATAGCAACACTGATCCTCTAACTAACTCACATGAGAAAGAAATAACTGCAAAGGAAATCGAGAAAGTTCAACAAGACCCTCATTTCCATAAGTTTATGGAAAATATGCTAGAGCAAGATATGGAAAAGTATCTTCTATTATTAGCTGACAAAGGTGCTAAGCTTCCTAAAGACTTTGATGTCAATCAACTTAAGGAAACAACCACACCCAAGACAGCTAGTGTGGAAAACCCAAATCAAATAGATGCTTTGACAAAACAAATCCAACAGTTACAATTATAGTTCCAAAATATCCAGCAAGGGCCAACAAAGAGATATTCATTGCAAGACATTTGCC
Source organism: Sequoia sempervirens (assembly GCA_007258455.2). Lineage (NCBI taxonomy): Eukaryota > Viridiplantae > Streptophyta > Pinopsida > Cupressales > Cupressaceae > Sequoia > Sequoia sempervirens. Next base: position 747,638,024 of record VDFB02270651.1, on the reverse strand, counting down.
CTTATCCATTCGATCCAAGCATTAACATGATACCATTTCCACGGTATTGTGAATACCCAACATACAACAAATATAATGGAAGAACCGATCCATTTGATCACGTACAAAAATTTCGAGCCATGAGCATAGAGTTCACACATGAGGACTCTTACTACGATTATTTCCAAGAAGCTTAGGAAACACTTGCATGGAGTGGTTTTCTAAATTAGAACCTGGGATTCAATCCTTTGAAGAACTAATCAATAGGTTCATAACACACTTCTCATTCAACATCCAACATGGGGTAACCTTAAAAGAACTCTACAACACCAAAAAAGAAAAGGGTGAAAAGTTTCTTTCCTTTCTCCAACGATGGAGAAGGCTATTTGCTAAATATCCTAGATCTATTCCTGAAGAGGAGAAGATATAGATGTTCATTGATAACTTAGTGAATGACATGAATTACAGATTGGATTTACAATGTCCATCTACATTTGAACAAGTTATCGAAAAAGGGCTCAAAATTGAAGAGGCTCTCATCAAAAGAGGAACGATCAAACACTTCATTGAAGGTTCAAACAATAACAATTCCTCTAACAACAACAATGAAAAGCCAAGATTTTGGCGAAAGAACAAGAATATTGATACCATGATCGATACACACACATCTAAATTAGTATTCACCTTGACGTCAACCACTACAAACAAACAAAACAATAGTTTTAATGTCAAACAAAGTAGTGATCAAGGAAATAATCAAAATAGTGGAGAAACAAAAACTCAATCATTCCAATGACCATCCAATAAATGAAAATTCACGCCATTAGGACAATCATTGGAATCGGTCCTCGAAGAACTTTTAGACGAAAAACTCATTCAAGTGCAAGAGGCTAGAAATTGGGACCCTCAAGTCAAACCATCATGGTGGAATGACTTACATTACTGTCACTACCATCAAAATAAAGGCCACATGATTGAAAATTGTTGGCAATTAAAACATGCAGTACAAGACCTCATAGATCAAAAGAAAGTATTTGTAGAGGGACACCAAACAAACAAAGATCATACAACATTCAAAAATCCTCTACCCAATTATCAGAAGGGAGAATCTTCTTCCGCAAACACCAAAGGTAAAAATGTTGGTTATGTTTATGACACAACGATCCTTTGTTTGTCCGCTACCAAGGAGGATGAAGAGTTATGCAACCAAATCAATCAAAACAATGACATTACATCTACCAATTTGGTACAACATATGGACAAATTTGAAAACCAAATCAATGTAATCACACTCAAAGGGAAACAAGAATACTAACGGTTAATGCCACAACAAGGGCACAATCCAAAGTTATATTAAAAGGAGCATCAATATCATCCCCATATGTGGATCCTCCCTCTAATCAATATAACCTCATCAATCAATTGCAAAAAATACCAGCACAGATATCCATCTTAGAACTTTTAAAAATTTCCCCATCACATAAAGAGGTTCTTGAACAGGCTCTTGTATCAACCATGGTACCTAACAATTTGGATGTGTGTCAGTTCCAAGCTATGGTGGGACATTTATCCGCACCTCATTGCCTTTCATTCTCTGAACATGATGATGTATCACTCACCCATCCACATAATTCCGCTCTTCACATTGAAGTCCTCATCCATAAACATCGTGTAAAGCGTGTCCTGATAGATGGAGGGGCTGGTTTAAATATTTGTACCTTAAAGCTGATCCATGCACTAGGATACTCAGATGAAGCCATTGATACAAGAAGAAAAATCACAATCAAAGCATATGATGAAGAAGAAAGGTCCTCTAAAGGGTTGATCATATTACCCATTCAAGTACGACCTATTATCCAAAAGGTGGTTTGCCAAGTATTAGATAGGGAACTGACATACAACATACTATTGGGATGCCCTTGGATACATGATATGCAAGCAGTACCTTCTACCTATCATCAATGCCTAAAATTTCTCGTCAATGGACAGGAGGTAACAATCACAGCACACTACAATGACACCCAAGCTTGTCATACATTGAAGACATCTCAAGATACATTCATACCTAACAATAGAGAAGTTAGCACATTAGATGGTGAGCAACAACAGAGCTTCATATCAAAGTGGCTTCCAAAACAGCAAAAATCACAAGAAATAAGGGTGGCACAATCTAACCCTTCAAATGTTCAAGAACAATTGGCCCCACTCTCAAATCAAGTCACCAGGGAAGTACAGATAAGTGACAAAGGAATAAGTGAATATGGTGTTGGACACTCATTTCATCTATCACAAATGTTACCCTGCTTACAAACATATGGACAACCATCTACAATCACCCAAAATTTAGAACAATCTACAACAACATTAGATGGAAGATTTGTAAAAGCTGGGAACTTAGATGAAGAATCAGAAGATAAGGCCATACTAAATTGGCTTTATAAGGATGAGCAGGCCTCTACTTCTACAAGTAATATCATAGAAACAAATCAATATGGAAAGGGAAAAACTATTTTGGAGAAGATGGGATATTCAGGACAGGGACCTCTTGGGTTAAGGAAACAAGGCATAACAGAACCAATCTAGCCTCTTACGCTCCAACATAAGGATAAAACAGGACTAGGATATGCAATAGAACAAGGATCTCTTGATCGAGGGAAACAAAGTATAACAGAACCAATCCAAGTTCTCGCAATTCAGCAGAATGGTAGAACTGGACTAGGATACACCGAAGGAGCAAGAGCAGAAATCACCAATAAAACTGAGGAGCGTATTCTTCAAATACGGGATAACTCTGATACAGATTCAAATGAATATGAGTGGGACAACTTATCAAATGTTTCCTATGAAGATATTCAAATCGACATTATCAAAAAGTATACCCCCAAACGCAAAGAGGGTCAAAGCTCGAGTTTTAATCCTATTGTCTTTGAATCACAAAAATTCGATGACTCAAGTGAAGATGAACGGACATCGATTGAGATAAATGATGTGGAAGAAAATACCTTTGTAGGCCTCGACATAACCATTAACAACCTAGATGACATTTCCATCCGAGTTTTCACAATCGCTGACCTCAACCCATCTAATGATTCATTGCCTTTACTGCATCCTGAGCTTATCGAATGGGAACCCCAACACCCTATTGATCTCCCTATTTTTGACAATGATTTTTCCATTATTAATTACCTTTGCTGTGAGGAATCCAATACTTTTTCTACCAATACTTCTTTTAACGATGCTTTTGGGCAGGAGGATGCCAAGCCTTCCAGTTACAAAAATATGAAAGAAAAAAATGGATCTAATGGTGAAAACCATTCTATGGCAATATTGGATCCTAAAATAGTAAAAACAAAGAACGCATCCAATGATCAAAACCTCATTGAGGCACCAAAGGATGGAAGGTTTTACATCCTCCCACAACATTACCATGAAAGATCATCAGTGTTGATAGAACCCACATAGTCTATTGATATTGGCACAGTAGAGAAAGCAAGAATACTCCACCTAGCATCATCCCTGACAGATACAGAAAGGCCAGATTTTATCAAATTCTTTGAAAAATGATGCATCAATTTTGCTTGGTCATACTCTGACATGCCAGGCTTAGACACAGATCTCATTATGCATCACTTGTCCTTACCAGCTGGCACTAAACCAGTAAAACAAAAGCTGAGAAAAATGCATCCACATGTTGCATTATTAGTAAAAAATGATTTGAAGAAACTACTAGATGTTGGATTTATCAGATCTATTGATTATGTGGAATGGATATCCAACATTGTACCTATTTCAAAGCCAGATAACACCATTAGAATATGTACTGATTTCAGGGATTTAAATAGAGCATGTCCAAAGGATGATTTTCCTTTGCCAAACATAGACATGATCGTAGATCTAATGGCTGGTGATCAAATGCTATCACTCATGGATGGATTTTTAGGATACAATCAAATCAAAATAGCTCCTGAAGACCAAGAAAAGACAGCATTTACATGTCCATGGGGTATCTTTTGCTGGAACTTCATGCCTTTTGGGTTAAAGAATGTAGGAGCTACATACCAGCGAGCTATGACAACAATCTTCCACGACATGATGCACACCTTCATTGAGGACTATGTGGACGAAATCTTAGCCAAATCTTACACCAGAGAAGGACATCTTGAGATACTGGGCAAAATATTTGACAGGTTGGAGAAATTTAAAGTCAGATTAAATCCCAAGAAATATGCCTTTGGAGTAACATCAACAAAACTCCTTGGATACATAGTTTCTACAAAAGGAATTGAAGTAGATCCAGCAAAAGTTAAAGCCATTATGGAAATGCCACCTCCTAAGAATATCAGCACATTGAGATCTCTACAAGGCCGACTACAGTCCATCAGAAGATTCATCTCTCAACTAGTAGATTGGTGTCATCCATTCAACCATCTTTTGCATAAAAATGTGTTTTTTAAATGGGATGAACAGTGTGAGAGTACTTTCAATCAAATCAAGCATTATTTGATGACACCACCAATCTTGGTGCCACCCAGTGAAGACAAGCCATTATTGGTATATATCGCAACAACGGATATCTCTGTAGGAGCCTTGCTAGCACAAGAGGATAAAGAAGGAAAGGAACAGGCTATATACTATATCAGCAGGACACTCAATGGACATGAAGTAAACTACACCTTCATTGAAAAATCATGCTTAGCAGTAGTATTTGCAACACAAAAATTGTGACACTATATGCTCACTCACACTATCAAGCTCGTTGCAAAAATTGATCCCCTCAAATATTTACTGAGCAAAGCAGCTTTAACAGGAAGGTTGGCAAAGTGGGTCATGCTCCTCAGTGAATTTGACATTCAGTATGTTGAAAGGCGAGCTATCAAAGGACAAGTCATCACCGACCAATTAGCAGAAGCTCCATTATCAGACAGTCATCCTATGACCATGGAATTTCCTGATGCAGATATCCTCAATGTTACAACACAACCATGGCAACTCTACTTTGATGGATCCTACACACAACATGGATCAGGGGCAGGAATTTTATTTGTCACACCTCTTGGACACACAATTCCATGATCTTACAGGCTTACATTCTGTTGCACTAATAATGTGGCAGAATATGAAGCTTTGATCCTTGGAATTAAAGTGGCTATTGACTGGAAAATCACAGAACTACAAGTATATGGAGACTCCCAGTTAATCATCTATCAAGTCAACAATGATTACTGGACTAGGGATGACACACTTATTTTATACAAGAGGCTGGTAGATGATCTAAGAAAATACTTCATAGAAATCAAATTTGAGCAGATACCAAGATCAGAGAACAAAGCAGCAGATGCCATGGCCACAATAGCATCTCTGCTACAGATGCCTGAAACGCAAGATCGTTATCGATTTATTGTAGAACAAGTATCAAATCCTGCATACGCAAATCCCAAATCCCAAACCATAAGCCTTTTGGATAGTGCCCAATCTTCCATTTATGAAGACATTTATACTTATCTGAAAGATAATATATTACCGCCAGATCTTTCTCGCAACCAAAAGTGCAACTTCATACGCCAATATGCCAAACATACCATTATTGCTGACACCCTTTACCGTCGAGGCCTAGATGGTACTCTTTTGCGTTGTTTAGAACATAACAAATCCGCTTTCGCTTTACATGAGGTCCATGAAGGAATTTGTGGTACACATTCAAGTGGATTATCTTTAGCCAAGAAACTCCTTCGTTTGGGGTATTAGTGGCCACACATGGAGCAAGAATCTTATCAGTTTGTCAAGAGATGTCCAAAATGCCAGATTCATGGCAATCTTATACATGCATCGGCACAGGAGCTACATCCATTTGCAACTACATGGCCTTTCTGTTAGTGGGGATTAGACCTGGTGGGGAAAATTAACCCATCTTCATCTAATGGACACAAGTTCATTATCACAACAACCGAATATTTTACAAAATGGGTGGAGGCGGTTCTCTTAACCATAATCACGGGGAAGCAAATATCATCTTTTATACTTAATCATCTCATTTGTAGATATGGGATACCCCAGTCGATCATTACCGATAATGGTAGACCTTTCAAGAACCAAGATGTCCAAGAGTTGTGTGAAAAGTTCCACATACAACATCACTTCTCAACCCCATATTACCCTCAAGGTAATGGACAGGTAGAAGCTTCCAACAAAACAATCCTAAAGATTCTCAAGAAGACTGTAAATGAGGTAGGGCGTGATTGGCACGTTTAGCTTAACCCTGCTCTTTAGGCTTACAGGACTAGCATCAGAACACCAATAGGAGCTATGCCATATGCTCTTGTTTATGGATTAGAAGCAATATTACCTATCGAGGTAGAAATTCCATCCCTTCGAGTTTCACTAAAGGGACTCATTTTAGATGAGGATTATAGGATCTCTAGACTTCATGAATTAGAGCTACTTGATGAATGTCGACAACAAGCTGTCAATCATTTGACAACCTATCAACAAAGAATGTCTAGGAACTATAATCATAGGGTTAAACCTAGAGTCTTCCAGATCAGAGACTTGGTCCTACGGGAAAACCCTAGAAATCAAGCAGATAGAGAAAAGAAGGGAAAGTTCAAACCCAACTGGATAGGGCCTTATGTTATCATATTAGTCTATGGATCAGGAGCATACCGACTGTCTACACCAGAAGGAGACATGTTGGAGGAGCCCATGAACAACATTCATCTCAGGCGATTCTACACATGAGGACACCTAGTGCATGGTCAATAAAGTTGTCTTGATGAAAACTTGGCAAATAGGCATCATGATGACGACATACAAAAAAAAAATAAAAAATCAGAAAATCCATCAAAATATAAAAACATCAGAAAATCCATCAAAATCCAAAAACATCAGAAAAACCATCAGAATCCAAAAACATCATAAAATTGAAAACACAAAAATAGGGTCTACATCAATTAAAAGTAGAGTTTATGTCAGTCGAACTACATGGTCTCTGCGTATATAACGTAGGCAAGACTAATCTTTGATCAGTCCCCGAGACCCCTAGGATAGGTCACATCATTTGGTAAAACGTCTGAGAATATCATGCAAACATCCGCACACACATTTCAACACTGATGATCTAATCTAAATAATGAGTTGAAAATACATTAGGTAGAATTTGAATTGTGGTGCTTTTCATTTTATCATTTGATTATCATTTCTTCGGAGCTACTCGATTATGTATTGAACTGGAGAAGCAAGGAAGAAGAATGATACCTTTTCTTTGTTTGTTGTTTGTGAGTTAGTCATTATTATTTTGTGAATTGTCACGGGAAGTGCTCTACCAAGTATCATGGATAACATTCTGATTCACTTAAGAAGATGATTAATTCTTGTTTGTTTACGCAAGAAATGCAAAGGGTCATCATTGGTCTATCTTATACCATGATGCTTGTGTTCGCTTGCAATATCAAAAATCATGAAAGAAATACTCAGGTCATCATTGATGCTTATATTCACTTTCAACATTTTAAAATAAAGCTCAATGATGATACAAAGCAGAATAAAATGATTATTGAAATGACACTTAGGTTTGCATTGATAAAATAGGCATTGCATGGTTAACATAGATTACATTCATAATAATACATCTGCAGAATACTGGTTGCCCAGGTTACAAAGATTCATTCACAAATGATGTTATCTTTTCTTATTAAAGATTGAGTATACTTGACACATACATTTTTTTCATAATGGCATGCATATAAAATCATTTCTTCATCTCATCATAAATTTCACAATAAACATCTCATTTCGTGGCATCATATACACGTTATGTTACATCATGCATTTACGTCTCCTCACATTATCATTATCATAAAGTTGCAAAATCATCATTCATTACATTTTCATCATACATTTTCATTACATTTTCATCATACATTTTCATTACATTTTCATTACATTTTCATCATACATTTTCATTACATTGAATCCATTCATCATCCATTACATTTCATTACATCATTCATTACATTTCATTCGTATATCATTTCATTACATCATTCATTACATTTCATTCATTCATTACATTTCATTCGTATATCATTTCATTTACATCATTCATTACATTTTCATCATACATTTTCATTACATTGAATCCATTCATCATCCATTACATTTCATTACATCATTCATTACATTTCATTCGTATTATATTTCATTACATCATTCATTACATTTCATTCGTATATCATTTCATTTACATCATTCATTACATTTCATTCGTATATCATTTCATTACATCATTCATTACATTTCATTCGTATATCATTTCATTTACATCATTCATTAGATTTTCATCATACATTTTCATTACATTGAATCCATTCATCATCCATTACATTTCATTACATCATTCATTACATTTCATTTGTATATCATTTCATTACATCATTCATTACATTTCATTCGTATATCATTTCATTTACATCATTCATTACATTTTCATCATACATTTTCATCATACATCATTACATTTTCATCATTTTCATTACATTCTATCCATTCACATTTCATTACATTCTATCCATTCACATTTCATTAATATCTCATTTCATTTATATCATTTCATTACATTTCATCCATTCACATTCCATATTTCATTTCATTTACACCTCATTCATTATATACATCATTTCACTCACATCTCATTTTATATATCATATAACATCTCATTACACACATCAATCATTTATATCTCATGCTATATTACATTGCATCCAAATATCATTTTATTTACGCCTCATTAATATCTCATTCATACATCATTCATTTACATCACATTTTATTTTACATGGCATCTCATTAAGAAAAGAAATACATCATCAATATCATATCACATCATCATTAATGCATCCATACAAGCTAGTAAAATAAATCATCATAAAACATAGAAACTAAAATGCATCCATCACATCAATCATGTAAAACACATCATAAGATCAATGCATCCATCACTTAAATCATGTAAAAACATATCATAAATCAAATCGAACCACTGCACATATATATCTCATCAAGTGTCAAGTATACAATGAAGTCGAAAAAAGATGAAAATAACATCATGACAAAAATGGCTGTATATGTCTCTCAAGGGGTACACAACTGATATCAAGTAGTACTTGCACCAGAAGGAGTAGGTCTCGCACCAGTATCAAGACCACCACCAGATGTCCTAGGATCTCTCGGATCTCTCGAAAGAGGCTGTGTCACACCTCTACTCACTGTCCTCGAACGAGTCCTCTCTGAGCGAGACTGGGCATAATTGACTCTCTGCTCTATGGGGCAAAACTCATGATAGCGGCTCCTGTAGAACTCAATCTCAGCACCTTCTCACATGGCCTCTCTCATATAATCTGCCACAGATGTCCCATCTGCCACTCTCTACAGTCTCTCTGTTGTAGCCTGTGCGGTCTCTGCTACCTGTCTGATAGTGTCTCACTCGGCAGTCAAGGCTGTGATCTGTGCCTGGGCAGTAGTCAATTATGCTCGTACACCTGCCAACTGAGCCTGTGCTGTCGCTGCGACCTGTAGGGCCTCATCTCTCTCACCAATCAGAGAGGTAATCTACGTCTGTGTAGTAGCTAGTTGTGCCTGCATCTGAGCCTGTGTCTATGATAGTAAGCCCTGCATCTGTGCTAGCTGTCCCTATAAGGTCTGAACCTATACCTGTAGACTTGCAACCACTAATGGATCTGCCAACAAGGAAGCAACAGCCTGCCTCTTATGAGGCACACTGGTAGATGGCTCTGTGGTACCTGCTCTGCTCGGTCTCCCCCCATCTCCACCATCATTATCACTGCCACTGTCACTGCTCTCCTCGCTACTCTCACTATCATCATCACTGCTACTCTCACTATCATCATCTCTCCCCCATCTTTGACCAACTTGGCAACCCCTACTGGTGCTGGTGTTGCTGCTGGTGTTGCCGCTGGTGCTAGTACTGGCTCATCCAGAATAGTGATATGTGGAGGAGGGTGCAGTGCCAAATAATCTCCATACTCAGGAGTAATAGGTGCCTCGACAATGTCCTGTCGGACATCCCATGCTGATGGCTGTAGAGCACGGTAACCCTCAACGAGTGCCCCATAAGGCAAACGAGGGGCCCAATCAATGACATCTATCTGACATCGTCCGTAATGTGCCACTCCCTGTGGCATACACTGCACAATGCCATACTGTCTGTACATGTGACGAAACAGGAATCGCTCCAAGATCTTGGGGCTCTTCCCAATCAAATACATTGAATCAGACAAGAACCCCAACTCAATATCATCATCATCCCATACATCACAGTCCAAATAGGGACGCCAGGTCACTGCCTCCACGTCATCAATAATCTACCTTCAATAATCAAGCTTACCCATCATATGCTGGGTAAGCCTGCCTCTATATCGAAACACATAGGGCCTCGTCGCTGGTCTGGCTAACACTAGCATGGGACGCGTAATAGTAATATGCTCCCATGCCCATACCTGGAGAAGGGTAGCTCCCGCTGATAAACTGCTGCCACCGAGATACATGATCCAATGCAAATCATGATATAACTGGGCAAGCATGCACATGCCCCAAGCATATCTCGTCCTATGGGCCACCATACCCTCTAACACCCGACCCCACCCAAGAGATAGACCCTTTGACCTCTTATCAAGATAAAGGAATCCACCAATAAAGCCGGCCAAAACTAAAGGAAGTGGTGCATATGAATCGTGCATCTCAACCCATGGAATCCACTCTCCCGCAATCTGCGGATCCTAAAAGACTCTCCGCATAGCCTCTACCCCACCAACCTCCTCTGAGTCATGCACTACAATCTCTCCAACAAAAGGAATGCGAAGAATACGCCATACATCCTCTGGCGTCACAGTCATCTCACTAGTAGGTAAGTGAAAGGTGTTGTGGTCACTATGCCACTGCTCCGCTAAAGCTGTCAATAGACCCATATTAAGTCTAATATGGGGCATATCAAGTAACGTCGCTAGACCGCAAGTGATAATATGTTGTCTCTCATCAGGTGACAGTCACGGTATCATATCAAAAGGCCAGGGGAACTACTCTCGCACCTAGATAACATCTAAATGCTCCTGTTATCATACAAAAATAACATTTTATAGGTCAATACGTTATTAATCAGAATATCAAACATCAGGAGATCATCAAATTTTCAAAAATTGTGCTTTACCTATCAAACTATCAATCTATCAAGGAACCCTCATCTATCAATCGGGTTCAATCCTTTGGAAAGTTTAATTATTCCTCACCTATCATGAGGGTAATTATTATCAATCAATAGATCTCGCTCATCATGAGATCGTTTACCATATATTTTAGTCGAAGATTAAACTAAAATAGATGGAATCAAAAACAAATCGACGAAAAGCAAGGTGCATAATTTTTCATCAATCTATACCTAAAGCACTACAAAATCAACCTAAAGTGCTACAAAATCAACCCAACGCGCTAAAAAGTCTGGCGCGCTATAAAACCCCCTGAACGTGCTGCATATTTGACCCTGCGTGCTAAAATTTCTGACACGCTACAAAAGTGCATGGATGCGCTACAAAACTTGATTGGCGTGCTAAGACTATGGCGTGCTACAATAGGTCAGTGACGCGCTACACTGCGTCTCCCACGCGCTAAAAAAATAAAAACGTGCAAAAATACATGAAAAATATGGGCGCGAATTACAAGGAAGATTTGGGGTACATACCGGAGGTCCATAGTCAGCCGGACGCTGGTGACGACGCACACGCTCGAGTCGGTGGGTGTGGTAGGGGATCGACATCCTACAGCTCTAGCAATCTGAGGGTCTCTATCACAAGATTGTCAAACTCAAATGCAACAATGACTTTTCAAAATGACCTTTTGAGCATTTATAGGCTATTTTTGGGGGGATTTTTATGGAATTTATTTATTTTCCTTCTAAGGAATTAATTCCTATCTATCACAGAGACATTTTTTGACAATTTTGTGAGGAGATAAATTGTTTCTTCACCAATTCATCATCAAATCATCATAAAAATCCAAAATTCATTAATTTATCTTCCCTGGGGGGCATATATCGCTATCATTTCAAAATTCAACATCTGGGGCAAGTCTGGGGCATTTTTTTAACTTTTCCTCAATACTTGCAGTTGAGGCAAAATCATTCTTTGAAGCAAGGTGTAAACCCATCACTTCAAAGAGGAGCAAAATGTAGACACCTAAAATTGGTCTGGAGAATCTAATTAATTGAATATGACTTATTTGATTAATTAATTTTAAATTCATCTACTTAGTAAATAAATAGAAATATTTATTTATATTAAGTTCATTATTTCTTCTTTTTTTCCTAATTAAATAAACAAAATTAAAAACTTTATTTTATTTAATTATTATCCTCATTACTTCTTTTATACTTCTATCTTAAAATTAAATACACAATTTGTGTTATTTAAAACCACATTTCTTCTTAATTAAATAAACATCTCTAAAAATCTTTTATTTAATTATCATTCTCCTTTTAATTTAATAAACGAACCCTATAGTTTGATTTATTAAATTATTTATTCCTCTTTTGCTAAATTTAAATAATAAATTAAATTTATTTAAATTTATGCATAAATGTTACCACTATTCCTTCACCAATAAAATTAAAATTTTCAAAATTTAATTAATGGCACTGCCATTAACGGGAAAAGCTTCAGAGACAAACCTGCAGGAAATTCTCTCAACAACCGTCCACCCACCTTCCCTCTTATCTTACCTGGTGTTTTCATGGGGAGAAACCATTCTCCATGATCAACTTCATCTTCTCATCCCATGCCTTTGAATTCTCCAGATGGAATCACAACCCCTCATCCCGTATTCCTGTGCAATTGTGTTGCCATGAAAGCTATAAATACAGTTCTTGGGCTATAGGAAATGGATCCCAACTTATGCAATCTTACTCTGTAGGTTTCCAAAGCATCCAAGCACCCAAGCAATCAAGCATTCAAGCATCCATCCATCACCCATCAAGCAGCAATCAAGCATCCAGCATTTGCAGTCATGGCTGCCATTACAATAGAATTTGCATATTTAGTCACATAGGAATAGAATTAGTTCATTTCTCATTCTCTAAGTGTCATTTCAATAGTTTAATTAGCTTACAAATCTGAGAGCTAAGTAGATTAGAGAAATCTTTAGAGTTACAGAGCAATAGGATAGATTTCTGAAGCTTTTTAGTTCAAATTAGTTTAAATTTATTAAACTTTAGATGCAATGTCTTATTTAGAAGCGTAGATGCATTGTTTAGTTTGTTTTCCCCGTTCTACCGCTTACAAGTGGGTCCTAGGCAAGGATTGTGTAGAATATGAAGATAAGTATAGGGTGAACACCGATGTATGCTCACACTTTGTAGAGTCCATGCTGGACATTTGCGTTCCCTGGCCACTTATCCTGAAGCTAGTCAATGAAATCTTCCTGAAGAAGTACTTGAATGGGCTCAGTGAGGTTGTTACACATGCTGCATACAGGATAGGCCTGCCAACAGCCAGCGACTTGCATCACTTTATTAAAGAAGAAGTTGTCATTGTTCGGCTACCATTTCTTAGGGGATTCCACCTGCAAACCTATGGCCAGCACCAGCAAAGGGTTACTCAAGCCCTACACTTTCTGTTCTGGAGCTACAACGTAATACCCTTCTACGACATAGAATGGTATACTGACTTCAGAGACCTGGTGTATCCACCACCGACGATGGCTGCATTGAATGATGCTGCCAGTGCCACTGAGGAGCCCGTGGACGAGGAAGAAGAGGATGTTGCAGTGATTGCGTCGGTTGCCGCCAGCCATTCCTTTGGATAGATAACCCCCTTGCCTTCCTGCCTGATGATGTAACTCACCTGTTCCAGATAAGCCTGATAAAAGGCCATCGTATATATATATACTCTGATACTTGTACATTTTTAAAATTGGCATCTCAGCCATTTTGTAACCCGTGAACATATATATAAATATATACTTCTCTTTTTAAGGAAAATCTATGTTCCTTTTTGCGTCTGTGTTTAATTTTCTAGGTTTGCAAATTTTGTATATTTTTTCTCCATTTATGAGTATATTTTGTGTAAAGCAACTCTGGTGTTTTACCCACCAATGACAATGAGAAAATGCGTAGAAAGACCACTGATTCAGCAAAAGAATAGGCCAAAAATAGGAAAGGAAATAAAAGCGTTATTTACAACTGTACAAGGTAGACCTTTATGCCTAATGGAACAACTTAAAATGAATCCCATTGATGGGGATTCCTAACAGCTCTGGTTCCATATTTTCCAGCTCAAAAGCGTTGTGTTGCATGCACCGAATGATTTTGAAGGGTCCCTCCCATAGGCTGTCAAACTTACCGTGCTGACCTGGCTTTGCAGCCCTGCTGTCATATTTTAACACTAAGTCTCCACTTTTTATACCTTGGTCGAAGGCCTTCTTGTCAAACCATCTCTTGACCACCTGTTGACAGCTTGTCATTGCTTTTAGGGAATTCTCCCTTTTTTTTGGTACTTCTAGTAGTCCGGTGAGCCGAACCTCCATGGCATCATTTTGTTCTATCTCAAGAGATTTCAATAACTATATCGCCGGGATCTCCATAGAGATAGGTAACAGTGCCTCCTTCCCATATACCAGCTCATAGGGCGAAGTCTTGAGGACTTGCTTAGGAGTTATGCGGTTGGCCAAGAGCACTTTTTGTATATTTTTATGCCATTCCCTCTGGTGTTCTGAGCCAACCTTTTTAAGGAGTCAGACTAAACTTTTGTTTGTCGACTCGGCTAGGCCATTTCCCTGTGGATAGTAGTTTGATGATGTTTTAAGGAATATGCCATTTTTTAATGCAAAGTGACATACCTTTGTACCTGGAAATTCTTTGGCATTGTCCAAAATGATTGTCTTCGAAGGGCTGAACCTTGTCACCAGTGCTTCAAGGAAGTCTACAATGTCTGTTTCTGTTGCCTCCTTAAGGGGAACAACTTCCGCCCACCTTGTAAAGTAGTTTGTAGCTGTTAAAATCCAGTTATGTCCGGCACTAGAAATCGGGTTGATCATTCTGATGAAGTCTAGGCCCCATTGCGCAAATGGTTCATCCGCCACGATAGGTTTGAGGGGCATCACTGAATTCTTCCTTCTGTTAGAGAAGAACTGACATTTTTTACAAGCCCTTACCAGAGAGTAGGAATCATTGAAAAGTGTAGGCCAGTAATATCCAGCTCGCAGGACCTTGATGGCAGTAGTTTTAGTAGAGAAATGTCCACCTTCGTCGCTATTGTGAAATGCGTAGAGGATCCTCTACGCCTCCCCCGAAGTAACACATCGCAGGAGCACACCATTAAAATTTCTTTTGAAAAGAACTGCTTCTATCAGCGTATATCCGCAATTCTGTAGCCGGTAATACCTTCTTTTTTGGGATGAGAGACCTGGCGGATACCTTCTGGTTTGCATGAAGTTCATTCTATCTATCAGCCAATCATTTTCCAATCCAGATCCATTTATCAGGATGAGCCCTGGCTGTTCCTTTTTGGTAGGTACCTCCTCATTCTGTGCGATATACTCACATAGTCCTCTGCCTTTGACAGTCTTGGTAGGCCTGACCTCGATGTCATACTCCAGGATCTTGGTAATCCAATTAGCCCTTTTTTCTATGATCTCTCCCTCCATGATGTATTCCCGCACACTAGAATGTGCAACATATACCAGAACTTTATTACAGGAAATTAGATGGCAGAACTTTTTAAGTCCCTTTACTATTGCAAAGGCTTGTCTTTCGATGAAGTTAATATTCACCTCATATTCCTTTAGGGTTCGGGAATAGAACACAACTGGATGTTCTCCCTTTCCTTCTCTATCTGTTTGAATCAAAACAATAGCGATACTAGACTTTCTACTGAAGGCATACATTATAAAATCTTTGCATTGATCTAGATTAATTAACACCGGGGCTATGGAGATCACTCCCTTGACCTTTTCAAAAGCCTCCCGAGCTTCTGTTGTCCACTTGAAAGCTTGATCCTTTTTTAGCATTAGGGTGATCGGCCTTATCATTCCCAAAAAATCAGAAATAAATTTGCTGACGAAATTTACTTTTCCTAGAAAAGACTAGACACCTTTCTTATTTACCAGAAGGGGAAGTTCCTTTATAGCCCTTACTCATTTGGGGTCAATTGAAATACCTTCCTTAGACACAACATGCCTTAACAACTTGCCCTGAGGTACTCTAAATACACATTTCTTTGGATTTAGGGAAACCCCGAACTCCTGGCACTTTTGAAAAACTAATTCCAAATGATCAAAATGATCATCTTTAGATTTAGAGAACACAGTAAGGTCATCCAAATAGATTAGGATAAAATTATTGATCAATTCGCTAAATGCGACGTCCATGGCTCTCTAGAAAGTTTCCCCTACATTAGATAAACCAAAAGGCATTTTAGCATATGCAAATGTTCCCCACTTGGTGGTGAATGTAGTCTTGTGTTGATATTCTTCTTTTACTCGAATCTGGTTATAGCCAGAGAAGCCATCCAATAGAGAGAACATTTCCAATCCTGCGACAGTCTGGAGGATCGATTCCATAGAAGGCAATGGATAGTGGTCTTTCAGAGATACTCTATTCAGGTCTTGAAAGTCCATGCATAAGCGAATATCACCATTCTTCTTTCGGACTGGTACTAGATTTGATACCCAAGTACTATGTTTGATTGGGAAGACAATACGTGACTCGATGATTTTAGTTAGCTCTTGTGCCATTAGGGCCTCAACTTTAGGGTTGACTGGCTGCTATTTCTATCAGACTGGTTTTGCACCTTCTGTTAGCTCAATAGTATGTTGAATGATGCCAGGATCATAACCCTCCAGATCATCGTAGGACCAGGCCACTACTCCATATTTTCCACAGAAACTGATAATCCTTTCTCTATCTTGCTATGAGACATCTTTTCTGACCCGAAGATTCCTGTCATCGGAGACCCGAAGGTTTTCATAATCACTTTTATCTGCCATGAATTTTTTCCTATCATTTCGGGCGTCATTACAATCAAAAAAATTCTCGAGAGTAACTAACCCTTTCGAAAGTTTGTTTGACTTGAGCTGCATAATTTGTCCTTTGTAGGCCTCGGCGATCTTTGGTTGAAGTTGATTAGTAAATTCCCCAGAGTGCTAGATAAATGAGGCGATGTGCTCATCACCCTCAAAGACCTGCCAACTCTGATCATTGTCAGGGATTGCTGGTCTAACAAGCACTCGCACTGAATATTTGTTCTAAAGCAAGTCAGAGACAGGATCAAACTGAGCACCGATCACCGCCATGCGATCTGCATTGCCATTCTGCGTTCGGGGAATGGTCAGGATGTTGAAAGCTTCAAAAATTTCCACTAGGTCTTAGATTCGATGCCGATAGGATCTCATGTAGATATTCTTTGCTGAAGAGATTCCTTAGACCTGATTAACTACTAGTTCAGAATCTCTGAACACAATCAATTGCTTGATACCCATTCATTCTGCTAGGCTTAGGCCTTGGACTAACCCTTCATATTCAACCTCGTTATTTGAATAGGCGAATTGGAATTAGAAAGACCTCAAAAAATTTTCATTCTTTGGGGATATTAGACATACCCCTACTCCAGCTCCAGCTTTGCTCCTTGCTCCATCAAAATACAATGTCCACAGCTCATTTGCTTGGTCATCGTAGGATTCTTTGGTGACCTTCGGAAGAACTTGGTCTTCATCATAAATTACATATGTACCTAATCTAGTAGCATGATAATTCCCAAAAGGATCATTATTTATGTGTTCACTCAACAGAGCATCTTCCTTATCATTTCTATCTCCGCTCACCTTCTCCTCCTCTAGCAGTTCGACATTGTACATGTCCTGCTTGGTGATGGAGGTATGTACAGCCTCAAAATTGATCAGGGCCTCATCCGCCACGTGTTTGAAATGTAGAGCCTCTGATTCTATCTTCGTTTTTGCACAATGCTTGGTCCTAAGTATTAGATGTGACCAATCTAAAGACAAATATCCACCCACCTCTGAAGTAAATTCTCGGGATAGACAGAGACCGAACATAGGAGGGACATCTATGATCATTGTATCTTGCGGGACCATGATACTTGGGTAGGCAAATAGAGTTAACAGAAGCGCTTTGATGACACCCACAGTATCAACTTTATTTCCATCCAGCTGCATCACCCCTTTCTTCATAGGTTCGTAGCTGAGTCCCAAGGCTTCGGCTATCAGTTTTGGCATAACCGTTGTACTAGCGCCAGAATCAATCATAGCATTGTGTAATAGCTTTTCCCCTACAATGAGGGTCAAGAAGAAGGGTTGAGGTTTTGGCCTACCTCTGCCTTCCATATGGGATTCCTTCACTTTGTCTCTAAGAACCTTAGCCGGTGACATTTGATAAACCGCCTCGGTACTGGCTGAAGGCTCAGTTGGTACTGAGCTGATCTCTTGTTGAAGCGCCTTTTGTAGCATAGTTTTTTGTTCTAGGATAGCTAGAATGTCCCATAAAGACACATTAGTGGATGATTTCTTTAATTGTTCCACCACATTAAAAGGTGAGGAGCTCAAAGATTTCTACTCCTTTGCTCTTGTTATAATAACTTCCTTCCGCGGTTGAGAAGGCAAAGAGACGGTCGAAGCGGCAGGAATTTGATCAGACACGCCTTTGCATTGCGGGTTGTTCGAAAGTGAAACAACAAGCTTACCGATGAATCTCCTCTTTGAGCATGTGTTATAGTCGGACTGTACCTCCGGCGTTTCAGCTGTGGACGTGTCATTTGCAAACACCATTTCCTCATCTTCCATCCATGAGAAGAGTGCATGATCAGGAACAATATCAGACTCCTACTCTAAGGACATTCCTTGCATTTGCACGGTAAGGACCGCATTCTCCATTGCCGAGGCATATATGTATTCTCCATTCTTTGTCGCAGTACCTTGACTACATTGCTTTGCTACCTTTTGTTGTAAGTTGCCACGCAGACAATTTTAGGGCATATGCACGTCATTGCAAGGGAAGCACCATGGATTGATGTCATCAATAAGATTGTTTTGTCCCGTAGTTAGTTCTCTACTTGAGCTTGGTGATGCACCTGCTAGCGGCGTAGGCACCAGAACCATTTGGTTTGTAGCCACTAAGAGTGGATTAGTGTGAAGTGCATTCTGATATTGATTTTGCTGATAGGTAGAGCACCCACTTTGATAGTTTTGATATGCGAGCTATGGAGGCATTGCTTGGTTCCACTTGAGAGTTGTTATATCATTCACCATAGTTCACAACATCTCCTTGAGGTTGCCTATTTCATCCTTGGAAGAACCCAATGTAGAGGCCAAGTTTTCAAGAGCGGATACATATGAATACATCAACTGGGGAGTTGCTGGTGCACTAGTTGATGCAGTGTCTTGTGCAAAGGTTGATATCTCAGGAAATATCGGCACAATACGTCAAGGAGGCAATTTCTCACAATCTGTTAAATGATTATCTGCTTTGATAGCGGTAGCATAAGCATCTGGTAGAGTGGCTCCTTCCAAAGACTTGATCATCACAAAAATATTGGGATTAATGGATTTTAGGTAAAATATGAATGCCAATTCTGGAGTCGGGCGAATAGTCACAGGAATCCTCCGCTAATTTAAGTGAAATCGGGCATTGAAATTGGTCAGAGCCTCCTAGGGCGCTCGTCTTATGACCTATAGCTGATAATATAATGAAGAACGATCTTTGTCATTTGAGAACCTTTCATATAATGGATCTCTGAGGTCATCCCAAGTGCGAATGGTATTAGGAGTCAGTGTTCGGTACCAATCTAGAGCCTTGCCTTTGAAGGACATAGCGAGGAGCATTAGGGCTACATTCTACACTGTGATACCGTGTACCAGACATACATCTGCTACATCCTCCAATGTTCTGTTGGCGTTTTTGTGTTATCTTTGGCAAGTTTGGGAAGAGCTTTCAGGGCCAAAACTGGGATAGCGCCCCAAACAGCAGGCACTACCAGAGCTACCAGGGGACTTCTAGCATCCCATGCTACATAGTTTCTATTCGCAGCCGACAACATGGTGAGAGGAAAGGGTGATTGGAATGGAACGATTACTAACTGATTTGCAGCCTGGACTGTCCCTAATGGAGGCACTAGTAAACCTAGGTTATCTGCACTCTGGGATCTAGTTACAGGCCAATGGCTCATACACCCCTCTGTAAGACAATTTCATTAGTTCTGGTCCCATCGGGCATGCCAGAAAAATGTACTAACTGTTGACGCCAAAATTTGACGAGATAACAGTGCCTTATGGGAAACTCAGTTCAAAGAGGACCCTTTTGCGCCAAACTAAGTGACCTCCGGGTTTTAAAGAAGCCGACTTCTTCTATAATAGTTTTTTGAAAGGGAAAAAGAAGGGGATATAATGAAGCAAAGTCTAATCTAAGGCGATGCACCAAACTTTGCTGATGGGGACGATAAATCATAGATATAAGGGCCTGAATGGTGTTATCACATTCCAAAACGTCAGAGACTTAAAGGTATAGCATAGCAATTCATTTATTGACATAAAATAGTATTGCATACATCCTTACCACTAAGAAGAGTCATTTAGATATGATTTAGATAAGCTAGCTTGCATTCAATATATAGAAGTCTTGTCAAATGAAATGCTTAAGACAATAAAAAGCATAGTTTATAGTTTAATCAATACATGAAAAATAGAAAGGCCAAACAGTTGGCACAGTCTGAAAGTTTCTTGCAAATAAACATATAAGAGAGGCCTAGTGTCTCTTGCTATAACCAGTATCCTTTTTCCTAAAACTCTTGGATCTATCTATTGTTGGACCTTTTTTCCTCAGAATTTTGGACCCTTCTCTCGTTGACAGAGAGAGTATATATAGCTGGGTAGAAAAACTCCCACCGCTTTGGAAAGCTGTAACATAAAAGATCCCACAATCTCCAGCAATGATGCTAGAATCAAAATATTTCCAATGCCATTATAATGGCAATGAGTTAAAACATGACATCTGGATATTGAGGCGCAGGCGCGCCCCTTGTAATGATGGCAGTGGTCTCAGCCAAGCTTCGAGGCGACAAGTACCATCCACCGCTTTAGAGAACCAAAATGAGCAGCACCCGATAACACAATCTCGCTCAGCCAGCCCATCACCCGCTTCGATGATCAGTGTAAGGCACGTGGCAGCCCGTCGCGACCCGAATGAGAATTCCTCCTACTGCTGCCCAGAGATTGCGAAGAAGGGACACGTGTTCAAGGGGTTAAGGGCTATCTTGAAGTGGGGAGAAAGCCGCGTGAACCGGGTGCGAAAGACACTTGGCAGCATTTTGTAGCCCGTTGTGTTCACCTCCTTGCTATGTTGAAAAGGCTTGAAAGGTTGCCACCTAGTAGAAGGTAGGGTCTGCCAAAAATAAAGAAGGCCTACGGAAGCATTTCGCAGCCCGCAGCTACTTATTTTATCCCTACAAGAAAAGTTTGTGATACGCTGCCATGTACCAAGATGTGGGCCCCTCTGACAATCTTAGGAGTGATGGCCCTTGTTGAAGGCTTTCGCAACCTGAAGAGACCACAAAGCAACAGGAAATAAAAATCTCTGTAGGTGAGGCATGTGGACGCCCAACACAACATTTCGAGACTCGAAAGGGAAGTCGGTATCCGAAGTTGCTAAGTGAGAAATGCGCAAAGGGGAAGATCAAAACTTGTCGGAAAGCTGAATGAACTCTGTGATGCACAGGCCGGCACACGAACATTTACAAAAGGAACCTGAAGGGAGCTATTTGAATCTTGATTTTAACAGGTTCCACAAAGCTTTTTCACTTGATTTCAGTGACCTAACACACTTGACCCTGAAACTAGTGCACTTGAACTTGATTTCTATGCCTTTGAATTTTTCCAATGCCTTTTTCTTCTGATAGAGGGTGCACTTGCATTTTTTAGTGCTTTTGCTCTTTAATGGAGGGCACTTTTGTTGAATTTTCTATGCTTTTGCTCTATCAAACTTATATCTGAGATTTGCAAGCTGAATTTTGGTTTTTTATGCTAACGGATTCTTGATTTGAGTGTGTGATAGGTATTAACATTTATGTACATGTAGGATCGAGAAACAACTAACACTTTTTCTATAGGGGAGATGAACGGTCAAAGGAATCACGATTTTTCATAGCTTCTTTCTTTAAGTTAGGAAATTTTATTTGGTGCATAAAAAGAACAACACAAATGAACACTTTAGTTTTTGGTGCTTTAAAATGAACCATTTCAAAGCTTTCTAGACTAGAAAATGCTTCAGATTTGGTAAATAAAAGGAAAAACACAAACAAAAAATTCAATTGGTGCTCTAAAAAATTTCAAATTGATACTTGTAATGTTTTATTTTCTTTTTGTTGACCAAGCAATTTCCTTTTTGTTGACACATGCTCGCATTTATTTTTGTTGACCAAGTAAGACTAGGATAATTGTTATTGCAATTTAGAAATAATCAAGTTTTGGGCTTAAAAATGAATCAATTAATTTTTTGTATTGCAACTTTGCTATCTTTGTGATTTATATCTAGAATAATTCATGTTGGTGCAATTAAAAAATGGAAAATTGTTATGATTTTTACACATTATTTTAGGAATAGCACCACACAAGGTGCTTAAAAAGAATCAAATTGAAATGAATTGTCTTCTATGCATTCAGTGTTTGGCAAGCTAGGTGTTTGTCTTCTCCCCTCGCACCTTTTGGCGATCTTGGGTGAGCGAAAATATTTTGAGCTTCACACTTTTATTTTCAAAGCATACTTTTAGAGGGCCTACCTATTAAGACACATGTTGTGCTGGAGAACTCATAGGCGACCCAAGCAATACTCTCATTTTGGACTGCTATATAAATTATTGTAGGTGTGAGGAAAGTTCTCGCCCATCGAGTGATGTTGTTTTATACTGACGTTAGTCTCCCCCAGTATGTGTGTGATACGTTAAAACCAAAAAAGGCTGGGAGGCTTCTTAATTGAGCAAAATGACACATGTATAAACATCTAAAACTAATAACCCCAAAACATTACTAAGAGCCCAAAGTTTGTAGAAGCTACCCTTTTATCCAAAAACATTTTTTGAAAGTGGTGCATCAAAATTTACTTTTGAGAAGTTACTTGCCATGTTCGACTTCAGGCCCATGCCAAAATTTGCATGTAAAATAATCCCTTTGAGGCATGAGGCATGCCTACCTAAAAGGATGGTTTCTATCTCTAGGGTTTTAATGTTTGTTTATGTAAAAATTTCTAAAAAAATTCAAAACAAATTTTGACATCAAACATTGTGCTTGAGCTAAAAAGAACATATTGAAACAAACACTAAACATGATGGTTGAATCACAAACCCTTTGACTTAGTGTACACTTTTAAGAGAAGCCCTATATTTTCACTCCTTCAAGGATTTCCTTAAAGGTTTCCGAATATTCAGGCTTTAATTTTAGGCTACATTGGCTCAAAGTAATTGTTGGAAACTATGGCTTGGGTATCATGATTTCATAACTTAAAGCCATAGACACATAGACGTCACACAAGTACATGATTTTTGAGTCAATTAAAGTTGTATCGCTTGCCATCTCTAGAAATAGATCAAAACATCCAAAACCTACAAGAAAAACATCAACGCTACTACCAAAATATTGAAGTTGGAAAACCAATTTACATAGCTCGGTCACTTCTGCTACTGCTTTTAGCACATTTGATCAAAAATTGGAAGAACTTGCTAGAAAAAACTCCCTTTTTCTCTTTGTCCCATTAACTTTACTGATGAAAATCAGTTGCATTTGACAGAATATGTGCACTTGATGCAAAACCATTGCACTTTCTTCTTTTATTATCGTACTTGCTTCTCAAAAACTAGCACACGTGCCTAAAATCTACTTGCAATTTCCAAGAAAGCTTGCTTTTGATAGAGTAACCCACCACATTTGACAGAAACATATAAAGGCCCCACACTTGACATTTCAACTTGCACTTGCTTCTTAGAAACTAGGACACTTGACAAAATTCAGGCCGTAGTTGATAAATCTGGCCGCTTTTGCTAACAGTCTGTTGCTTCTGCTCAAAACACATCGCTTCTATTTTATCCTGTTGACAATTAGAAAAGATGATCCAAAGCTTCTTACAAGATCCTTGTTAGAATGAAATAATTAAAAACCTAGATAGGTCATATTGTCCCTCATCCACTATCAACATTCCATCCTACCATTGGAAATCAGAATCAAAACAAACAAACCTAGATTATTCCCTCACTCGCACTTCTAAGATATCAACAATTACTTGAAACTCATAGATAGTTCAAGTAATATTTTCCACAAAATATCCTCTAGAAGAAGAAGTGAGATATCAATCAGGCCTTTCAACATTTTGAGATCCAAGAATAGTGTCGCCCTAAAACAACACTCAAACCTTAGGGTCTTGAGCTTCATAACAAACCATATCAAAACATCCACACCTTCACCTGGATATGACCATTTCACGACCAGATGCTCGAATTCAACAATCAAACCTTATATCACCAATCCTCCAACCAAGTCTCACACATATTGAAGGTGAACAAACTGATATCATTAGCAGTTTAAGTACCTTCATATTTGAGAAGAATGAAACACCCAACCAGTGGAGAAACACAACAAACATATTAAATAAAGAGGAAGAGAAAATAGACCAAGCAACTAGAAGACCTGTGTTACCACCTCCTATGTGGCAATAGGTACCCATCCTTCATGATCTCTAGCAAGAGAAAAATCCTTAAGCAGAAATCCATACTTTGACTTTCAAAGAACCGTCCTACTCTAAAGTTTTCCAAAGGGTACATCTTGAGAAGATATCACACCCATCAAAATTGACTAGACTATTTCTATTTACGCTTTGCAATGGGCCAACCAACTGTAGATCTTCAATTGAAAATCCAAAAACAAAAGAAATTTCACTTGGGTAAGTGCGAGAAGTTGAGTCCACTTCTAGTGGAAGTGTCATTTTTTAGCTTTAAAATAGGTAGTCATTCAATTTTTAGAATAGCTACCCATTTTAAAGTGGGTCTCATTCAAAAGGTTTGAAAATCACAATCCATGTTTCTCATTTGGATTTAGGCTTAGAAAAGGAATGGTAACCCAACCCTTAGCCTTAGACCTACAAGTACATGGTCATGACAATATCGAGAGAAAAATTTGACTATGTTAATATGGTTGACGAGATTTTTTTTAGAATTATTTTGTGAAATTAAAACCCATTTTAGATGAGATTGTGCAGATTCTAAATGTGTAATTTTTTTCTAATTGGATTATTTTTTCTATTTTTCAATTATTTTATGATGAAATAGGTCCATAGACTTGAATTATCTGGGATTTTTAATGTTTTAATAACTTTTTATTAAAATATTTTTTTGAATTTTTTTTTTTTGAAAGTGCACTTCAGAAAATTCTTTTCAATTTGAAAAAAAAATAAAAAAATGATAACTTTAGGTTATCTTATGCATGAGGTACATGACAATTTTTCAAAACACCAAATATGGCTAGTAAAAAATTAACAAAAAAAACATATTCGATAAAAAATTACAAAAAAATATGGAAAGCGTGCTTAAGTGAGTTAAAAATATTTTCCCAAAAGGATTTATAAAATATGATTATTTAGGTCAAAATATGGATGACGTACAAATGCATGGTATAGTAAAGAAAAGTGACTTTTAAATAGTGTTTTTAGAAATCCCTATTGAAAATCAAATTGTATCATTTGGGTATTAAAATAAATTACATATTTGGAAACTAGAATTCGAGTACTATATTTTATGATTAATGAATTTTTTAAGATTCCATCTCTAAGTGCTTCAAATTTTAAGGTCAAATGTGACAAATTCTAAGAATCAGGGAAAACACTTCCACTTTTTGGCCAAAAAGTGGACACAACTTCTTGCCATCACCCATTTTTTCCTTAAAAAAAACAAAAAAAACAAAAGCATTCATTTTTTTGTAGCGAGGAGTCATGAAAATGTTCACAAAAGCTTGACAGTTATTTATGACAACTATGAGATCACAACATAGGAAGAACATGGAAGCAAACAAAAACAAAGCCAACACCCCACCAACAAATACCACGAATGTTGAAGCTGGCCCATGGGGCTATAGGCCAAGTGACCTTGAAAAATCCAGAAAGAGACTCACATACAAGGACACATTTAGTGAGGAAGAGTTAAAGCGAAAACAAGAAGTGATAGAACAATCCTAGGTACAGGACCTAGAAAGAGTAGTCATAGAGGAGGTAGATACTGAGGAGGAGATAAATGATGAGGAACTATTTGAACATTCTAACAACCCCAAGGTTCTCAAACTAATGGAAAATTTGTTGAGAAAGGACCGGAATTCATACTTCTTCAAGTTAGCATAGAGTGGTGCTAAACTACCAATAGATTTTAATGTGGAGGCTCTCAAAGATCCTAATCTTATTCCCTTAGGGGATAACTCAATTGTGAGATAGACATCCAAACCCACAGAGGTTCCAAAGATGCCATCTGTATTCTTACAAAACAATGGTCATCCCATGGAAAATCCATTGTATAGAAAACCAACTCAGATCAAACAAGCGATAGTAGCATAATAGTATCATGGAGGTCCATCCCAATACATACCACAAAGAAAATATCCATCCCCAGGACAATATGTTCCTCAAAACACTTTGAATGTCAACCCTTCCCAAAACACGCAGTACCATGAACAAGGTGGACCATAGGATCCCCTTCCAAATCAGTACCATCAATAAGGTGTACAACAAGGTCCCCTTCATAATCAACAATACCATCAACAAGGTGGACCACAGGGTCCCCTTCTAAATTAGTACCATCAACAAGGCGAACCATAGGTCCCCCTTCCATATCAGCCCCAACAACAAGGTGTGCCATAGGGTACCCTTCCTAGTTCTTTCCATCAACAAGGTAACCTTCCAATGCACCATTAGGGAAGCCTTCAGTATAGTCCATCCCAACAACAAGGTGTGCCATAGGGCACCCTTCCTAGTTTGTCCCATCAACAAGGTAACCCGCCAATGCACCATAAGGGAAACCTTCAGTATAGTCCATCCCAATAGTAAGGTATGCCACATGGCACCCTTCTTCATTCATCCCACCAACAAGGTAACCCACCAACGCACCATCAGGGAAACCTTTAGTATAGTCTATCCTAGCAGCAAGGTATGCCACATGGCTCCCTTCTTTAGTCATCCCATCAACAAGGTAACCCACCAATGCACCGTCAGGGAAACCTTTATCGTGGTTTATACCAACAACAAGGTGTGCCAAATGGTACCCTTCCCAATTTGTCCTACCAACAAGGTGCCCCACCAATGCATCAACATGGTAACCTTCAATATAATTCATTCTAGCAACAAGGAGCTAACCCTCCTTACACTCAATAAGGAGCTAACACTCCTTACACCCAACAAGGAGCTAACCCTACTTACACTCAACAAGGAGCCAATCCTCCTTACATCCAACAAGGAGTTAACACTCCTTTCACCCAACATGGATACTAAGGTCTCATACCTTCACACTACCCAATCTATGACCAAAGCATGGTAGGAAAACAAGGCTATTACATGCAAGACTTACAAACTAAGGTACTAAAAACAAAGATAGAACTACAACTAGAAGCAGTGAACCAAAAGATAGCAGACATGCAGGTAAGGAAAACAAAGAAGACCTATACCCTTCAAGAAATATTTCCATTCCCATTCAATGGCTCCATCACTACAATACCTTTTCCAAAAAAAATAAAATACCCAAGTTCGATGAGTACAAAGGAAGAGGAGATCCAATAGAGCACGTACAAGACTTCTTAGTGTCATGTATGAAGGTACAAAACAATGATACTTA
The DNA here is from genome assembly GCA_007258455.2 of Sequoia sempervirens. Taxonomy (NCBI): domain Eukaryota; kingdom Viridiplantae; phylum Streptophyta; class Pinopsida; order Cupressales; family Cupressaceae; genus Sequoia; species Sequoia sempervirens. The sequence continues at coordinate 747,610,131 of VDFB02270651.1, read as the reverse complement.
CCTCATGAGGCTCTTTCCATGCAACTTTATAGGTCATGTTATGGAGTGGTTTTCCCATCTGACACTAGGAATTAAAACCTTCGACAAACTATCTAGCAAGTTCATAAGCCACTTATCATTCAACATAGAGCAAGATGTCACCTTCACAAATTTATCCAAAATTAAACAGATTCAAGGAAATTCCTTTACCTCCTACCTACAACGATGGATGCACAAAGCTAGTCAATGCAACTTTCCCATTTCCAACAAGGATTTGGTAGATATCTTCATCTCAGATGTCCTACCCAAGATCAACTACCAACTCACTATGTTATGTCCTAGAAAATTTGAAGAAACTATTGAAAAATAACTACATATTGAGAGAGCCCTCATAGCAAGGGGAGTCCTTAAATTGAATAGCTCAAAAGATAGCCCCTCTAGTTCAAATGATAAAACTAAGATCTGGGCAAAGAACAAGAATGTTACAAATGATGGAGTAGTTGACGTTAGAGAACTATGGTATGCACAAAAAATACCTCAAAACAAACCTCAAGTGGCACAAATGAGCTATGTTCCAAATAATGCACAAAACAACCAACTTACCTGATGGAACTTCAAATATTTGCTCCTTGTGTTCCATTCCTGCCCTGCCTTATGTTACTGGTCTTTCATGTGGTGTCGGAATTTTCCTAGAGTTGGGGGTTTTAGCTTTATTTTCATGAAAAACCCTTGGGGGTTTATTTTATGCCTTGGTTGGGATCTTTTTCTCTATTACCTTTTTGAAGGGTTTTACAACGACTTATGTCCTATTGTTTCATCTAGGCTTGGTCCCTTTGGTCTTAATATTTTCTTTCTTTTGTAGGATTTCATTTTTCCTAAGTCTTGGTTTGCCCTGTGTTTCATCATTTAAAAACAACTTATGTCGTTGTTTACCATCTGCCTAGTGATGTCCCCTTATCCTTTTAATAAATGTTTTATTTTTGCATAGGGATAAAATTTGTGCTACTGTTGATCAACTATCGTTTGATCTTAGCCGTTCCCTGCCATCCCGTGATGACCCCATCACACTGCTTTGGTTGATCATGATATCACAGGTGGGCACCATGTGTCCTATTTGGTGAGGCTGAAGGAGATAAAGTTTGAGGAACCGTCGATCAAATATTTTCAAGATCTACGGTTTCCCGCCATCGCATGATCAGAAGTTGCAGGGTCTTTACTGATTGCGATATCATGGGTGGGCGCCACGTGTCTCATTTTCCAAGGGAATAAGGAAGGTGCCTTGGTGAATTAATCCAGTCTTAATACATTAGATGATGGATTACTAAAGCATTCTTAAGATGAACATGTTTTAAATCAACGGTTATGTTATAATCTTGATGGGAAAGCTGCTTGACAGTTAATGATAAGGATGGCAACTATGTTGAAGGAAAAAGATCACCAATGCTCAAGATGTGATCATAAGTTGTAGGGTCTTTACTGATTGTGATATCGCGAGTGACCGCCACATGGATTTCCTTGGTAGCATATGGTATGGTGGGCCCTTTATTGCCAAGTTGGCAATTGTGTCAACTTTTTTTGAAGGTGGTCATTTGATGATTTGATCTAACTAAAGGATCGACAACTCAAATTTAAATATGCATCAAATATGGTTGGAGCCATTCATGCAATGTGCGAGTGAGCTTTAATGGTGGATGAGACACTTGTTGGCATGATTTGATCAAAATAAAATCAATTCTCCTCCTTTATTTGTATCACAAAGCATTTGAGTATTTTGCAGAGCAATCTCAGAGCCAAAAGCAAAATTGCGAGTCTTTGAGGCCAGAACTTGGGATTTCTACAAGCACAAAGCCATGAGTCAATTTCTGTGTTTCCTGGTTATTCTACACTTGAATTTAGGAAAAGATTTGTTGTACTTATCATAGGACTTGTTGATAAACGTTCTAGGGCTATAGTTTAATTAAATTGTGAGAAAGTGCAGTGTTTTGTTAAGTAATTTCATATCTCTGGTTAGTCTTAGCTGTTTGAAGTGTGAAATTGTAAGAAGGCCCTAGTTTGTCGAAGATGGCACCACCAAAACAATATTCTAGCCAAATTGACTATTTAAGAAGAAACCTGTATGATTATTTCCTAGATCAATTGCCTTTGTCAACGAATGATAGAAAGAAGGGATTAGTTATGATGCGAGGGAAAATCCTGGGGGAAGGGTTAGTATATAATTTCTCCAACATAGTTGATGCGAGGGTTCCTCTCACATGATTGGAAATGTTCATATTGTGGTATGGACAGAGGAATTTCGCTCACCCCTTTTCAAATGGCTGGATGTATGATTTGGGGAAGCTGGTAGTGCCAAACGTGTTCCCTGATGTAGATTTGCTTAGGGCAATGGCCACAAGGTATGACCCTATCACACGAGTAATCAGGGATAATGATGGAAGGGTTTATTTAAGCATTAAGAGAGTTGAAGTTCAAGAGGTTTTTGACTTGAGTGAACCAAATGAATATTTGGTTCTTATTAATCTTGAGGAAATGAAGCAGGACTATGAAAAGTTGAAGTCTCCTTTCAGAGCTAAGTTGCTTCCACCTCATCTAGCTAGGGCATGAGGTTCGAGATTTCACATTAGCCCCAATGACCAAGAACATTTTAGATTTAATTGTTTTGCAAATAATTTCTTGGCCACTTTTTATTCATTATGCCAGATCTTCGGTTTCAGTCCTAGTACAGTGATGCCCATTGCATACATGTTCATGGGGGTGCAAATACAACACCCTAACTTCTCTATGACTTATGACTTTGCTCCTTTCTTAGATAAGAAGATACATGAAGGGTTGTCAAATTTGTAGAAAAATGATACTGACATGCAATTATTTTGGTATTCTATGTTGATGTATATGTTCCTATGAAAGAATGCTGACTTTTTCTTTGACAAGATGGAATTGAGGCAATCGGTTGATGGAGAAATATTTCTAGTATAGTTATGGAATACAGATTTATCTTGCAATAAGGAAAGCACCAGTTATGTGCAATTTGATAATTTCTTTGCTTCCAGATTGAGGGCTAGACTAATGGTAAATATACCCAGGATCCCTGAGGAATTGCATGATTTCCTTAGACCAAAGGGGAGGAAGCAAGAACTAAAAGTCTGCCATAACTGGGGTGACATTATCCCATACCCAGTCAACACTATTTTAAGGGTATATTGCTTTCAATTAACCCCCCATATACTACCATACAATGTGCCACCAAGAGTGGTATTTGCAAAATTTATGTGGCAAATAGGTTGTATCCATGACGACAACCTCACTTGGAGGGGTAAGGGAACATTTTTCTCGGATTATACAGTGGTGTCTGATTTTTCCTTTTCAAAAGGAGGTTGGATACATTTTTTGGAAATTCTTTGATGATTACCATTTAAGGTGTGGCCCAAAGTGGCAACATGATCCCAAGGGTTTCTTTTCCCTTTTCAGACAAAGCATAAAGGCTGGAAAGTTTGTGCATGAGTTCAACTTTCCTGAGGACTTGATTAGAAACGAGTTCGACCTAAATAAGCATGAGTTGAACAAGGATAAATGGATAGCTTATGATAAGCTATTAGATATTGTGCACAAAATGGATCTAAAGTATGATCCATTATTGGAGTTTAGTCCATACCATAAGAAAATTGATTTTCTAAAAGAGAACTTCAAAGAGATTATGGGCACCTTGAGGACCAAAAAGATAAATTTAGAATTGAGTCTAGGTGTGCAGGAACAAGGTTCCAGACCAATTGAAACAAGGCCAACATATCAGCCTATAGGAAAAAGGCCCATTTATAGGAGGAGAAAGGATGACAACAGTGATGAGGAGGAAGTGGACAGAAAGGTGAAGCAAGTAATGAAATTTCTTTCACGGCCAGGTCTAAAATTCAAAGTGCCTGGGGCAATTAAAATCATTGATTTAGAATCATCACCAGAAGATAATCCTTCATCACCACCATTTGAGCCAAGCCCTAAGAGGAAAAGAATTGATCAACCACAGGTGGATATGATGGATGAAATTTTTGTTACTGGTCATCACATGCAGATTGGTATGCCTTTCCCTCCTAGGCTAGTTGAATTGGTTTTATCCGATTTGGATATGAAAGGAAAATGTGTACAAGATGCAAGAATGGAGGCATGCAAGGAATTTCTAGATGAAAATGCATTTGTAAAGACTCTAGTATTCTTGCAATTGGTATGGAGGATGAAATTTGAAGAATATCAAGATAAATGTAAGAAGAGAAGAGAACTAAGACCTGACAGGTCATACCAAAAGAATGATGAGGAAGTGAAAATTCAATTAATGGAAGAATTCAAGAGCATCACTCTCGAGGAAGGTAGAAAACTAGTGAGTCAGGCTAGTGTAATGATTTTTCCTGAATGGGACATTGTAGATGCAGTGGCTTTTAATGCTATTTTTAAGTCCAAGCATCCCTTACAAGACTCTGAAGAAGAAGTCAAGGCAGCACTGCAAGAATCTGCTTTCAGTGAAGAATATGAAACCTTGGCAATTTGGACATTGGCCCCACAAGGGAGAAAGATAGATGTTTCTGATATCAACCCAAATTTAAGAGGGAGGTTAATAATAAAGAGAGCTTCAGAGACCTCAACCACTAAGGCCACTAATTTGACTATGAATATGGCTGAATTGGCCCAAAAGACTACTAAAAGGGAGGAGGCCGAAAAGAGGAGCCTAATGGAGAAGTATAACCTTTTGATTGAGGAATACAACAAGATGCAGTATAAGAATGTTGAGCTGTAGATTGAGGTGGAAAGGTTGAGGTATAAACAAATTGGGGAGACATCAAGTGCTCTGGGGACCAGTATGTTACCTTCCACATCAGGGCCAATGCCTCCTGTTTCTCTAATTGTTTCCACACCAGGGTCTCCCAGTCAGAATCCTTCCTTCACCCCTTCGTTAGACAAAATTTATGAAGAAATAGAATGCTCTATGGATCCTACAAAGAAGCATCTTATGGACAAAATTGATGAATTTTAGGCATCTTTGAAGATAAGTGAGGAAGGATCTCTTTCAAAGAAAAAGGAGATTGTTACTGCTATCTTGAGACATTTAAATGAGAGGGTTGATAATAAATTTCCATTTGTACATTCTTTATATTCTTTATTATTAGATGCAATAAAGAATATTGATAGGGATCAAGAGGTAGTGATACCATTGATTGAAAATTGGATCCCTAGGGCCAGTAATTTAGATGTAATGTATAAGGCCTCAAGGTTTGATACAAGTAATAGGCCCCAATCATTAAAGCCTACTCAAGTATTAGTTAAATCACTACAAGGTTTCCAGACCCTACTAGATGATTTGAGTAGGAAGATCAGGGAATTGGTGAAGAATTTTAATGATTGGGGTAACACATTGTTACTTGATATAATTGATGAGCAGGGGAAAGTCAGGTCACTCCAGTAATGGCAGGATCAAGCAAGTGAGGTCATTAACGATCAAATTAAATTAATTTGTGATGACTAAAATTATGGATTTTTGGTGAGCTATATGGATAAAATTATTAGTACCAGCTCATTTGTGGAATCTTTTGAAAGAGATGTAAATCAGGTAGCGGTAAAATACACACCTTATAGTACCAAGGTGAATGAGGTGATTAATTTTGACTAGCCGACTGATGAAGAATACCATAAATGGGTAATTAAATATTTAACTGAGGAAGAGTAAAAAAGAATGAGCTGCTAATGGGTGGTAGATCAGATGTTGTAGTTACAACGGTTCTTTAGTCTTGCTTCGCTGGTAGTCATGATATAGGATTCTTATGGTTTTTTGTTGCTGCATCAACTTTTCTCAGTGTGCGCAATGAACAAGAATATTCTCCAGGGTGATTGTTATTGTAACAATTTTTGAAATATCACCAGGTGCTCCAATTGGTTGGTGACATGTGTACTTTCTAGCTTGATGCTTGTTTTCTCCTTCATTTTCTATAAGAAGGATTTCAAGGCCAAAAGTATAGGTTAGCAAGTTAGATAATTTTTGGGTCGAGTCTAGGTGAAGTTGCAGAGCAAATTGTAAAGTTCGATGGTTTTAGAGAAATGAAATTTAGGTTTTGAGTCATTCTGTAACAGGTTTTGATTTCATGGGGATTTAATGTTGTATAACAGTACTAGCATTTGAGTTAAAATGAAAAATTCAAGCTCATGTCTCTCCATTGTACATGCATATCTAAACTTTGAATAAGATAACTAAGGGTTGTTTCATTCATCTCACTATTGTGGTGTGTATGATTCTATTTTAGCTTTAATTCAAGGAATTAATTAAAATGATTGAATGGGATTATAGGTGGATATGTTCTATATAAGGATTTGATAAGTAGTATTGAGTTAGAATACATTTTGATGAGATTACAATGCAATGTCATCAAGGATTTCATATGTTGTGTTAAATATGTCATATACCCTTAGATGCTTATGAATTTGACTCCTACAATGGATATATGGCATTGATCTAAGTTGTAATTACCTGTATGATTCAGTATTTGTCTGTCTTTCCCTAGAGATTGCTAGAAATTGCAAATCAATGACTTTTTTATATTGTGGATTGTGTTGTAGTTATCTCATGCTCGAGATAGTTGATATTATCGATGAATAGCCAATTCTATTCAATAATATCCTATCATGTTGAGCTATTAAGTGAGATTATTTGTTATTGTTAATGTTGTTTATAATAATGGTGCAAAGGTTGTAAACACATTAAGGGATCACCCTCCCGAGTCTTACAGAGCTCGAAGTGTAGGAGGATTTTTCAAAGTCCTTGTCAGTTGGTCTAGGTCCTTTGAGCTACCCTTGATTGGAATTGGAAATTCCATAGGTAGATTAGAAGACAAACCTGGTTAAATTGTAAAATGAAACCAACATTACCTATCCCAAGAAGAATCATATAGTCAACCAACAAACAAATCAAGGAGAGTAATAGAGGCAATACAATCAATCAAGGATGCAGTTCATGGTACTAGGAGAGTTACTTGAGATAGTGATATGTAAACTAGTGCAACAAAACATCATCAAGGTAAATGAACACCCAAACTATGAGGATCCTAGTTTCAAGACAACATGGTATAATGAGAAAGACTTGTGCGAATTCCATAAAATCAAAGGACACATGACAAAAAATTACATGAGACTCAAACACCTCATCCAAAACTTGATAGACAAAGGAGAAGTGGATGTTGAACATCATCTTGGAAACAAGTACCTTAAAATATACATGAACCCAATCCCAAACTACACTAAAAGGAGTGATAAAGGAAAGGACCAAGATTATCATAATGCTAATTATACCTACAGTGAAATAGTTCTAGGAACCCTCTTGTAAGCTGATGATAATAGGGAAAATGCAGTGACTATACAAGGTGGAGACAACAAGCGAGAGTTACATTACAAGGAGCCCCTCCTAAACCCATAGCTATGTTATCAAATGACTACAACATTATGGAATAACTGAAGAAGACTCTTGCCCTAATCTCAATCCTAGAGTTGCTAAAATTATCACCTGCACATATGGAGATATTGGAAAAAGCATTGGAAGCATCAGTCCCTAACGAACTCGATCCTAATCAATTCCAAGCCATGGTTGGAAAAATCACAACCAACAATCATTCATTCTTTTCTAAGAAAGATCTTCCACAAAGGACATTCCATAACCAAGCTCTCTACATAGAGGTTGGTGTCCATAAGAACATGGTCAAGTGAGTATTAATAGATAATGGTGGGAGTCTAAACATTTGTACTTTAAAATTCATCAAACTGTTGGGGTATTTTGATGATGTGATAGATAAAGGAAAGAGCATTACCATAAGGGCCTATGATGACCTTGAGAGAAATTCAGAAGGGATAGCTAGGCTACCAGTGCAGATAGGACCAGCCATTACAAAAACTACATGTCAAGCACTTGACCTTGAGTTATCGTATAACCTCCTCCCATGATTCCCTTAGATCCATGCATTACAAGTAGTCCCTTCGACCTTTCACGAATGCCTAAATTTTCCTCATGAAAGAAAAGAGGTGACCTTGTATGCTGATCCTAAACCCTTCCATTTATATGTAAAGTTGGAGGAGAAATATAATAAAGATACAACACATACCTAGAAATGACATAGACTTCCATTCATTATTGTATGTTGACCCTTCCACGCTACCATCAACCTCAATCAAGATCACATCAAATGAGCAAATGTAAAATGGAAACCAAGGTTCAAGTACTAGACAGGGGTAATAGAAACTACCACTTCAACCAAGCATTCTACATTGGCATGCTTCCACCAACACCCAAAGTCTATGGAGCTCTAAAAGAGATTAAATATGCTCAAACAGTGCAAATGATAGCCAAAACTACAATATTCACCAAGTGGGGGGACATGAAGGACATAGAAATGTTCAAATAATGTTCAAGTAGGACTTCTCATCCATGATTTACAAGGAGGACAAAAAAAACCAGAAAAGCCAGAACCCATTTTAATTGATCCTAGCAGTAGAGGTTATCAATTAGCTAAACAAATGGGATATCAAGGAAAAAATTCCCTTGGGCTACACAAACAAGGATAATGAGAGCCTATCATAGTGGAACAAAGATGGAAAAATATGGGACTTTGTTATAAGCCAAAACACGTGGTTACTCCAAAAACTGGATGAACCTTTTACAACAAACAAGAAAATCCTTCTAGCATTAAGGCACTATATATCTACCATATCCTGGACAATGATTTACCCATCGAAGACTTATTCGACAACTGTAACATTGATAGGTTCCCTCTCTAGTTCATCAAAACCATTCCCAATATATATTATCATTCTAGAATGGATTCTAATGAATACAAATGGGGATTCCCCTTCCTTTATCAATGGATATGGTTCCCCAACTTCTAGTAATGACGACCTAGACACCCAATGGGAAAAAGATAGCAAATCCATACTACTAACCATTTCAAGAACCTCCAAAAGCTTTGTGGATAATGGCGATAACTGACAACTCTACTGCACACAACTGATAGATTGGGACCAACAACAACATACACCTATTCTAGGTCAATTCTAGAATGATGAGGCAATCACAGAGTTCATGGGAATTTGAATAGACATACCAGTAGGGGATCACAAAACAACGTTCATCAAGGAACTTGAACAAGATGTATATTTCGGTGGAGAGATTGAATCTAGTCACAAAAAAGAAATAGAAAACATAAAAATAAATATGTGATCCCCTAGAGAAGACCACAATGTGGCTCTATTAAATCCATAAAAGAAGAAAATAAAGGACGCATTTTATGGTGAAAACATCCTCAAGGCACCCAAAGATGGAGGGTTCAATCTCCCCATATCAGAATATCAAGAAAGATCAATGCTCCTAGTAGTAGAAGCAGAGTCCATAAATGTTGGAACAATAGAAGACCCAAAGATAAAATACCATGTAGCATCACTTGATCCTGAAGAGAAAGTAAACTTCACAACATTCATCAACACCAAGAAGGTAACACTAGTACAAAAAGACAATAAATGACTACAAAAATTACTAAAAACTGCTTATAAATGACTGAACATGGTCATGTGACCAGTAGTAGTTTATTGCTAGTCATTTATAACATGCCCAAATTGATGACTAAACCACTTTTAGTCATTTGATTGATCGATTTGGTCATTAATTTAGTCATTTGATTGATCGATTTGGTCATTGATTTAGTCATCTGATTGATCGATTTGGTTGTTGATTTAGTCATTTAATTGATCGATTTGGTTGTTAATCTAGTCATTAATTTGATTGATTTGGTAGTGTGTTTAGTCATTAATTTAATCATTAATTGTTTTAAACTAGTCACTTATTTAGTCATTTTTTTATTGACTGGTATTTTAGTCATTAATTTAGTCATTGATTGTTGTTAACTGGTCACTTATTTAGTCATTTTTATTCACTTATTTCCATCCATTGGTAGTGTATTTAGTCATTAATTTTAATCATCATTTTGATCAATTTGCTAGTTTATTTAATTGTTTTTGTTCACTGATTTCTATCAGCTGGTAGGTATATTGATACATTGTTTATCAATCACATAATCATTATATTCAGTCATATGTATTCACTAATTTCTATCAATTGGTAGTATATTTAGTCAATTTGTAGTTTATTTAATTTTTTTTGTTCACTGATTTCTACCTATCAGTGTTGGAAATGAGACAATGCTTTAATTGAGGTTTAACCATATAAAAACATAATCAATCATTCATTTTCACATAATGAAATGACTATTAAGAAGGAAAAATACTAAAATTTTATTGAGAAAATGTGTTCTTATGTACAGTAGATACAAGACATAAATGTATCTTTGATTTGAAAAATGTACTATTTCAAAGTGTGTTTCCCAGTGCTGTGACTAAGAAAATTGAGTTACAATTCCTTTTTTTGCTTATGCAAGATATTACAATTTTGATGAGGATTCTATGTTGCAACTTATTTGCAACTGCACATGTACATACATGTATGTTGCACTCTCTGCAACTTTTCGTCTTCTCTACACCTCTTTATCTGCTCTATATTTACTTCCTTTTTGCACCCCTTTTCTCTATGACTTCTACTTACACAACAACGTATTCCCTCTTCTATAATGCACCAGCTTGAATGGGAAAAACCCAAAAAAAGGAGAAAAGCATAATCAAGGGGTTTTACATTACAGGTGAAGTAAGATAGAACATTCTCTATTCTACTCATAGAATGTACACCCAAATCTAATTCTTCGGTTTTTGTTTGGGTTCAACTTATTCAAGCTCGGTACATTCTCTATCTACAACTTCACTCTCCACACTCTGTTGCTACAAACCCTTCTTTTCCTATTCTACACTTACAACTAACACTGCCATTTTTTTAAAATATTTTAGTGGCCACCGTGTGAAGGTCCGTTCTTTCTCTTTCAGACAAAAAACTCCATCTATTTTGTCTGGATAAGGAATGGGTATGTTATTTGTGACCTGTAAAATAATTACATTTGCATCTCCTATTCCTATTAATTTGACTCCATGTACAATAGATAGTGAGTGAATCCACCCAATGCCTATAGTAGCACCATCAAATGGATCCAACACCTCAGCTTTATCCCCTTCTTGGAGTTTATCAATAAATTTCTACAAAAACAAAAAAAAATACACATTATATTGAGATATAAAACACACATTATATTGTTTTTGATAGTTGTATGTAATGTCTTTTGTCTTGGAACAAATCAATTTTTGTGTGTGCTTTTATAAAACACTCTATTATAACTAAGCTCTAAGCTTCCATATGTAAGTTATATGTTCTCCCTCATTTCCATAATCTATGTATACTAGCTAATTACACTTCACTACTATTCTAACCAACTTCTATCAAATAGGTAATGAATAACCTTATTTACATAATAAAACAACCATTACTTACTTGAATAGTACTTACTTGCATGTGGTTTCATAGCACTCACCTCGAGTTCAAAATGACTACCACTATGAATATCATGTGCATTCTCATCGAGTTCATCATCATAAACACTATCAACATCATTACAAACATGAAGTTGTACATCTTTGTAGAGAGTTCTATTGACGAGGCCTTTTTCTTTTTTTCCTTATTTCATATAATTGCTCTGCATCATGTGGTTTAATCATCATGCAGAAATTAATATAAGTCAAGTAAAGAATGCAAAAGCTATAAAATTTTGTCCAAAAGAAAATTTTAAGCATGAAGAATTACAAAACATTGGGATAGATTAACTTACAACTTAAAGAATGCAAAAGCTATAAATTTTTCTCCAAAAGAAAAATGACAAAACATTGGTATAGATTAACTTGCAACTTAAAGAATGCAAAAGCTATAATTTTTTGCCAAAAAGAAGAATGACAAAACATTGGGGCAGATTAAATTACAACTTAAAGAATGCAAAATCTATAATTTTTTGTCCAAAAGAACATTTTAAGCATGAAGAATGACAAAACATTGGGATATATAACTGACAACTATTATATTAGTTACGCCAACTTCATGACAACTAAGACGACTGTGATATGCATTCTTGTCCAGTTCATCACTATCAATATCAACAACTTTGTTGACACCATGAAGGAATTTTTGTTTTCCTATTGCTTTGATAAAATTACTCTACATGTGTTTTAACCATCATGCAAAAAAATATAAAAAGCATTCAATAGTCAAGTAAAGAATGCAAGCTATAAATTTTCCAAAAGAACATTTTTTGGATCACTCCAACAATAATGAAACTGTGTTGGATTCTCCTATGCTTATATTTCAATAATCTACATATTAAGAGGAATTTGTATATAGAACTACCAAACAAGAAGAAATGATATCAATAGAGCCTCTTGCCTCATCTGAATCCATGGATTTATGCGCATTCCATGTAGAAACTATAGGGTTAATAGATTCAACCAACTATGTAACTTGTTGAGTGAGATTGAATATGCAACTCATTAACTTTTGGTACCCTAGTTCATTTGAGTTGAAATGATCTATAGAGGATCCTACTGGGCATTGAACAAATGGATGTGAAATCTATGTTGACGAACTAGATTTCCACGTCATCCTACTCTTAGATTTACTTGCATCTAGTGCTGCCATATAATTGACAATATCTTTTGCACCTACTCATCTATTACTATTTCCCACCTAAAATACAATTTCAATTTCAACATATAGTCAGCTCAATAAAAAATCAAAATAAATAATACAATGTAAATTGAACCAAAAATCCATACACTTACTACAAATTTGTCCATTTTGGTGTGCAATCTGCCTCGGAAAAATGTATATCCAGCCCTCACATTATTTCTTGCTCTCTTGCCTCTATTAATCTTTGCCAAATATTCTTCAGAATTCATACTTTCTCTCATTTCCTCCCACTCTTTGGGAAATAGACCGGAGTCAAACCTCTCTTTTCCCTCCATGATTGTTTTTCTACAAATGTATCTATAATTTTTCATCAAAATTATCATCATTTTCTTGTAATATTTTCTAGAGATTTGTCCACCAATAGTCTCAAAAGAATTTTCCAATTTTTATATAACATTTTCCATAGCTCATGGATCTTTCTCTGCAAAACTTGATTTACAAATATCCAAATGGACCCTACATCTTACACCCAACTCGATGGCCCACTTTGTAGCATTTTGCCCAATGGGCTCACCATATCTTGATACCTCAAGTAAGAATGGATTATTTCCTTCTAATTTTCTTTCTTTTTCATATCTCTCTATAGATCTATACAAATCTTGACTCAATCTTTGTCTTTTGACAAAAGCATCCACATCTTCTATTAAATTACCACTACTAGTATTTTTGGCTGATCCACTAGTTCCATGAAAAGTTCTAGATGTAACTTGTGCACTCTAAGGCACAACAGATGCAAGCGATATCTCTTCATGAATTTTATTAACTAAAACTTCATGCTTATTGGCCACAACAGGTGTGGCATGAGTAGGTAGATCAATACTGGTCTCCATAGATTTGACATCATTAAACAAATCCTTTAATGTTGAAAAAAACATGTGCAAAAATGTTGTTCCTTTGCCCTGATGTTTTTCAATAATCTCTCTTAGACTTAGTTATAAGTGATCATCACAATGTTGCACGTCACCATGTGTTATATCAGGATACACACCACCATGTGCTATATCAGGTTGCACATCACCATGTGCTATATCAGGTTGTACAACACCATGTGCTATATTAAGACACACATCAACATGTGCTATACCAAGTTACACATCATCACAACTATTGTTTTCACCAACTACATTTGTTGAATCACAAAAGCATCAGATTCTATGAGATCACAGTATTGTATCTTTTCTTTCATTTTTTTTTCCACATTTTCTTTGCACTCTTTTTGTTGCCTATAAAACAAAAAATATATATATTATGTATTACATACATAAATCTCTCGCCTATAAAATTTCATTAAACATTATTAAAAAAATAATATACTACTTAGTGGATTTACAACTTACCCACTTGTCAAACCAAGACTCAATAAATATTCATTATTCTTGGCCACTTTTTCACTACGTGCACACTCATATTTTGTCACTGGAATTTCAGAATTATGATCACTATCATCTAATTTGTGTCTTACAATCCTTGCCTTCATTTCCTAAAATCCAAATAAATAATAATGTATAAATCAACAACTTGAATCAAGTAAACTTTATTGAGTTCATAAGTTGATAATTGTTGACTTTCCAATCCACTGATAACTACAAATGGAAACTTAAAATATAATTCAATTTATAGATTAAAAAGAATCTGTAGTCAAAAACCAAGAAGATGTTTACAATTACAGGTATTAGAAATTTTTTTCTTAGGGATATATTCATAAGAGAAGAACTCATAAAAACATAACACAAGCAGGATGAAGGAAAAACATAGTCTAGTTCATCATGAGGTGTGTTAGAACCTTAAAATTTTTCCTAGTTTGATCATCACAATTAATCTTGAGCTCCATGACCTGAGCCTTGACCCTTATATTCCTTTTTTATTTTTGAATGAGCCTCCCCACTGTAAAAAAACATATAAATTTTTTAGGTCTGACTAACACTAAAAGACCTATACAAAGCCAAAAATTCATCATATATACTTAAGAAAAAACATTTCTAGCTAAAAATATTCCAAATCGCTTAACAGTCTATTACCATGATCCCTCAGTAGTAATCTAAACCCTTGGTGGGTTGGCGGTGTGTAACAGACAACATAAAGATATTTAATTCCATACTGTAGAAGTATTATGATGAAGATGCGGTTGGGTAGTATGAGAGAATTTAAACACATCATAAACCGCCATACTGCAAGAAGGAAAAATGAAGGGTGTGGTATAGTGGGGTAACCCACCATCTTGCGAGGAAGATCATAAAGGCATGTGGTAGGGAAGTATGAACTGCTATACCATGGAAGGATGTGATGAATCATGTAGTATGGTGGTAATCCATATGTGACTGTTAATGTAAACCATAGTATCATGAGTTAAACAAGTCAAGCTTGTGGTATAGAGGTAAGGATCCCGCTACCCCATGGTGAAATACAAAGAAGCATGTGGTATAATGGTTTATAGAAAGTGGTGGTGATAAAGGGGTATTAAATGCATGAATCACACCAACCATGTAATCTTGTAAAATCAATGGTGCATGTTCAAACTTGAACTACGAGAAAAATATTTGGCATAAGGTTGATATGAATGTTGACATGATTGAGCTCATAATCCATTAAACCAAGAATTTGGCATTCTCTTTGCACTCATTTGCAAAAATTATCATGCAAAGAGCTGCGAGTTCAAGGAGATTAAGCTCTACAACCATCGTAACCTAGGTAAGTGCACATAAATCATTGTGAATTAAGTTTTACAAGTACAAGATTGTTCAAAATTCTACATTTCAGAAGTATAGAAGTATGATAGTTAAAATGTGAATTAAGTTTTATGAGTACAAGATTGTTTGCAATTCTATATTTTAGAAGTATAGGAGAAGTAAGATAGTTAAACATCATGCCACCCAAGAAGAAAGAACCTAAAACTAAAAATGAAGAATCTAAGGTTAAAAAGAGGTCCTTACAACAGTCTATCCTGGATATACTCCCTGAATCAAATTATGTGATATTCCATGATGACTTTGTGTATAGAATAATGAGAGTTCTTGGTCACCAACCACCAAGACTACACACACTTGTGCTACAACTGTTAAGACCTTTGGTTTGGAAACCTGAGCAAGGCCATACTCATAACTTTGGTGATTGATTTTTTCTACCAGATATCACAATAATCAGGATTTATGGATGTCCACACGCCCTGCATACACTGCCAAAGTTTGTCCCCCTTTGATTAGCCTTTTTAGAGTTCATGTGGAAAATTCTATGGATGGAAAAGGATGTCATGCATAAAAAAGGAAGGATACATTTCTACCCAATTTGACATGTGGGAAACTATCAATGGGATCTGATACAGTTGAATAGTCGTAGAATTATCTAAAAATAAGGTACTATTTAGAGTTTGGAAAAGGAAAGAGCTTTTGACGCTAAGGGTCACATGAATTTTGTAAGAAACACCATCCTTACCAAGGCTATGGTTAGTCACCAGATTGATTATGAAGAAGATGTAATCAGAAATTGATTCACTCCTCATGAGGTATATAAGAGGAGGAGAAAATGGAAAATTATGAAAAGGCTTGAGGAAGAAAGAAAGATGAAGCATAGTGATTTCTTGGGGTATTTCATAGACGAAGAAGATCCTTTGAAGAGGATTGAAATGATAATTGATAGGTTTCATGAATTATATAAGACTACAACAAAGATGAGGATGGTGAGAATTTACAAATTATCTCCCAAATGATTGAGTGGTGTTGTAATTACAGAACCAACTCCAAATACTATTTCAATATCCCATGCTTCTCCAAGATCATCTCTTGAACAACCACCTTCTAAAAACAAGACACAAGAGATAGAACCACTTGTTTCCTATGAAATAAGTGAGGAGGTTGAAGATACAAAAGAAGTAGTTAATGTGTTAAGGCATTTCAAGGATGATGTTGAAGTGGTCCAACCTATGTCTGAAATTGAAGACCACATGCCTGAAGCTAGAGCCGATATTTAGGTACATTAAGAAAGAGAAACACATGAGGATGAGAGGGTAATTGCAGTTCTCAGGTTCTAGGAAGATGATGAATTTATCAAAACCCCTAAATTTAAAGACTTTTGGATTAAGATGAAAATGAGAGAGTTTGAAGTGAGGGTTGAAATAAATAAGATGGGAGCTGAGGAATCCCAACATGCTTAGATAGTAGCCAAAATTTTTAATGAATTAATGATTGATAATATTGATGTCAGCCCACAAGAGGCTAAAGAGATGATTTTAAAAAGTAATATACTTATTGTCCCTAGTATGGAATTAAAGAAAATGTTTTTACTTGATCAAGTGAGAACATAGGAAGACCCAATGATGATTGTTGAGTTTGAATCAAATGAAGGGGTAAGTTGCACAAGGTATAACCCTTATATTGAAACCTTGGAATTCTAGGCCAAAGAAAAGAGTAGAAAAAAACCAAGGTTACTAGATGTAGTGTAGGAAATGAAAGGGACACCTATGCTGAAAACATTAAAGGATACATCTCCTCTAGAAGTTGCAACCATGACAATGAATTCAACTATGTTCACCTGAGTTGCAGTTAAGGAGATGGAAGCTAGATTGGGAGAGAACAAAAAGGAACAAAAGTTTTTAAATGATGAATTTATTAAATTATTCATGGAAAATGAGAAGTTGAAGGAACAATTGAAAGGAGCAAGCCCCTCACAAAACAAGGAAATAATGTTATACCAACCTCCTCCTAATCCATGAGTTGGTATAGAAAGTGCTTCTACTGAATAAGTGATCATTCTTAGATAGGAGATTGAAGAGTTAAAGAAATCCAACAATGAGGGTAAGGAAGGAGTGAACAAGCAAATTGGAATGTTTTAGAGAAGGTCCTCAAGCATAGGATAAAGCTAATTGTGAATAAGTTGGAAAGTATGTATGATTGCTACAACTCACTACCACATGCAATTGATTAGATGAAAACAAATGTACCCATACTGGATCCTCTTTTTAAGAACTGGAAGCCCATACACCACAAATTGGTAACCTTGTGTAGAATCTTATAGAGGAGCATTGAGGCTCCTGCAACATTAAAACCTACAGAGCAAATGGCCAAAATAGTTATAGATGAATTGCAATATATACAAGGAGAGGACCAAAAGATTAGAAAAAGAATAGATTCATTTCATACTTTGAAGCAGTGGTTTGTGCCAAAAATATTGAAAGATTATGACCACTTGAAGGACCTCAATGAATGGAAGAGTGAACTTGGCCAAATTGTTCCACAGTGCATCACTCATACAAAAGTATGGGGAGTTGAGTCTTGATAGGTTTGACTTAATCATGGATGGAGTAATAGAATTAGATGATGGATATTCTAAGTTTACCATGGATGGTAGGGAATTACTAGACAACTGATGGAAGATTCATGTTGCAAATATATTGAAAATTCAAGAATACAAATGGTCACATGATTATACAGTGTATGAGTGAGAGCATAAGTATTTGGGTCCTCCCAAATAGTAGGCCTTGGGGCTATCATAGTGGAACAACCACACATTCAGATACACTAACATGGAGAAAGGACCTTAAACAGTTCAGTGATCACAAGTGCCTTACGAAGATTAATGAACTATGGTGTCATGAGTGTTGTGGAATTCATTAGTTATCTACTTTCTCTATTTTATGTTTTAAGAAAAACTAATGTTTAGTTTATTTTATACAAAGAGGCATGAATTTTGAAAAGATGTCATATTTTGTAACAATCTGAAGCTTGTTGCTTCTCTTAAAAAGGAGAAACCAAGACTGAATTTTGATATCATTATCATAGGAATTTATAGAAACATATATGAGGAGACTTATGTTATATTGTAATATATATTTGAAGCAATCAATGGAGGTGAAGATTTAATTCGGTGCTCAGATTTTGGTTTTAATTATTTGTTGATAATACTATGTATGATTGGATTTTTTTTGTGTATTTTAGGTTGGAATATAGGGGTACATTATGAATTGGTATCAATTATTTGTTCATAATACTGTGTATGATATAATAAGTTATGGTCTCGAATTGCGGTATTGGATTTTTTATGTATTTTAGGTGGGAATATAGGGGTATATTATGACTGTAATATTTTAGATATCATTTTATTGAAAAGATTGAACAATTTTCTAATTTTGTAGTCTCTTAGTTTTAAGTTTTAGTGTCAGTCAGACCTAAGAGATCATTTATTTATTTGTAATGAGGAGGCTTAGTTCACCTAATGTTGAGATATCTATATGTATTATTAAATCACAGATTTTCATTAATTGTTTCCTTCATACAATCATATTCAATGCATGTGGAGGCTAGAAGCTATATTACAAACTAAATATATCATCTAGGATATACAAGAAAAGTCTAGCATCTAGAAAACATATAGGACATATACAAGAAATTGTTAGAATTGTGAAACAAGCACAAAACCATGAACCACATGATCAAAAAAAAAATACACCTTCGATGCAAGAGATCTGCAAAACAATATATGCAATATTCTTCAACAAGAAGAAGCTACAGAAGAGAGAAAAAAATTTCAAGAAGATATGAAAGCTACAAATATTGTTCTATTAATAATTACAATGAGGGTTGAATGCTTATAAGAGAAAATCAATAAATGAGAAAGGGATAAGATCATGACAAGTGTCAACATCACATGAGATGTGACATAATGATCTAATATAAACTCAACTAATAAAGCATTCCTAAGTTTAGTTTAAGTGTGTAAGAATAAAATAGACTAATAATCAATTAATAATTAATTAATTATTAGCTAATGTATGATAACTTTAACACCCCCATTAAGATGAACTTAGGGACTAGCTAAAAACCCTAAAAAGTATGCATGATGGGTCCCAAAAAACAAGGCCAAGTAAGGTACCCATGTACAAACAAAAGATCTCTATAATGCAGAGAAATAGATAAAACCTCGCAGGAAAAACTCCACTCCAAGAAGAGATCAAAGGTGACTGAAGGACTAAAAAGGCCTCCAAATCAAGGAAATTTCCTAAAAAGAAGAACATGTAAAACATCACAAAAGCATGAAGAAGCTGGAAACTCTGTCAAAAGATGACTACTACAGTGCCAAAGAACCTCCTCTAAAGATAGGATGATTAGGATCAAGAAGACAACAATCTATATGAGTGCCCCCAACGACACTACTTGAATTAGATGGCAAACAAAGGAAAACACCTGGAACTCGAAGATATAGATGGTAAAGGTACCAAAAAGTCTAAAGAACTCTGATCAACCGAAGAAATGGAAGGTCACCTCCAGAAATAGGAATGAAAGAGTGTCCATATGGTAAGTGATTCATCTCACTAAAATGAATGGGTAACCAGCCGCTGCATCCACCTAGTACATAGGAATAAATACTGTATACATAGCTCACTCCAACGAAACAAAGGAAGCATTAACACCAATAATAGAAACCCCCCCATAATGTTGAAAAGGGAGAGGCATGACAAGTACACTGAAACTAAATGCCCAAAAGTAGTGCATGAAGAGGAACCAAGAACATTTGAAGGTACAGACATGAAAGTACAAGAT
Organism: Sequoia sempervirens; assembly: GCA_007258455.2. Classification (NCBI taxonomy): domain Eukaryota; kingdom Viridiplantae; phylum Streptophyta; class Pinopsida; order Cupressales; family Cupressaceae; genus Sequoia; species Sequoia sempervirens. The sequence goes on along the minus strand of VDFB02270651.1, from coordinate 747,589,944 downwards.
AATAGAAAGGCTATGAAAAAAAAAGTCAAATACGCATGAGAAAGGTATGAAGGAAAACAATGGAAAACATCAACTCCCATGGCACTTTATATCATAGTGCTAGTACAACAAGGCACAAAGTGATGTGCAAGAATCCCAGTATACATGTACAATATTGTGGCACTTTATCTCAGTGCATTTACATAGAAAAGATTGCTTACAAATGATGTCTACAATGTCTAAATAGGACTGAAAACTAGAAATACATATAGAACAGCCATAAACGAGTCATCCCATGCAAACAAAAATTTTCCAAGAGCTAAAATGTCAAAGTAATCCACCAAAGTGTGAAAACACAAAAATCTGAATAAAATGTACTTGGAGAACAATCTAGAAAAATTACATGGATGGAACTAATCTTTGAAAGATGGTTCCAACACCACTAAGAGCACAAAAAATGGAGAAACAAGTCAAAAGTTATGAGCTCGGGACTGAAAATAGCTCCTTTGACTTCAGTAGACTATAGAAAGAACCAACAGAAAAATAAAGCAATGAGACCCACACTACTGGAAACCTAACAAAACTAGCTTTCTGACGATATCTCATTTGCCAAAAAATGATATCGTATGCCCAAGTTATGACCAAAAGAAAAAAAACTCCTTGGAGGCCAAAGAGGGGCCAAAGGGGCCATGGTACAGTGTCTATACTGCTGACGTCATACTGATGTCAACAATTCATAGGGTTAAAATTGGTGGTCAAGTGGCCGTCACTGCACTTACACAATTGGGCTTATTATAGAAAAAATGTTTTATTTTTTTGAATATATACATAGAATTTTTTTTTTAATAATTAAAAAAAAAATGGTATGGAGGGGGGCCACGTGGGCCCCACCCCCACAACTTGCATTGACCATAGGTACGCCTATGCAAGCCTGCGTAGCTACGGACCTACGTAGGGTACCTTGTACCCTTTCCCTTTTTAAGAAACAAAAAAAAAATTTAAAAAGCTTTTTCCTTTTTAAAATTTTTTTTAAAGCTTTTTGTAAAAACAAACTTTTTACAATTTAAAAAAATCTATGAAAATTTTTGCAGAAAAAAAAATTATTATTTTTACTATTTTTTTACCTCGGATTGTGTGCACGGCCTTACGGGCAAAAATTTTTTCCTCAAAGGTCAACTCTCCACATTTTGACAAATTATATATGGAAATAGGGGTTTTTGGGACTTCTGGGTGCAATGGTGAGGTCTGTTTGGGCTCAAAATGCTCCAAAAAATCAAGCACCCCATGGATCTGGCAAAAAAGCCCTTTCTTCAAACCCTCATAGATCTGACAAACGGAAGCCAAATTTGACAAAACAAAGGTCAATCTTGACTATTCTGGCAACTCTGGATTTAATGGAGAGGTCTGATTTGACCCTAGATGCACTTAAAAAATTCTCTCCTCCAAAATTTGCAAAGAAATCAAAGGGGATTCAGATCTGAAGCCTGCAACCCTTGTTGAAGAAGAAAACCTCATAAATCGAGAAGCGGTTCACTGAATCCACGCTCTAATACCATGTTAGAATTGTGAAACAAGCACAAAACCACGAGCCACATGATGAAACAAAAAACAAATACACCTTCCACACATGAGATCTGCAAAACAATATATGTAATATTCTTCAACAAGTAAAAGCTACAAAAGAGAGAAAATACTTTCAAGAAGATATAAAAGCTACATATATTCTCTCGTTAATAATTACAATGAGGGTTGAATGCTTATAAGAGCAAAGCCCTAAATGAGAAAGGGATCAGATCATGACAAGTGTCAACATCACATGAGATGTAACATAATGATCTAATATAAACTCAACTAATAAAGCATTCCTAAGTTTAGCTTAAGTGTGTGAGAATAAAATAGACTAGCAATCAATTAATGATTAATTAATGATTAGCTAATGTATGATAACTCTAACAAAAATTATATTATAAATAAACAAAATAAGTTTCAACTAAAGTAAGAAAACTAAGAAAAATGAATTACATTCAATAATAAATTACACCATACATATTGTGACCAATGACATAGAATAGGTTAACTACACCTGATCCATACGAATTCGAGGCATATTTAATCCACTATATATCAGTCCCAATAATATCCTTCAATGCAAACTAAACTAAGAATCCATTAAAACTAACATATTAAAATACAAAAGCTTCATAGAATCCATTGAAACTTATCCTATTGGGGGAGTGGTGTTGCATTAATGTGGAATGGCGAACCTTTCCCAATCTCATGGATAAATGAGCTTATTCTGATTGATTCTATTAAAGAGAATCAATGAAACCAATGATAGATGTGTGATGAAACATGATTTAAAGCTAAATTATCATGATGCAAGCTATTTTAACATGATTTATGCTAAGATGATTGATATGGGTGTATGCAAAGCTAATCTAGATGAAGTTTAAGCTAGAAAGATTGAAACCCTGATTACAAGATATGTTAAATGTATGCATCTAAGTTACCATGGAAGCCATTAATGGAAGCTAAGCTAATGTGCAAGTAAATTAAACTAAAAGATGCTAAATAAGTGCTAAATATGAGTGAAAGTGCAAGTGATTTTAACAACATAAGTTTGATGTTAAAAGATGGATCCATTTTCCTCCAAATAGTGACCTATTTATAGGAAATAAAATGAAAAATGAAGGGCTAAGATTGAAAAAGATAATCAATGGTCAAAAAGGAAAGAAGATGGAGGCATGGATCATGGATTCCCATCAAGGGTTTAGGATGCAATATGATATTTAATCAAGGGGTCACATTTATCTAAACAAACACACTTTCAAAACTTACACAAGAAGCCATGTTGAAATTTTATTACAAAAAAGGAATATTCCCTTTTCCAAATGAGTTAAGAAAGATAATATTCTCAAAGGATATTCTCATAGGTGAGGAAAATTATATATTTAGTTAATTAAAACCAAATTAAATTGTGCAAAGGGCAAGGAATATTCCTTTTGGAGCAATGTGCAAAGGAGTAATATTCCCAAGGAATATTCCCTTGCAAGTAGGAGAATTAGATTTAATTAGTAATTTGATAATTAAAAAAAAGTTTGAATTATTCAAATTAGGGGAATTGTATGATATTCATTAAATAATTTATTTAATGGAGATCACATGAAAATGCAATGGATGAGATTGATTTGATCTATTAATGGTCACAAATGAAAGGAGGATGAAACATGGATCAAGGATTCTCATCAATGGATGAGAATCAAAGATCGCATGGATCAAGAAAAGATCAAGGCCTCACAATCATGGAAAAAAACACACTTTTCAACAACTTTAAAAAGTAGTTTCAAAGTTTGTTTGGAATAATCATCACCTTTTTTAGAGAAAAATAGGAGAATATTCCTTTGGAAGATTCCCTATGCAAGTGGATGAGAGGGAAATTGGCATTTTAGTTGATTAAAACTAAGTTTGAATGTGCAAGATGAGGAATGTGAGGATATTCATTAAATTATTGATTTATTTAATGAAAAGGGGATGTAAATATGATATTTAATTAAATAGTTTAGGTTATTTAATTAAATACGAGGACTTAGGGTTAAAATTAAATAATTTGCATTATTTAATTAAACCAGATGAAATGTTAGTGTGAGAGGGGGTGAATTAACCCAATTAGTTCAATTAGATTAATAAGTGAAAATGAGGCATTTAATTAAATAATTAAGCTTATTCAATTAAACAAGTGAAAAGAAGATGGATTTTAGGATGAAGCAATGTTAATATATCATATTCAAGTGTGTATATCATTTAGGACATTTTTAAGTGTCTACACATATAACCAATGTTTAGGTGACAAGATAACCTCTTAAGGTGATAGGCTAGTTAAGGTGACAAAACATCATCATAATAATCTGCATTATGATTGCATTGCATTGCACATCTTTCAAACTCAAAGCATTACTTCACATTGCATAACTAATAACTAGATGTTGATAGATGACAAAATTTCAATTACAATATAGTTTTTACAAAGTCAAACTAAGTAATTATGCAATTACTTCACATTACATAACTAATAACTAGGTGCATCTTCCAATTGCATTTGCTTGTCATGGAATTCCATGAGACCACATTTCTTTGAGGCATTTTTTAAAAATAGTTCACTGCCTTGTCTATGCTACCACATTTTTCATATGTATTGTCTACCAAAGAATTTTATCAAACAGTTCACTACCTTGTTGCTATGGTTAAAAGCCTAAAACAAGTTCTTTCAAACAAGCTATGGATGCTTGGAAAAAATCCATCAAAGCATAATAGTAAGCAATAACATAGACAAGGTAGTGAACTGGTTGAAAAAATGCCTCAAAGAAATGTGGTCTCATGGTGATGGAATGCCATGAAAATACATAACAATTCACTTGAAATGGAATTCATCATGGAATTCCATCACCATGAGACCACATTTCTTTGAGGCATTTTTTCTAAAGTTCATTGCCTTGTCAATGCTACCACATTTTTCATACATGTCTACGAAAGCATTTTATCAAATAGTTCACTGCCTTGCTGCTATGGCTAAAAGCCTAAAATAGGTGGTTTCAAACAAGCTGTGGATGCTTGGAAAAAATATATCAAAGAATTATAGTAAGCAAAAAGCTATGGTCTCATGGTTCTTTTTTGGTGTGCAAATTAGCATGATTTTATTTGCATTTTTTTACATTTTTAAATGCAATTTTTTTGGAAATTTTGTTGTTTGAAATGGGGAAAAATATTTGTGGTTAGTTCTATGCATTTCTTAATTTTAGGATTCTCACAGTTAGTGAAAAATTAATGTTCATGAAGGAATGGAAAAGATGCATAGAGCCTTTGAATTATACTCATACTGTGCAATGGCATTGAATCATTTAGCAAACCATTCTTTCTTCATAGGGCAACATTTCTTGTGGAATAGTTGACTGAGATATCTCTTGTTTCAACTGACCAACCTATCATGAAATATCATTCATATTATAATCTTGCATGATCTTATCATAGTAAAGGTGATTATGACAACACTGGCTGCTCCTACATGGCATCAGTCAAGGAAAGCTAGAGGCCACAAGATTTTGTGGATAGGTTCAATTGAAGCTAGGAGATCTTAAGAGTTCTCTCTCAAATTTTGAAAAGGTTTTGGAGGTCCACCCTAAGAACTATGAGAGCTTAAAAGCTGTAGGCCATATATATGCTTAGTGAGGGTAGGAAAAGAAGGCTTTCAAAATTTTAAGAAAGGCAACTGGCATAGATCCATGTGATTCCCATGCATTTATCAAGATGGGTGATTTATTAATATCGATAGACCCTAGTGCACCCTTAGATTCTCTTAAGATAGAAAAGTCTCTGCTGAAGAAGAGTAGAGAAAAAGTACCCATTAAATTGTTAAACAACATTGGGGTTCTTCATTTTTAATGTGATGAACTAGAGTTGGCTCAACAAACTTTTATGGAGGCATTAGGAAATGGAATTTGGGTTGAATTCATAAATAAAAACCCTAGTGCCAATTTTGTAGTTTTTTCTATTCACTATAAGGCTATGGAATTCTTCCATCGACTAGAAGAATGTGGTGTTTCACTTGAGTTACCATGGGAAAAATTCACAACACTATTTAATATTGCTAGGTTGTTTGAACATCTACATGATATTGAAAAAGAAAATCTTTTATATAGGCTAAAATTGTTCAAGTTTCCTGATTATGTAGATGCATATCTACATCTTGTAGTCATGAATCAAACTCAGAATGAGATCCAACTAAGCCTAGAATTGATTGGGGATACACTTAGGGTGGATAAAAAATTATCAAATGCTCTATGTATGCTTGGAAATATGGAACTGAAAACAAATGATTGGGTTAAAGCACAAGAAATAATTAAAGTAGCATGCTAACTTGTCTTGGTTGATGAAGTGCAAAATGAAAAGATGATGAAGACTCAAGGATTTAGATGGAAAGGAGAAAGGAAGAGGAAGAAATTTAGCGGGTGATGCAACAATAGGAGACATTTAAACGTGTGAAGGAATTATGGAAGAGTAAGCGTAAGGATAAGGATAATGATGATGATGAGGCTAGTCAGTCTAAGAAGAAACAAAAGAAGAAACATAAGAAAAAGAAGAAGGATAAGGACCACAAGGCTTATGATTCTTATACGGAGGAACCTGATGTTGCCATGGAATATGAGGAAAAATATATGAGTGATAAGACACAAGATGATGCAAAAAAATCCCAAGATCTTCTTGCAGTTATAGGTCTAGAAGATTGTGATGATGGTGAGACAAATTCTCTAGTTTCAAAAAAAATAATGAAGGAGACATGCATACTCTAATTTTGAAGATGATGAACCATTGTATAAATAGAGTCTAAGTTTGGATGATCCATATGATGATGATGTCTAGGCTTCTTGAGCTTTAACCAAACCTAGCTCCTATTTTTGAAAAGAAAAATCCCCAAGGCCCATGGGAAATGAATGATGAGCATTTGAGTTTCAACTTGGTTTCATTTCAAAAAGGAGAAATTACATTGTACAAGATTTGCTTAACAATAAAATAATTTATTCCACCTATTTGGGAATGCAAAACATAAATAGATGAATTAATCTATTTTCAATTATAGGTTCTTTTAAGCTAGAATTTGATAAAAAGGTAAAGCATAATACATTGAAGGACATAGAAAATGTTCTAAAATAAAGACTAAAATAGGTTTCCCATAAAAAACATGAAAAAGGAAAAATGAAAAGATAACATACAAATGATTCATTTGAGGTTTTTTATAAGATCTCATTTAACTATTTCAAATGGATTTGGAAGCAAAAAATCATATTTTATTGACTAAAATTTTGAGGTAGCTTATCCATCGTCATTGTATGCATCATCTTCTCTTAGTGCATTGTAGAAATAGATTCCAAAAGAAGATGATGCATACAATGACGATGGATAAGCTACCTCAAAATTTTAGTCTATCAAATATGCTTTGTCCCTTCCAAATCCATTTGACATAGTTAAATTAGTTCTTATAAAAAACCTCAAATGAATCATCTATGTGTTATCTTTCCATTTTTCCCCTTTCTTTTTTTTATGGGAAACCTATTTTAGTCTTTATTTTAGAACATTTTCTATGTCCTTCGATGTATTATTCTTTATCTTTCTATTAGATTCTAGATTAAAAGAACCTATAATTGAAAATAGATTAATTCATCTATTTTTATTTTACAGTCCCAAATGGGTAGACTAAATTATTCTACCATTAAACAAATCTTGTATAATGTAATGTCCCCTTTTCGAAATGAAACTAGGTTGAAACTCAAATGCTCATCATTCATTTCCCATGGACCTTGGGGATTTTTCTCTTGGAAAATAGGAGTATAATAATAACTCAAGAGGATCTTAATGTCATAAAAGAGGCAACTTAGGTGTTGGCATAGATACCAAGAAATTTTTATGCTACAAATGGGGCATCCATTGTACTAGCTGAAAGGGGTCAATTTGATATTGCAAAGGAAATTTTTACACAGGTATAAGAAGCTACTACAAGAAACATCTTTGTTCAGATCCCTGATGTGTGGGTAAATCTATCACACGTTTTATTTTACAAGGACATTTTGTGCTTGCAATGAAAATGTTTATGTTGCAAATGGGGCAACCATTGTAAAATGTTGGCACAGAGACCAAGTGAACCACAAATTTTTGTAGGGATAAACACTCTTATACTTCTAGGGTTTTGCACCTAAAAGGAGAGAGGAATCACAAAAACCTTGATAGATCATTCAAGACTAAAAAAGATATGATTGAAATAATTCCATTGGGAATGATCTAAATGCAAATAAATGATAAAAGAGATTGACTAATGAATGAAAACTAAGGAAATGCAAGATGTTTGAAAACATAGTGTAGTATGCAAAAAACACCTAGAAAGATGAATAAAAATGCAAATAAAATAAAACAGGGAAATAAAATAAAAATCATGCACCTAGGAATGTCTTGAAGACTAAAAATTTTGTTGATCCTAAAAGTTTGGCCTACTAGGACTCATTCGCCATTCTGGACAAATTAGTCCCAAATCTGGAAAACTGCACCGGGGTCTATTTCAGCCAAATGGATGTCTAAATCTATAGAAATCACTTTTTAGGCCTAACAGTGGGACTCATTTGCCACTAATGATGAATGAGTCCACTTCTAAATTTCTAAAAATCCAAAAGTGGAAATAGAAGCCCTCGGTCTACACTTCAATTCCTGATAGGTGTTTGCCTCTGAAACTTTGATTTTTGGCATTGTAAGTGACTTTTTGTGGATATTTTTACCTAGAAAATAAGGAGATGTCTTTAAAAAAAATTTAATTTATCCTTTAATGATTTATAGACCTTCAATGTACCTAAATCTGCAAACACACAATAAAAGAGAGAAATGTTGAATGTTAGGTCATGGGGGTTTTCCTTGGTCAAACCCCTTTTTAGGTAATTAAACCAAAATGAAGAAATAATGTAATGAAGAATGAAATTATGGAATTAGAGACTTTCCATGATGATATATCTTGAATTTCTACAACAATGGATGGAAATTATGCCCTTAAATGCCTTAGAAGGCTATCTTGAGGACTTAAAATGCTAAAACCCTAGCTTGCTTGACTTGAGATGGATAATGATTGATGAAAGAATAATGAATTGATTATGAATCAGGGTTTAGAAGATTTTATTTATAGGAAATCCACCTAATTTCCCATTAATTTTATCCCCAAGGAAGACATGGAGGAAAATTAAACTTAAAACCTAATTTTTCCAACTCAAAACCCGAAAACAACTCAAATGGGACTCATTCACCATCCTAGTTGAATGAGTCCCACTTGGATGGGACTGATTCATCCCTAATGGTGAATGGGTCCCAGAGGGGCTCTTTTTCTAGTTGGAATGTTCAAGAATGAAGAAATTAGGCTTCTAGGTTGTTCTAGTTGGGTATTTTATCAAATTAAGCCTCAAGATTCATAATATGGGTTCATAGGGCCCTATTAATGATGATGTAGATGGTAATTAGGGCTAGGGACACAAATTTCAATGTGAAAGTGTAATTAAATACACTTTTCAACATAAAAATGAGGTCCACTTAGCCTAGAAAGGCACAACATCCATTGTGAATGTGTAAAATACATTACAACACTAGATTAAAGTCAAGCCTTCTAGATTAATGTGAGAATACCATTAAATATATTTTACAATATTGAATTAAGGGTAAAATAGGTCCATTAGACTTAAATGCTTAATAAAAGTCTAGGAAAGTGTGAAAGTCATTTACAACACTTTACAACAACTTTACAAGACATCGATAAATGCATTTTATTTAGTTTGCAAGGGTCCCAGACCTAATGTGGATGTGTAAAACACCTCAGAACACTAGACCAAGGTGAAATTAAATCCTATTTGTCATCAATTATTCCCATATCAAGTAAGAAATACTTTTTTCTATGCTACACCAAGAAATGTTTATGTTGCAAATGGGGTAGCCATTGTCCTGGCTAAAAGGGGTCAATTTGATATTGCAAAGGAAATATTTACATAGGTACAAGAAGCTACTACAGGAAAAATCTTTGTTAAGATGCCTAATGTGTGGGTAAATCTAGCACATGTTTACTTTGCACAAGGATAGTTTTTGCTTGCAGTGAAAATGTATCAAAATTGTTTGAGGAAATTCTATTTTGGCACTAACACCCAAATTTAATTATATTTAGAGCTCAAAAACATTATGAAGCAGAATAGTGGCAAGATTGTAAAGAATATTATTAAGAGTAGTAGATTGTAACTAATATAAGTTGCTAATAAGAAAGATATAGATTTTGTGTTTAATGTAATGATGGTTTTGAATCACCTCTAAATTCACTGTAGAGGGCATCCCAAAATTTGACTTCATTGTAGAATTCAAATACTTTGTAGCAAACACCGAAGTCCTTTCTTGCCTTTTTAGAATTTTCTAGGTTCTCTCCAAACAATCTTTATTGCCCTTGCAAGTGCTATAACTCAAAACACCTAGTGTACTTCACATGCCCAGCTGTTGTAAGTCAAAACCACATGCCTTAGTGTGAGTCTAACTAGCTGCAATAATGTGTTCGAGCTCTGCAATGAACAAGGCCTAGAATGAACATGAATAAACGTGAATTCATGTATCACGCCAATACATCACATCAATAATTGGTTAATTTTTTTTTTAAATGTCTAATTTGTATTTGGTGACTAACTATTTAGTGATTTTTATTTATGTGACTAAATATTTTTTTAGTCAATGACTAAATTAGTTATTTATTTAATCATTTATAGCTAAGTCACAAAAAAATAGTATAACTTAGTCATTTTCAATCGTTGTGACTAAAAGTTTTATTCACCTACTCATTTATTTGCCAAATTCTACTAGTTTAAACTTTGCATGGACCTATGCAAATATGCATGGACTAGATCCAACACTAGTGGTACTTCATCCAGCTATCTTCCCTATAGAAAATCCTATCAAACAAAAACTCAAAAAAATGCATCCTCAAATAGCATTATTGGTAAAGGTAAAACTAAAGAAGCTACTAGATGTGGGTTTCATTAGAACCATCGATTATTTGAAATGGACATCAAATCTAGTACCAGTGTCAAAACCTACGGGAGGCATAATGATCTGCACAGAATTCAGAGACCTGAACAAAGCCTTCCCAAAGGATGACTTCCCCCTTCCCAATATAGACATGATCATGGATCTAACAACAAGGCATGAGATGTTATCCTTAATGGATGGTTTCTTTGGATATAACCAAATAAAAATCTCTCCAAACAATCAACACAAAACATCATTTACTTGTACTTGGGGGAATTTTTGTTGGAATGTAATGCCATTTGGTCTAAAGAATGGAAGAGAAACATATCAAAGGGAAATGATGACCATATTCCACAATATGCTACACATAATCATGGAAGACTATGTGGACAACATTTTAGAAAAGTCAATCAAAAGGGAAGATCACTTGAATAATCTTGCAAATGTGTTTGATCAACTTGAACAATATAATATGAGACTCAACCCTAAGAAGTGTGTGTTTGGAGTAACATTAGGAAAGCTATTAGGGTACATAATGTCAAGAAGGGGGGTTGAAGGGGATCCTATAAAAGTAAAAGCAATAATAGAAATTCCTCCACCAAAAACATTGAAACAACTGAGGAGTTTACAAGGGAACCTACAATCCGTCAGGTGATTTATCATTCAAATGGTAGAAAAATGTCACCCTTTCACTCATATCCTACACAAGGACAGATCACCTTTAAGTGGGATGGGAGATGTGACTATGTTCTAGCAAGTCAAGGAGTACCTACTTACTCTTCATGTACTCATGCTACTTATTCCAAACAAGGAAATGGTACTCTATGTGTCTACCACACAAGGAATGTTGGGAGCTCTCCTAGCATGACTAGATGATGATAACAAGGAAAGTGTGCTCTACTACATAAACTAAACAAAGGTGGGCTATGATTTGAACTACGCTCCCATAGAAAGAGTGTATCTCTTAGTCATATTTGCAACACAAAAGCTAAGACACTACATCTTAAACATGAAGGTAAAAAATATTTCAAAAGTAGACCCGCTAAAGTACCTACTAGAAAAAGCAGCCCTAACAGGTTGAATTGCGAAATGGGTGATGATTCTGAGTGAATTTGATATAGATTATGTGGATAGAAGAGCCATCAAGGGAAAAATCATAGCATACCACCTAGCCAAAGCACCCATAGATGATCACAAGCCTCTCACAATGGACTTTCCAGATGAGAGTATCTTGATGACAAAATAGATAGGCCATTGGATTCGATACTTTGATGGGTCCCACACTCAACATGACTCTAGAGCAAGTATTCTATTTCTCAAACCATAGGGAGATAATATACCTAAGGCATATAGGATCACTTTTCCATGCATGAAAAATATCTTAGAATATGAAGCTTTAATCATAGGGCTAAAAATGGCTATTGGATGGAGAATAGAAGAGCTACAAGTCTTCGGAGATTCTCAGCTGGTGATCAAACAGGTGAATGATGAGTACCAGACAAAAGATGACAAGCTGATGCCCTATAAAAGGATGCTGGATATCTTTAAGGAATATTTTGTCACAATAACCTTTGAAAAAGCTCCTTAGATCAATAATAGAGTTGTCAATGCAATGAAAAAAATAGGCTCATTGCTTTATATTCCACAAAATGTTCCCAAGTATGAGTTCCTCATAGAACAACTGATCGTACCTACATTCAACATCCCAGAATGAGAATTGGTATGTGCTGTTGTTGGTCCTAAATCCCCATGATACCAAGATGCATTCGACTACATCCACCATGGTATCATACCACTTGACCAAGTGACCATTCAAAAGAAAACCTTCACCCATAGAACTTCCCACTTTATAATCCTACAAGATACCCTATATCATCGTAGTCAAGATGGTATGTTCCTCCAATTTATTAATGCAGAAGATGTTGGAAAACGTGCCTCAATCTTACTGGCATGAAACTTCTGAAAGAGAAAAGTTGGTGTGACATTCCTATTGTCTGGCCAACTAGCAGTAGTGTTCTAAATCCTTGAAGTGCATGGGTCACCAAGACTTTGTTTTTTTCTTTCCGACAGGAGTCATCAACAAGACATGTTGATCGCTATGAGTTTCCCATCTCTTTTCGCTTGAGCAAATCTCTTGCTGATGGGTTGGTGTCTAATGGTTGTTGGGGAGACTCATGGCGACTAGAGTCATCGGGGAGAGGCATGAATATTCGGTATAACTCATCCTGACAAGATATGTCTCGCTAATGGTTATACACTTGAAGTCATCAGGGTGACATGAAGGCTCAATAAGAACTCTTGCCGATGGTTGATTGTCTCGCCGATGGTATGGTCTATTGTCGGTATGACTCCTGGAAAAGGATGAACTTGGGGTGACTTGGAGCCTGCTGGGTGACTCTTAGCGATAGCCTAAGTCTTGCTAATGGATGTACATATCGGTATGACTTGAGGACTCGTTATGACTCATAGCGACTAGCAATTGTCTAGGCAATGGGTCTGCTGAGGATGTCGATGAAAGGTCTTGCCAATCTTGTCGATAGAGTATGTCTCATTGATAGCTTTGCATGATGAACATCGGTATGACATAAAGGTCTATGAGACTCTTGGTGATAGTAGAAATCTTGCTGATAGATCTTCACAAGATGGATTTGTGTTCGGTATGACCTCTCACCGATAGCAATGGTCTGGCCAATGGTTCTAAAGAGGATATCGATATGATGTCTTAGCGATAGGATGAGTCTGAGTGACAGTTTTGAACTTGATATGACTCTTTCTGATGGGTGATGACTCTATCTGATAACAACAGATGGGCTTTGTGGCATCAGGGAAACACGACCTAGTGTCTCACCGACATGCGACATAGTTTGAATGCCTTGACCATTTTTCTATCCTATGTGGTTTTTTTTTTACCAATTAGAGAAGTAGAATGGGAACTGCTAGCAATTGGATTTTTTCAGCCGTTACTATGAGGAAGATCAACAGACCATGAATGACATGGAGATTCTCTGTAATTGTAGATGATGATTAGTTGAGTGAACAATGGGGTGAATGGGTCAGTGTGTGATTAGTGTGTAGGAATTTAATTTAGAGAGCATTGTAAATGAGATGTTTTGTGTAAGGTTGATCAGTGAATATTATGCTATTATAAATTGACATCACAAAGATAAGTCTGATCTCTGTATGTAATTTCCATTACTGTAATACAAATAGGCTTTTCTTGGTGTGGTGGGTTTTTCTGCCATAAGGGTTTTCCCATGTAAATCCGATGTTCATCTATGTATGTTCATTTATCTATTTCTGTTATTAATTTCAAGTGTATCTTAATTGGACTGTAATTGAAAATTTAAAGACACCTCTGCATTCTTCTCTGAGGTTTTGGCATTAGGATAGTTTGTTCCGCACCTTAGCTTTCCTTACAAGTGGTATTAGAGCCTGGCCAATTGTGTTATCCTTATGGGTATGTTGTGGTTTTGTGTCAATTCTGTTTCAGTGGGAGTCTTGTAGAAGTTTGATAATTCAAATTATAGATTAAGATGGCAAGCACGTTAGGAAAGATTGAAATTGAGAAATTTAGTGGTGGTAACTTTGAGTTGTGGAAACTTAAAATGGAAGATTTGTTGGTTGATCGTGATTTGTGGCTTGTTGTGTCTGGAATGAAGCCTATAGGCATGAAGCAAGAGGATTGAGACCTTGCAGATCGAAAATCAAAGGGGCTAATAAGGCTCTATTTAGTAGACTCTGTTCTTCTAAATGTTCATGAAGAAAAGACTACATCTTTTTTATGGAAAAGACTAGCAGCTATTTATCAGGGCAAGTCCTTGGTGAATAAATTATTCTTAAGGAAGAAGCTGTACACTTTGAGAATGCAGGAAGGAGGATCTGTTGCTGATCATTTGAACACTTTCAACACGTTGATTGCTCAGTTAGCATCTGTGGGTGTGAAGATTGATGAAGAATATTGTTGTACGCTGTTATTATGTTCTTTACCAGATTCTTGGGATCACTTGGTGATGGCTATTGGGAGTACGACATCCACTTTTAAGATGGAAGATGTTGTTGCTTCTTTGTTATCAGAAGAGATGAGAAGGAAATCTTCTGAGATGGCGAAGGAGGCTCTTGCTGTTAGAGGCAGATCGAAAGAAAAAGGCAAGAAGAAGGACACGAAGTCCAAATCCAAATCAGAAGGGAGATCAAAGTCTCCTAGAAAGAAGTCCAAGGTTAAGTGTTGGAATTGTGGGAAACTTGGTAATGTTCGAAAGGATTGTAAAGAGGAGAAAAAGAAGAAGAATAATTCTTCCAACAATGATTCTTCTTTGAGTGATGTAGATGCTTTCATTGCAACCTTGGCTACACAGGCATCAAATGATGTCTGGCTGATTGATTTTGGAGCATATTTCCACATGACATCTCATAGAGACTGGTTCATGAAGAATGAAAATTACGATGGTGGAAAGGTGTATTTGGAAAGTGATTCATCTTTGGAAATAGTTGGCTATGGAAGAGTCAAAATTCAATTCCCTAATGGAAGAGTGAAGGGCATCAATGATGTAATTCATATACCAGGTCTGGCTCAAAATCTACTTTTTGTTAGTAAGCTAAATGATATTGGAGTGCGAGTCACATTCTATGGAAATGGCTGCAAGATGACTAGAGGCTCAATGGTGCTAGCAAGGGGTGCTCGTATTGGTACCTTGTATAAGCTGGATGCACATGCTATGGAATGCAATAGTGTCTTTGTAAAGTCACATAAAGCTACTCATGGGGAAAAGAAGGTAAAGATTTATGATAGTGTAAACTCTATGGAAGTTAAACTTCCAGTAGAAAAGACTATGCTCTAGCATCATAGGCTTGGCCATATTGGAGAAAAAGGTTTAAAGACCTTAAAGAATAAAACCCTGGTTGAAGGGCTTGATGATTGTAACTGTGAATTCAAATTTTGTGAACATTGTATATATGGTAAACAACACCATGTTTCATTTTATTCCAGTCCTCACAAATCTTCTAGTTTGCTTGATTATATACATTCTTATGTTTTTGGTCCAGTGAATATTCCTTCTTTATCTAAGTCAAGGTACTATGTATCTTTTATTGATGATTATTCAAGAAGGGCATTTGTTTACTTTTTGAAAAGTAAATCAAAATTGTTCAGTCGGTTTAAGGAATTTAAGAACCTTGTAGAAAATTAGACTAGAAGAAAAATAAAATTTTTAAGGACTGACAATGGTAGTGAGTTTTGTTTTGATGATTTCGAGAGGTACTGTAAAGATCATGGGATTAAAAGACATAAAACTACACCTTACACTCCACAACAAAATGGAGTTGGAGAAAGGTTCAACAGGACAGTGATGGAAAGAGCACGAAGTATGCTGAGTGGTGCTGGCTTGGAGGAGAAGTTCTAGGCTGAGGCAGTTACTACAACATGTTACTTGATAAACCATTCTCGTAATTATGCTCTTGTTGCGAAAACACCTTTGGAAGCATGGTCTAGAAAGAAGCCCTCTCTTGAGACACATTTGAGTCTTTGGCTGTGAGGCATATGCACATGTGCCGAATGAGAAAAGATCTAAATTGGAAAACAAGGCTGTCAAATGAATTTTTATTGGTTATAGTGCTGGCATAAAAGGATACAAGCTTTGGAATCTTGATACAAAGAAGGTTCTATACAACAGAAGTGTTATCTTTCATGAGCTGAAGCCTTCTACCTTGGATATGCAGTCAGAGACAAAATCAGAAAATAAAAAGGATGTAGTTGAAATTCCTTTGACACCAGATAAAGAGGAATTCAAAATTCAAAATGTACCTAAAACTAAGGAGAGCTCAAGTAGTTCTGAAAGTTTTGAAGAAGAAGAACAACCTCAGCCTCAGCAAGTGAGGAGGTCAACTCGTGAAAGAAAGCAACCTGATAGGTATGGGTTTTCTTTGATAGATTCTACTTGTGCCTATGCTTTAATTTCTAGCACTAATGAGCCTAGGACTGTGAAAGAGGCATTTAGAATGTCTGATTCAAACTCTTGGTTGGAAGCCATGAATGAAGAAATGAAATCATTAGAAAGGAATGATACTTGGAGTTTGGTGCCCTTACTTGAAGGCAAAAAAGTTATGGGCTACAAATGGGTATTTAAAAATAAAATAGGTCTAAATGGCAATGTGGAAAAGTATAAGGTGAGGTTGGTTGTGAAGGGTTATTCCCAGGTAGAGGGAATTGATTATGGAGAAATTTTTTCTCCTGTAGCTAAGCTGACGTCCATTAGATTTCTTTTGTCACTTGTAGTAGTGTATGACTTAGATATTGTATTGATGGATGTGAAGACAACATTTCTTCATGGTGATCTTGAAGAAGAAATTTATATGTCCCAGCCAGAGCACTTTGTGGGGAAAGGTAAAGAAAACTAGTTTGCAAGTTGAAAAAATCTTTGTATGGATTAAAGCAGTCTCCTAGAATGTGGTACCAGAAGTTTGACACTTTTTTTTTCATTGGGATTTGTAAGATCAAAATTTGATCATTGTGTGTATTACAAAACTAAAAGTGATCGAGTTCTTATTATTGCTCTCTATGTTGATGATATGTTGTTCATAGGCAATAGTAAGTTAATGATTTCTGATCTAAAATCTCAGTTATCTGCAAAGTTTGAAATGAAAGATCTTGGTGCAGTAAGGTATATTCTGGGAATGGAAATAACCAAGGATAGGAAGAGTAGAAAACTTTGGCTCAGTCAGAGTAAGTATATTAAGACTGTTCTGGAGAGATTTTGTATGACTGATTGCAAGTAGCTAGTTGTTCCAGTTTTGTAGGGAACGAAGCTATCTATTGAAGACTATCCAAAATATCCTACTGAGATGGAGAACATGACCAATGTTCCTTATGCTAGTGTGGTTGGTAGTCTAATGTATGCAATGGTCTATACAAGGCTAGACATTTCCCAAGCAGTGGGAGTACTTAGTCAGTTTATGGCTAATCTTGGAAGAACACATTGGGATGCTGTGAAAAGAGTTTTTAGATATTTGAAAGAAACTTATGAATATACATTGTGTTACCATGGACTTGGTTTAATCATAGAGGACTCTCAGCATTCAAGGCTATGTGGATTTTGATTGGGAAGGGGATATTGACAGTAGAAGATCCACCAGTGGATATATATTTCATGATGAATGGTGGTGTAGTGAGTTGGATGAGTAAGTGGTAGGATATAGTCGCTTTGTCCACTACAGAGGCTGAATACATGGCAGCAACACATGCTTGTAAGGAAGCAATCAGGTTAAAATGCTTGTGTTCTAACATTGGTTTTGATGCAGGGAAAATAACAATTTACTATGACAGTCAGAGTGCTATTTTTTTGGCAAAAAATCCTATTTTCCATGCTAGGACGAAACATATTGATGTGCAGTATCATTTTGTATGAGATATGGTGGAGGATGGAAAGGTCTCTTTAGAAAAAGTGGATACTTTGGAGAATGTTGTAGATGCATTGATGAAGCCAGTGAGCACAGAAAAGCTCAGGTGGTGTGCCATTTCGATGGGCCTTGATGCCCATGAATTTCAGTAGTTTTGTTTTGCTCTGGAGGTGTCGGTAAGATCTTCATCAAGTGGGAGATTGTTGGAAAATGTGCCTCAATCTTACTGGCATGAAACTTTTGAAAGAGAAAATTTAGTGTGACATTCCTATTGTCTGGCCAACTAGCAGCAGTGTTCTAAATCCTTGAAGTGCACGGGTTTCCAAGAATTTGGTTATGTCTTGCTGATAGGATTCATTGGCAAGAGATGTTGATCGCTGTGAGTTTCCCATCTCTTTTCACCTAAGCAGATCTCTTGCAGACGGGTTGGTGTTTAGTGGTTGTCGGGGAGACTCATGGTGACTGGAGTCATCGGGGAGAGGCATGAACATTTGGTATAACTCATCCCGACAAGATATGTCTCGCGGATGGTTATACACTCGAAGTCATCAGGGTGACATTAAGGCTTGGTAAGAACTCTTTCTGATGGTTGATTATCTCGTCGATGGTATGGTATGTTGTCGGTATGACTCCTGGTGAAGGATGAACTTGGGGTGACTTGGAACCTGCGGGGTGACTCTTAGTGATAGCCTAAGTCTTGTTGATAGATGTACATATCAGTATGACTTGAGGACTCATTATGACTCATAGCGACTAGCGATTGTCTGGGTGATGCGTCTACTAAGGATTTCGGTGAAAGGTCTTGCCAATCTTGCCATTAGAGTATGTCTCACTGACAAATTTGCATGATGAACATTAGTATGACATAAAGGCCTATGAGACTCTTGGCGATAGCATAAGTCTTTCCAATAGATCTTCACAAGATGGATTTTTGTTCGGTATGACCTCTCGCCGATAGCGATGGTCTAGCCGATAGTTTTGAAGAGGATATCGATATGATGTATTAGCGATAGGGTGAGTCTGACCAATAGTTTCAAACTCGATATGACTCTTGCCGATGGGTGATGACTCTGGACGATAACGACAGATGGGCTTTGTGGCATTGGGGAGACACGACCTAGTGTCTCACCGACATGTGATAGAGTTTAAAAGCCTTGACCATTTGTCTATCCTATGTGGATTGTTTTTGACCAATAAGAGAAGAAGAATGGGAACTGCTAGTAGTTGGACTATTGTGGCCATTACTGTGAGGAAGATCAATAGACCATGAATGACATGAAGATTCTCTGTAATTGTAGATGATGATCAATTGAGTGAACAATGGGGTGAACGCGTTAGTGGGTGATCAGTGTGTATGAATTTAATTCAGAGAGCATTGTAAATGAGATGTTTTGTGTAAGGTTGATCAGTGAATATTATGCTGTTGTAAATTGACATTAGAAAGATAAGTCTGATCTTTGTATGTAATTTCCATTACAGTAATACAAAGAGGATTTTCTTGGTGTGGTGGGTTTTTCTCCTATAAGGGTTTTCCCACGTAAATCTAGTGTTCATCTGTGTATTTTCATTTCTCTATTTCTGTTATTTCTTTCAAGTGTATCTTAATCAGACTGTAATTGAAAATTTAAAGACACCTCTAAATTCTTCCCTAAGGTTTTGGCGTTAGGAGAGTTTGTTCCACACCTTAGTTTTCCTTATAGAAGAAGCACAAATGATCTTACAAGAGGTACATGAAGGTTTTTGTGGGTCCCACTCTAGTGAACCTAACCTAGTCCAAAAGTTGTTGAGAATGGGGTACTACTAGCCCTCCATGGCACAGGATTGTATTCAATCTTCTTGAAAGTTTCATCAATTCCAACAACTTAGTGATCTTATTCATGCACTAGCACAAGAGTTGAGACCCATCTCAACACCATGGAATTTCATGCAATGGGGATTAGACCTAGTAGGTAAGATTTTTCCTGCTTCATCTAATAGGTATGTTGATGATGGTTTTACTCACAGTAAACAGTTCAAATAAAATCTCCATAGAAAAGACTGCGAAGAGCCTATCCTTCTTGAAAGATATGGAACAAATACAACCTAAAGGTAAATTCCACTTTGACCGGACAAATATTGGCTTTCATTGAATCCCAAGTCTTCAATAACCAGGTCATGGTTGCACTAGGGTCGCTCTTGGGTAATGATGTGACATTTGTTGTTAATCTCAAGGGGGACTATGGTTATTCTTTGAACATTTTAGATAACACTTCAAACTGAATTGATAAATTTGAATATCATGAAACCAAAAGATTTGAAATAATATTTCATGAAACATCACAAATTCCTTGCTATCACTTAAGTAGATTTAGCATTAAGCATTCAACAACTTCATGGAAAATAAAATATTTTCAACAAAATTCTTTCCATTCATTTATATTTTTTTAAAAAATTTCAAAAATATTAAACATCTATTCTAAAACAAAGTATAAAAAATACTGAAAAATAAAAGTTTCTCCTAGTTATTCTCCATGGATGCCCCAAAGAATTAATCTAAATAGAGCAAACCACTTTATATTTAACTAGATTGCTTCATAGCTACATATAAAATGGTGCTAGCTTTTAAAGAGAGGGTTTCATTTATGGACACTAAGTAGGTTTTGTATGCACCCTTAAATGGCGTAGCATACAATCTTGTTTGGCCAAACTTACAAAACCAACTATAAAAGATTCTAAGATAGGTAGCTATCCATAAAGATCTAATATCAATTAATGTCTATGTGCATACAAAGTTTTATGTAGAATGGTTCAAAAAATAGGAAAAAAGAACAAAACTTAAAAAAGTTTATGTTCCTCTAACATCCACAAATTCTGAACTTAAAATAAAAATGAAGCATCCTCTAGCCTTTTATAGAACACAAGGCTCAGATAGGATAAGACAACTACATGACAAGAAATCTAAGGGACCAATCTCATCAAGGCACGTGGAATATTGTGACCAATAGGAGAATTGCACTTGAAGTCAATGGAAGTCAACTCCAATTACTCGTTGAAGCTCTTCAGGTTCTACTTTTTCATCTAGAATCTTTGCCAGGTTGATACTTTGAATCATGATAACATGTTCCCATGTATTTAGAATGATAAGGTGGAATTTTCATCCCCTACACTTTGCTTGGCTCCAATTCTATCACTCTCAAGAATGGGCTCTCCCAAAGATTAGCATTGGTTCCCACTATATGTGAAATACTAAGATCCCCAACATTCTGGTGGACTCAATTCTGCCTGCATTATCACCTCCCAGAGTGATCAAACCGGATTAAGAATTATTCCATCCATGATCCAAGTTTTCCTAACCATCCATAGTTGAGCTTTGCATCACAATCAATATCTCCTGCAATCACAAATTCCATATATTAAATCACTTTTTTTAAAATAAAAATAAAGTAACATATTATAAAATCTCATTTAAATAAAACCATTGTTCAAATGTTAGTACAAAAATTCCATAATTAACACATCTTTGAAAAAGCATATTATGAATCCTTGTACATATACTAGATTACCAGGATCATTAGACAAATCTAAAATTTTAACATTTCATCTAACATTGTAACCCATTACCCAGTATTTAGATTTACCCATTTACTTTCCCAGACCTCGGTTATACCAGAAGTCCATTATACCAAGCTCCATTATACCAAACTTACGCTTATTGGACCAGAGCCTTTCACTTTGAACTTCCCATTACCTTTTTCCTTTTCTATGTTTATGATACCCAATACTTGGTATACGAAACATTTACAATACAAAGTACTTATTTTTATCAAAGATTTATCTTCCTTTCTTCACTTTTGGTGATCTTCCAATCAGTTAGCTCCTACCATAAGAGTTATATTTATTCACTTGGGCCCCCAAGTCTTTTCAGTCTTGGGGCATGTTGTGAGACCACACAACAACTTGCAACCAATAAAACCAAATTTAAACTAGACTTGGAATTATATCACTAGTTGTAAATTAAAACTTATACATATTTTAAAACAATAATTTCAACCTTTACCTAGATTCTAGCATAAAAAGTAAAACTCCACTAGAAACATCTATGTGTGCTCTAATTAGTTCTGGTTTTCAGAACTTAGTAAAAAGAATCAGATCATTAACATTGAACTACATAATATAGTAATCCTCCAAAGCTAACCAAGGATAGAGCCTTGCTGCCAGTCAAGCATCCATAGCTCTGACAAGGTTATCTCTGTAATTCCCCCAAACATAGCTCTACTGCCGGTCAGGTGTCCATAGCCCAAATAGAGTTATTTGGATATCCTAAAGAGTTGATATCTTCTTGTTTTTTATTATGATATAGCAATGATAGCTCATTTTTCACTTTTGATATTGCAATAATATCTCTTTTATCAACTTGCAAGTGTTGAAGCACAACTATTAGGTTGGGAATTACAGTGGTAGCGAAGGTTACTTTTTTATTTTTCATTCAATGTTAAATCTCTTCATCAATTTACTACTTCCCAAATTTTTTTTTAATGATTCCCTATAAGTGTGTGTTTCTAGCTAAATTTCACTAATTATGTCAAATCCTAGCTAATTGTAGCTCGCTATATGTTAGAAAATATGCATAAATTAAAATTTAGCAATAGAAAACTTAATCACCAAATTTAAATATAAATTTAGAAACATTAGTTACCACCATTCTGATTAAATTTTATGGAAAATTTTAAAACTTTTGCTAACTATCTCGACTTGACAATGCTGCACTTCATTAATGGATCAAAACATCATGATTACCTTGAAGCACGATCACATTCTTTTTGCATTAAATTCACACCCCTTTCTCAACACGTATTATCTTTCCAACTTACACAAGTAATGACATGTATTGCTTCACTAACTTCATTCTCTTGTATAGTCCACACACATAACACCTCCATAATTAATACAACTTTTTTTATTTTTGAAATGACCACTGTTAATTTATAAATCTCTAACTTGCTTGATTCACAATCTTCGTACTCCTCAAATTTGAAGCAATTTCACCAGATATGTGTAAAGAATTAATTTGATTTAACCTTTTATTCTAAATACTATTGTTTAGCTGCCACCTTGCATACGATTCCCAAAAAAATTACTCAAGCCAACTATGTATCACAACTTTTCTTACGGCTCTCTATAAATTCGTGCATTTCTTCTCGAATTCTCCACAGTTCTCTTTTCTTTCTCTTTTCTTTTTTTGTAATTCCATTATGTTCTAGTTTTTTGCATTTGCTTCTTAGCCATGGATACACCAATTTTGTTAGGTTGTTCTCATATATAGAATGTTTTCTTGGGAGCATCACACTATAAAGGCTTGAAAAGGTCTTTATCATTAGGACTTCCAATTTCATTGTGCCAAACTTATGCTTAGTCCTTGGGGAAATATATGTTGTGTCCAACCACTACTTCCATTTTTACTCTAACATAGCTTCTCACTTTGTAGCGTCGCTTTTGGACATTGGGCTACCTATTGAAGACGTTCACATTGTTGCCAACTTGATAGTGAAGCCCGAGTTCTTCAAGAATTTGGATACCATCTTAGTTGTTACACATCTGACCATCGGGATTCCCCCCATGGATGATATTCCTCGGTTCATGGAACACGGGGAAGTGGTTCCACTTTGGCCCTTTCTTACTAATTTCAATATCCAAGATTTTGAAACTCACTGGGAACTTGCCTACATAGGGTATTTAGCCCTAATAGAAGAGGTGTCCTAGATTGACTGAATGGATACTATCGTCTGTAACTTGCTCACTTTTTTGTTTGAATCCATTTTTGATTTTTTGAATGACTATTTTGATATCTGATGTATATACACAATATACACACATATATATCTCTTTTGGTATCTTTAAAAAAAGAAAGTGTTTTACTATGCATGGCTTTATTATTTCATTTCCAGTTTAGTTTTACAAAATGTCTGAATTTCACTCTCATGCATAAGATAAATTTAAGAAAAATTTTCTAATGCAGAGGCCAAGCAAAAGAACCACATAAAACAAATCAAGAAAAGAAAAACAAACACAAAGAAAAACCCATAAAAAAACTAAAAAACTAAAAACTAAACTAAACTAAACTAACCCTAACTACCGTAAGTCTAATATCACAAAAGATTAACCCTAATGAAGCAATTTATTTCAATTTCCATGACTATTTCCTTTACTGTTTTAGTACAAATTACAACAAATTTGTCTTTAAATTCTCTTATCAAAATTTTCAATATTCTACTATAATAATGGACTATCTTAATTTTTTTGCATTTAACATCATAAATTCAAAGGTGTACTTACCCAAAATATGTGTCAAATGTATGAAAATGATCTCATTAGAGAACGGTTGCACACATTTCATCTGATGCAATAATATTGTACTTCTCCCAACCCTGGTCCATTTCCATGAACGACTGCATTCATTTCTTTGTTCCTTCTCTTTTGAAAATTTTCATATCTTCGGCCCTCTCTTCACTTTGCATTTTGTTAGACCAAGATATATCACTATTTATATTGCTATCAAAAAGAGAAAAAGTAAAAACTGGATATTATGTATCTTCTAAAAAATCAGGAAAATGTCTTTTTATAGCTAATGAATTCTCGACTTGAAGCACAATACATGTGTTTCCCACTCAATTTTCTTGCTCAATCTCATGATCTTCATTTTCCATGTATACAGGGATTGATGATTCATCTGTCTTTTCCTCATTTGTGATGAAATATCTCCAAATCTCGACATTCTCACATATTCCCTTGTAGAGTGTTAGAATTTTCTTTAATATGTGTAAAGAATTAATTTGATTTAACGTTTTATTCTAAATATTATTGTTCAGCTGCCACCTTGCATATGATTCCAAAAAAATTACTCAAGGCAACTATGTATCACAACTTTTCTTGCGCCTCTCTATAAATTTGTGCATTTCTTCTCAAATTCTTCACACTTCTCTTTTCTTTCTCTTTTTTTTTTGTAATTCCATTATGTTCTGGTTTTTTGCATTTGCTTCTTAGCCATGGATACAGACATTTTTGTAGGTTGTTCTCGTATATAGAATGTTTTCTTGGGGAGCATCACACTTCAAAGGCTTGAAAAGGTCTTTATCATTAGGACTTCCAGTTTCATTGTGCCAAACTTATACTTAGTCCTTGGGGAAATATATGTTGTTTCCAACCGCTACTTCCACTTTGACATAGCTTCTCACTTTGTAGCATCGCTTCTGGACATTGGGCTACCTATTGAAGACGTTCACACTGTTGCCAACTTGATAGTGAAGCCCAAGTTCTTGGAGAATTTGGATACCATCTTAGTTGTTGCACATCTGACCATCGGGATTCCCTCCATGGATGATATTCCTCGGTTCATGGAACATGGGGAAGTGGTTCCACTTTGGCCCTTTCTTACTAATCTCCATATCCAATATTTTGAAACTCACTGGGAACTCGCCTACATAGGGTATTTAGCCCTAATAGAAGAGGTGTCCTAGATTGACTGAATGGCTACTATCATCTGCAACTTGCTCACTTTTCTTTTTTAATCTATTTTTGATATTTTGAATGAGTATTTTGATATCTGATGTATATATGAAATCTACACACACACACATATATATATATCTCTTTTGGTATCTTTAAAAAAAAGTGTTCTACTGTGCATGGCTTTATTATTTCATTTCCAATTTAGTTTTACAAAACATTTGAATTTCACTCTCATGCGTAAGATAAATTTAAGCAAAATTTTCTAATGCGAAGGCCAAGAAAAAGAAGAACAAAACAAAACAAAGCAAGAAAAGCAAAACAAACACAAAGAAAAACCCATAAAAAAACTAAAAAACTAAAAACTAAACTAAACTAAGCTAACCCTAACTACCCTAAGTCGAATATCACAAAAGATTAACCCTAATGAAGCAATTTATTTCAATTTCCATGACTATTTCCTTTACAGTTTTAGTACAATTACAACATATTTGTCTTTAAATTCTCTTATCAAAATTTTCAATATTCTACTGTAATAATGGAATATCTTAAAATTTTTGCATTTAAACATCATAAATTCAAAGGTGTAATTACCCAAAATCTATGTCAAATGTATGAAAATGATCTCATTAGAGACCAGTTGCACACATTTCATCTGATGCAATAATACTGTACCTTCTCCCAACCCTGGTCCATTTCCATGAACAACTGCATTCATTTCTTTGTTCCTTCTCTTTTGAAAATTTTCATATCTTTGGCCCTGTCTTCACTTTGTATTTTCTTAGACCAAGATATATCACTCTTTATATTGCTATCAAAAAGAGAAAAAGTAAAAACTTGATTTTTTGTATCTTCTAAAAAATTAGAAAAATGTCTTTTTATAGCTGATGAATTCTTGGTTTGAAGCACAATACATGTGTTTCCCATTCAATTTTCTTGCTCAATCTCATGATCTTTGTTTTCTATGTATACAGGGATTGATGATTCATCTGTCTTTTCCTCATTTGTGATGAAATATCTCCAAATGTTGACATTCTCGCATATTCCCTTGCAGAGTGTTAGAATTTTCTTTAAAATAATCACAACTTTCTAACTGTTTTGGTTTAATGGTTAATTTTTTCATAATTTTGTGTCCACTAGGGCAGAATGTTTTTCTCGTTAACAATCCCTATCTTTTAGCAGTTAAAAATTCTTCCGTTAACAAAATTGCTCCATTTATGGCCAAACTTACCCTAGTTAAAAAAAAATTGTACTCAACTTCACCATGATTAGTTGTATCATGAATTCTACACTCGGTGACTCTTCCAGAAGTAAAAAAACTCAAAGGATGCAGTTTTTGATTCAGGATTTTATAAAGTTTTCCAACTTCCATAATGAAAACTAGCTTGCATTCATTTTCTCATTTACAAGCTTCTTGCCAAATTTAGGAATAACATTTCAAAGCATATAATTCTCCAATTCCAAAGGATGAAACCTAAAATATCAAAGAGACAAGAGAGATGTATCAGAGCCCTCTCTCCTTGTAGCGCCAATTCCATGTTGATGAAAATTTTACTTGCAGTAAACAGTTCAAATAAAATCTCCACACACAAGACCATCAAGAGCCTATCCTTCTTGAAAGATGTGAAAAAGAGACAAGCTTAAGGTAAATTTTGCATTCATAGGAAAAAGATTGGCTTTTGTTCAATTCCAAGTCTTTGATAACTAGGCCATGGTTGCACTAGGGTCGCTCTCAGGTAATGATGTGACATTTGATGTTAATCTCAAGGGGGACTATGGTTATTCTTTGAACATTTTAGATAAAATTTCAAATTGAATTGATAAATTTGAATATAATGAAACCAAAATATTTGACATAATATTTCATGAAACATCACAAATTCCTTGCTATCACTTAAGTAGATTTAGCATTAAGCATTCAACAATTTTATGGAAAATAAAATATTTTCAACAAAATTCTTTCCATTCATTTATATTTTTAAGAACATTTTCAGAAATATTAAACATCTATTCTAAAATAAAGTATAAAAAATATTGAAAAATAAAAGTTTCTCCTAGTTATTCTCCATGGATGCCCTAAAGAATTAATCAAAATAGAGAAAACCGCTTTATATTTCACTAGATTGCTTCACAACTACGTATAAAATGGTGCAAGCTTTTAAAGAGAGTGTTTCATTTATGGACACTGAGTAGGTTTTGTATGCACTCTTAAACGGTGCAACATGTAGTCTTGTTCAGCTGAACTTACAAAACCAACTACAAAAGATATTGAGATAGGTAGCTATCCATAAAGCTCTGATATCAATTAATGTCTATGTGCATACAAAGTTTTACGCTAGAATGGTTCAGAAAATAGGAAAAAAATTAAAAAGCTTAAGAAAGTTTATGCTCCTATGACATCCACAAATTCTGAACTCAAAAGAAAAATAAAGCATCCTCTTCCCTTTTATAGAACACAAGGCTCAGATAGGATAAGACAACTACATGAGAAGAACTATAAGGGACCAATCTCATCAAGGCACATGGAATATTGTGACCAATAGGAGAATAACAATTGAAGTCAATGGAAGTCAACTCCAATTACTTGTTGAAGCTCTTCGGGTTCTACTTTTTCATCTGGAAACTTTCCCAAGTTGATACTTCAAATCATGATAACATGTTGGGGCTTCCCATATATTCAGAATGATAAGGTGGAATTTTTTCCCCATGAATGGGCTCTCCTGGAGATTAGCATTGGTTCCCACCATAAGTGAAATACCGAGATCCCTAGCATTCTGGTGGACTCAAAGCCGTATGCAATATCACCTCCTAGAGTGATTGAACCAGATGAAGAATTATTCCATCCATGATCCAAGTTTTCCTAACTATCCATATCTGAGCTTTGCATCACAATCGATATCTCCTGCAATCACAAATTCCAATATTAAATCCCTTTTAAAAAATAAATAACATATTATAACATCTCATGTAAATAAAAGCATTATTCAAATGTTAGTACAAAAATTCCATAATTAACATGTCTTTCAAAAAGCATATCATGAATCCTTGTACATATATTGGATTACCGAGATCATTTGACAAATCTGAAATTTTAGCATTTCATCTCACGTTGCAACCTAATACCTAGTACCTAGTATTCAACTTTACCCACTTACTTTCCCAGACCTCAGTTATACTAGAACTCCATTATACCAGACTTACTCTTACCAGACCAGAGCCTTTCACTTTGAACTTCACATTACCTTTTTCCTTTTTCTATGTTTCCAATACCCGGTATATGAAACAATTATAATACAAAGTACTTCTTTTTATCAAAGATTTCTCTTCCTTTCTTCACTTTTGGTGATCTTCCAATTAGTTAGCTCTTGCTATAAGATTTATATTTTTCACTTGGGCCCCCAAGTCTTTTTAGTCTTGGGGCATGTTGTGAGACCACACAACAAGGCACAAGTTTATTATCATAGCAATAAAAAATTTCAGTAAATGGATAGAGGAAATTCCATTAACCTATATCACTGGAAAAAAAATATCAAAATTCATTTTGAATTATCTAATCTGCAAGTATGGATTCCCCAAATGATAATAATGGACAATGAACCCCATTCAAGAATCAAGATTTCCAAGAACTTTGCTCCCAATTTTATATCCAACATAGATTCTCCACACCCTACTACCCCTAAGGAAATGGTCAGGCTGAGGCGTCTAACATAATAATCCTAAAACTACTAAAAAAAACTATCAATGATATCGATCGTGATTGGCATTTACAACTAAACCCAACCCTATGAGCTTATCGAACCAACATTCAAACACCTACAAGTTCCACACCATTTTTTTGTTGGTCTATGGATCAAATGCTATCTTACCTATCGAGGTTGAAATCCCCTCATTTTGAATCTCACTAATAGGCATGGTCAACAATGAAGAATATTGATCGACTATCCAGACTAAATGAATTAGAGCTCCTAGATGAAAGACATTTGAGTGCGTTAAATC
Organism: Sequoia sempervirens; assembly: GCA_007258455.2. Taxonomy (NCBI): domain Eukaryota; kingdom Viridiplantae; phylum Streptophyta; class Pinopsida; order Cupressales; family Cupressaceae; genus Sequoia; species Sequoia sempervirens. The sequence goes on along the minus strand of VDFB02270651.1, from coordinate 747,560,520 downwards.
ATCTTCAGGTTTATTAGAATTGGCTCAAATGAAGCTATGATAAAAAGATCAAGGATAGGAAAATTCAAGTTGGAGACCTAGTACTCAAAGAGAACCAGAAGGTACAACTAAATTAGGATGGCAAAGGAAAATTTGAACCCAATTGGTTATGCCCATTTGTCATCACAACAAGCAATAGTTATGGGGCTTATCATTTGGCTCCTCCTAAAGGAGAACCCTTTATTGAACCACTAAACAACAACCATATTAAGAAGTTCTACACATAAAGCATGTCAAAATACCCAAAGAAAAAGGGTAAAAATCCAAAAAAAAGAAGATAAAAAATAAAAATAAAATCAAACAAAAAGCAAGAAAAATAATAAAGAGAAATAAAATGTTCCTTGAGTGAAAACCACTTTGTGGAACTCCTAGAATAGGTATTGTATTGAAAACCTGACAAATAGGCACTATGTTTGAATATGACTTGCATCATTATATATCGGTACTATCCACAACATCCACCCATTCGTCCCATAATAAAACATGTGTCCAACCATGGCTTGTTATTGATTTCAGAAAGTAGTCTTGTCTCGAACTAGGGGAAACTTCCCAAAACTGGTCATGGATTAGATCTTTATGCATACTATGATGGTGAAAACTATCAAAAATAAAAAAATCTTGAAAAAAAAAAATTCAACATCCAAAAAACATCAAAAACAAAAACATTGTTGGATTATTCCTTCACTCAAATAGTCTAAGATATCAACATTTGCTTGAACCTCATATCTAGTTCAAGTAGATTTCCCGCAACATATCCTCTAGAAAAAGAATTGCAATATCAATCCATGTTAACAATGTTGTTTGAACCTCAAAAACAAGTTTATGCTTTGAGTCAACTGGTCGAACAATGTGGTCTCTGTGTGTACAATGTAGGCAAGGCTTATTATCCCTTGAGACCATAGGTAAGTCCCCTTAGGTTTCTATCATGCTTTATTTCAACTTAGTCAAAAATAGACAAAATCCAAAAGAACATTCAAAAAATAAAAAATCCAAAAACATTCACTAAATAGAAAATTTCAAAAATATTCAAACCAAGTGAAGTATGAGCCTCTACGTGTATAATGTAGGTAAGGCTTATCTTTGATGAGCCCCCGAGGCCCTAGGTTAGTCCCCTGAAAATAACAAAAACAACATCATAAAACTCAGACAATCAAAAATACCTACCTCGTCATCACAATCCATAATAAGAAAATCATCACACTCACCATTTTGACAAAATAGAAAAAAAAAACAAAGCAAACATGAAAAGCTAGAAACTTCAAGCAAACAATCAAAAAGATTTGATTGCAAAACATACAAAAGCAATACCAAAGTACTACCTACCTATCTTTTGGAAATTCACCAATAGCATCTTGAGATATGCCTTAATGGATTTATTCCTATGATACACATGATCAATAACGAATAATAGCCTTGAAACCTCAAATAGATATGGAAAGTGATACTTCAACTTTGTTTTTTATCTTTTTATAGTCTCATTTTTTATGATTTATTTTATTGAATCATTCTAAGGATCTCTTGAGGATGTCGATAAGGATTTAGAGAAGAAGAAATGGGGGAAATTGAGTGCCATTTCAGTTTGTTGTTTGTAAAATATTTTTGTGATACTACCATGGTGAATATTTGCTTTATTAAGTCTATGGAAGTTGTGTTGAAATAATTCATGAAGCAATTGCATCTTAGGTACTCTATACATCTCTATGTGACTGGTCAGAAATTTTTTTTACACAACTCAACCATATACTTTAAACAAATTTTTTGTATGCATGGTATGAAGAAGAATATTCTTTGTATGTAGAGTCAAAGTCCACACAATGGATAGAAAGTCACCTTGGTAATTAATACTGATGGAAAAAATTGTAGATCAATACTTTAGATCGAATTGCTATAAAAGTATTAACTTCCTCAATTTCTTCCTAAAATGTAAATCCGGGGATCATAGACTTGTGAAAGGTATTGTGGCTATCTGCCGAAGGGATGAAGATAGTGAGCTAAGTGGGAATGAAATACAGCTAGAAAATAAACTTATTGCATATTGAGATAATGTTGGTGATAGGAACTACCACTTCCTGGCAACAACAACAATAACAACAACGATTAAACTCACAACTTCCAAAAAAATTGATATAGAAATCATAAAGCAATATAAAGCATGAACATTTTATCTAGAAAATAATCTCACACGAAATGAAAAAAACTGTCTGCAAAAAAATAGAAACAACATTTACTAAAGAACATAAATAAACAAGCAGCAAATCTAATAAAAATCACCAAAAATACTGAGAAGTGGATCCTGCCTCCTTAGTACGTCTAGTGGTTAAATAAAAGCTCTTCTACATGGTACTAATCATACAACTGGTGATTTTATTTATCAGAAAATAATACTATTGATACAAAACCTTGTTTACAATAATCTGCATGTATAATCTACTCACACCAATCTACATTCGAGATAATATTACATACTATTTATAGCTTCAACTTGTAATAGTTGCATACAAGAATAGGTTGGTTCATTTCCAACTTGCATATAATATGGTCTATGTAAGACCTTGCTTTCGAGCCATGAATGAAATTGTTACAGAAAACCTTCAGTTCTGTCATCACATAGTTTTGCAATACATTTGAGCCATGGGAAAAGCATTTCCACCACAAGATTCTCTCATATAGTTTCATATACCAATAAATTGTGCCATTATCATGTACCAATCATTATGAGGTGGCACCTTGGCTAAGAAATATCAGCTTAACATAGAGTGAAATTAATTGACATGGCTGAAGATCACATATGAGAAGTGTTGTAAAGAAATAACCATAGGAAATCTACCATAGTGCACAATAAGCATCAAGAAATCAACCATTCTTATCATAGAGATTGATGCTATCCATGGGGATGAGGGAATTGTAACAAACTATAATTGTGATATGAAGTTCTTGTGTAAAAGGCGATAGAAAGCATGCTTCAAGATATATTTTCCAAGGCATAAAATAACAATGCTTATTAATAAAGACAATCAATAATTAATTTTCATAATTTAATCTCAAAACTATATTAAATACCTCTTGTATATATGTAACCATATGCAGCATAAAATAGTTAAATGGTATGCTATAGAATGGAAATTGAAGATGGAAATGGGTATGAGGGTCCTTGAAGTAGGATGAAATGTCATGTAAAATGGGACATAAATGGCTCTCATCATTCCCCACCAACTTAGCATATTGCATGTCCTCGTGCAATAATTATGATCAAGAGGTCTTTGGTTTGAATAGATAACCCTTTAGGATTTATGTCTTTGGCCTTCCTTCTTCACCCTTGACTATTATACCTCATCACCTTGCATAGAAAGCGTCATGGATTTACTTTCAATTATTTTTCACCATCTCTTCATAACAAGCTTTCATATTTTTACTTTATTTTTCAACCTTTGATTTTTCCTCCATTCCTCTTTCCTTTTTTTTTCAATTTTTCTTTTCTTTTTTAACTTTTCAATTTTTTTCATTTTGCATAACATCAATTTTTTCAAATTCTATATATAGGAGGTATCATGAAAAATTATCTCCACTTCTAGCTATGTGAAATAAGTGAAATGATAGGGAACATGAAGGATGACTATAATGATAGGTAGTATGAATGATTTATGAAGGGTGAAATAATGGATGGGATACTAAGGATAATGATAAATAATGGATGAAAAGATAGGTAAAAAGGATGGTATTCCTCCTATTGGAAGAATGGCTAACTATACAGTTTTGTGTAGTCATTGATTTCACCATGTTATACGGGTTGTGACTACAAGAGTAAGTCAATGTTTGATCTAGTGTCTTGGTTTGGTATTTGAGCTGGTATACATGCTACACCCTTTGGTATTCTGGTCTACAATTCTCCATGGTTGATAGTTGTTGCTTGTGGTTTTGGGAAACAATTTATGGGTCATGAAAGCATACATGTTCAGAATTTCTCATGCTCCGGTGTTTGTATGGTGTATCAAAATTATTTTGTTGATTATCTTTTGCTATCAAGTCTATTTCTACCTGACTTCATGAATAATTGGTGGTATGGTGAATTAAGTTTTGTTATGCGGTTATATGTGCAACCTATCTTAGGTATGCGCTGACACATTGTAGTGTGCTACACATTTTGATTTATTATTTGGAAATTTTTTGTGAAGCCAATAGTTGGTATTTTTTGGTAAACAAAGGATTGCATCTAATTAGGTTGACCTAATTGATGCTTACGAATGGATCAAGTATATATGTTGGGAAGATTTGAAGATTATGAAGTGAACAAGAAGTGGTGTTTGTGAAGCTATGAATGCAAAAAAGTGTGAACACAATGAAGTTCGTTAACTTATTTTATTGAACATCACTAAAATTGTATCAACACATGTTAGGTGCATTCTCATCAGTTCATCTTGGCTGTGAAGCCAAATTTTTGTTTTGTAATCCTTTTGTAGGTAGTGAGCCTCCTTGTAAGCAGTGAGTTTTTGTATCCAAACATTGAGTGCTATTTTGGGCAGTGAGCCTTATACATTTGGTTTTGGAACTTCTTTATATTGTGAGTTAATCCTCACCATGGTTTTTCCCTCATTGGGTTTTCCACGTAAAATTTGGTGTTCAATTTGTTGATTTTTCTTTCTATTATCTGCATTTCATGTTCATACTTAATAACATAACAGTGTGGCTATGAAATTGATAAGTGCTAAAGTTTTATGTTTGAATTTGGTGACAACTAATTCACCCCCCCTCTCAGTTGTCCTACACCTTTTAATAATTAGTATCAGATCTTTTGGTTCTTTTGTGTAAAGCTTAATAGCTTGAGGAATATCTTGAAGATAGATCAAATGGATGATAAAGAACTCCAAACTACTGTTGAAGATCTTGATAAGGAAAAAATTGAAAACAAAGACTTGAAAGAAAATCTAGGTGAGGATAATGAATGTATCTAGAACCTGAAAGAACAACTGAAGAAATTCAAGGAAAGACATAGAGAAGTAAGTGAGCAATAGAAATAAGAGATCATCGAATTGAAAGTGCTTGTAGAAGAAAAGAAGAGAATTGAAGAATGTCTAAATTAAATGGTGAAGAATAAGTTTGATGAATGCACTAGACTTGAACAGGAAGTAGTAAATTTGAAAGTAGAATTGGAGAAGGAAAAACTCTATGAGAACATTTTCAGATCTACCTCCAACAAGCTTGAAGAACTACTTGCAGTACATAAACCAAATAAAGACAAGGGTGGCTTGGGAAATGAATTAGGTGAAAGCTCAAAATAAAATAAAAAGATTCAAGACAAACGGAAGTAGAAAAGAAATTCAATAAATTTGGAAAGGAAACCACTATGAGACAACCTAATGCACAAAAATATTCCTCTTTTATTGGTGTCTATTTTTCATGCAACAAATTTGGTCACAAGGAAATAGAATGCAGGAGTAGGATGAATCAATTGTATGCTTCCTTTTCTAGACAATGTTTCTCATGCAAGAAATTTGGACATAAGGCCACTGAATGCAGATCTCAGGTGAGAATGATCAGTCATGTGATGATGAATAGGTTTATTGGAGGCATAGTGAATCAATTTTTTAATGGCTACTACTACACCTATAATAAATTTGGACACAAAGAAAATCAATGTAGATCGGGAGGTAATGTAGGTCAGACTAATTAGAAAAGTGTTGTTTGCTATAATTGTAACAAACCTGGACATATCTCAAAATTTTGTAGAAGTAAGAAGGGAAAGCAGTTTGCTCTAGTAGAGAAGAATGAATTGGTAAAGAAAATTGTCAAAGAAGAGGTGAAGCAAGAGATGAATAAGATATGGAAGAAGAAAGAAGAACCTGAAAGTGTTGATGTTTCTGTGCCCTCATCTGTTATAGATAATTCCTCTGGGAATTAGACCTAGCATGGTCTTAGGGGGAGCATTATTAGAAACCTATAAAAACCTCTAGATGAATGGCATGTCAGAGGTTGGCACAAGGATGTATTGTGAAGAATGAATAAACAAAAGTTGTGAAAAAGAAACTGGGAGAAAACATGATGGCATGCAAATTTGTAGATCGAATTAGGGTTTTTCTGTGTTGAGAAGAATGTTTTAGCAATTTTTTGAAGTCTGTCAAATTTAATGTGAATTAGGGAAAAATGATGGTGTATAAAGTAAAATTCATAAGTCTTTTCGATCACTTGAGAACTTGAAGAGTTGGAAAGGCATTTAGGAGCAATCTCGAAGCGATCTAAAGTAATTTTGAGGTAATGTGAAGGAATTATTATAGATACTCTAGAATTATTTCTCTATTTACAAAAGGGAAGAAGGGAAAAGGAAGGAGTTTCGATTAAACAATAACGAATTCAAGAAAGTTAAGCACAAAAATGGATAGAGGATCAAGTGGAAACATTCCACTGAAGTTAAAGGAGTTGAATTGGAAGAATTTGATCATAGAAAGATGAAGGAAATGGAACTAGGGCTGAATAAAAATGAATTACAGAGCATAAAAAACCTTGGTATGGATCTATGGAGAGAATTTCCATGTTTTTAGATAAAGAATTGATTTTGTTCTTGTTAGGTCAATTCAAGAATGACATTATTATGTTGGAAAAACCCTACTTGATCACAAAGGAATAAATCAAAGTGATTACTGGTTTGTGTAGTGTTGGGGTTCTCCCTAGGATGAAAAATGTGAAATACAAAGATGTGGAGGAACTTACTGGCATTGAAAAAGACCCTCGAGCTCTACTGCTAAACACTCTTGTAGATTCCACTATAAGGTATGTTGCATATGAAATTTCTTATAAAATCTATTTCAGAAATCATGAAGGTTTGACTTCAGCTATTGTAGTATATCTTCCACACATGATGGTTAAGGAAAACCAACAGTTTGATTTGTGTAGCCTATTGCTTGAAAATCTAACTGAGAATGCTCAAATGTTGTTAATTGAGGTTTATCCTTTTCAGTTTGGTTCTTTGTTCGCATGTTTGGATTTTTAATTTTTGAACTCATTACCAGGAAGAGAAAATGTTGAAAGGGAATCTAGTATTCTTGTTGGAAAACAAGTTTATAGATACTTGGAATCATTGGAAAATAGTGTAAGTGTTTGCAGAACATAATTCACATCCCTAAGGACAAATCTATGCTCAGGTATGTTAGTACCTAGCAAGTTTGAAGTGGGTTCATCCTTTGGTATAATAGAATTGGAAGTTATCACTGGTGAGCCTCCTTCAAAACCTAAAAAGAGGAAAACCATTGTAACAGATCATGTCAAGGAAGAAAAGAAGAATGAAGAAGAATTTTTGTGTGGATCTAACTCCCTTGATTCAGAGGATATACAAATGATGTTAGAAAAGGGTAAAATGAAGAAGATTGGTAAAATGTAGAATGCACGCTCTCCAACTAAGAAACTTAAAATTGATGATATATTGATTGATTACTTGCTCAATAGGGGTATTTCAGTTTTAGATGTATCAAATTCTTCGCCAGATAATCTAGTAGAGATTATTCAAGAGAGAAAATTACTGGAAGGACCCGAAGGTCATAAATTTAATGCTATGATTGAGAGAAGATGTACCAAAGCAAAAAAAGTGTTATCTAGACATATTAATGAGACAAAAGAATGCATCAAAGAAATATCCGACATCTACAAGTATTGTCTCTAGTGGCCAGTAACTATTGACAATTTCAGAAGTAGAATTGAAGCCATTGAATCTGAGATGAACATTATTGGAAAGAACTTTGATTTCTTCAAACACAAGGATGGAAAATATAGAATAAGAGTTGGTGAATTACAGGTGGAATTGATAACTACTCATAGGTAAAGAGAAGACATGGTTAAAACCTTCTAGTTGGTTAAGGAAGTTGTTGAGGTCTAGTTGGATCATCTCTCTAGAATTCTCTCTAATGCAAAAGATTGTGAACACTAGTGTCTGTCTTCTATTTAGACACCCTCCTTTATGAAATTATCTTTATTGGATGGTATGAGTGTAAGAATGAATTTGGAAATGGTTGCTTGGAAAAGGATTCTTCTGATCATAAGATAGAGGTACAAGAAAATATTTCATGTAAAAACCATCATTTTCACTTGAATGTTTGAAATGGAGTGTTGGAATTTCTTTGTATATACAATGTTTCCATGTACAAACAATTACATACTACCTTTTTTGGTCACCCTTTTCCATTGATGTCAAGGGAGGAGAGAAGAGTATGTGAGAGAGTCATGTGAAGAATAGTTACGGTGATAGAGGGAGAAGTGAAATTTTGTAGGGAGAGAGTTATGCATTTTATTAATTTTGGCACATGTTGCCATCAATGAAAAGGGGGGAGATTGTTGGAAGAATGAAGAAGAATGGCTAACTATACAGTTTTGTGTTGTCATTGATTTCACCATGTTATATGGGTTGTGACTACAGTACTAAGTCAGTGTTTGATCCACTGTCTTGGTCCGATATATAAACTAGTATACATGCTACACCCTCCAGTATTCTAGTCCACAATTCTCTGCAGTTGATAGTTTCTACTTGCAGTTTTGGGAAACAGTTTATGGAAGATGAAAGCATACATGTTCAAAATTTCTTATGCTCTAGTGTTCGTATGGTGTATCAACATTATTTTTTTGATTACCTTTTGCTATCAAGTCTATTTCTATCCAATTTCATGAATAATTGGTGGTATGGTGAATTAATTTTTGTTATGCAGAAATATGTGTGACCTATCTTAGGTCTATGTTGACACATTGTAGTGTGCTACACATTTTGATTTATTATTTGGAAAGATTTTGTGAAGCCGAAAATTGGTATTTTTTGGTATACAAAGGATTGCATCTAATTAGGCCAACCTAATTGATGCTTGTGAATGGATTGAGTATATATGTTGGAAAAATTTGAAGATTATGAAGTGAAAAAGAAGTGGTGTCTGTGAAGCTATGAATGTGAAAAGTGTGAAGATAATGAAGTATGTTAAGTCAGTCTATTGAACATCACTGGAACTATATTAGCACATGTTAGGTGAATTCTCATTAGTTCATCTTGGATGTGAAGCCAAATTTTTGTTTTGTAATCCTTTTGTAGGCAGTGAGCTTTTGTATCCGAACAGTGAGTCTTATTCTAGGCAGTGAGCCTTATTGGTGTAGGAGCACCTACAACTCAACCTCCATTTTGGATCCTTTGATGGTGAATAGGTTAGGAAGAGTATTTTTAAGTCTTTTGAGTGTTTTCATCTTCAATAAGGTCTAATAAGACCATTGAGTAAGACCTAGGGTGAGTATTTAAGTTTTAGAGTCAAAATGTAGGAAATTGCAATCTTGCAAAAATATTGTCATGTAATGCCTTGAGAAGGAAAAATCCTAAATTTTTGCTTGGATATGCAAGATTGAGGTTTAAATGTTGTAATAAGGCCATTTTGAAGCCATTAGAGTGGATTTAGGAGTAATAAGAGTTTAGGATTAAAAGTTGCTTCACAAAATGCAAAGTTGTCATGTTGACAATATGATGTAATCTCATTTTAATGTTGTAAACACCTTAATAGCTGCTCCTTTATTCAAAAATTTGTTAAAGGAAATTTGGTAGGATGGGAACATGTTTATAAAGGCTCCATGGGGTTGAGGCATGAAGGTTGTTGAAGTTTTGAAGCACCAATACAAATAAAACTCTATTTTTTTATGATTTTATAGCGTTTTTGCCTATTCTTGTGCATGGTATAGTCTAGTACTTCACTATGCAGCCTTCTAATGCATATGGATTGAAAGAGGGAAGAGTATTCTTTCTTTTGGTGGTGATTTGAGTTAATTTGGGTGCTTCCCCTGCCACTCTGCATCACTTATACATTCAGTTTTGCAACTTATTTATATTGTGAGTAAATCCTTACCATGGTTTCTCCCTCATTGGGTTTTCTACATAAAATATCATGTTCATTGTATTTATTTTACTTTATGTTATTTTCATTTTATGTTCATACTTAATAACAGAACAATGTGGTTGTAAAATTGATAAGTGTTGATGTTTTATGTTTGAATTTGGTGACAACTGATTCAACCCCCCTCTCAATTGTCCTGCGCCTTTTAACACCTCCCACCAAATTTAATGGGTTGACCATCCTTGGGAAACAAGGAGAGGATAGGTAGAGATTTTGCATATATGATCAATATAATAATAAATATTAATAAAGTTAAGAGATAAAACAATGAAAAATAAAATTAATTGTTTAAACAACTTGCATGTCCATGTTTGCCAAGGTATGGTAGCCAAAAGAACTCTATAGTTGTGAATCTACAACAAGGAACCAACAATTTGGATTGGTACTACAACACCATGAAGGATCTCCATCTAAATGGAGCATTATAGAACAAAGCACTGGTAGCAAATTCCACTTTCCGTAACAACTCAACTGAATGTGTAGCACTAGCTAGAAGTGATCAAATAAATGTTGATCACAACATCTTGGAGCATAGTGGCATAAATGAGAAATAGGAGGTGTTAGAGGCACTCAAAGTGAATGAAAGAGGTAGAGAAGCATCTAAGTGTACTTGAAAAATTGTAGTGCAAAGCAAGAACACCAATTATTTCATTTTTTTTTCATTTTTTTTTTTTTTGTTTTTTTCAATTTTAATAACAACATATTGTTGGTATCCTAGTTTTCAAACTGTCATCGCCTAGGGGTGCTGAAATTTTGATTTTCACCTCTATGTTTATTTAGCAGTTAATATCTGTTGGAATCCAGTTTTTAGATACTAACTGGCCAACAACGCATGTAGGTTTTCATTGTTGGATCTTTTATTGCCTTTTCTTTTCTTTTTTCTTTCTTTTTTCATTTTTTCATTTTTTTCAGTTTTGAATAGCTGCATATAATGACCAAATGAAATTAAACTCCTCTATAGATGATAAAAATGGTACCATCCAAAGTATAGAGTTCCTTCATAAGCCCTTTCAATGAATGTCACAATAGAAACTGGTTACTTCAAGAACTTTAAATGATGACCAAAATAATAAATATACCTTCATCAAGATTGACCATTCATATTCTCAAAATGATTGCTTACAAAAATTATTGATTTACATAGCACATGCCACCATTTCTAAAAGCTAACTGTAAAACTGTGGAAAAAGAATTACTTACAAGAGAAGCAATCTCCAAAGAAAAGTAAATACAGTGAAATACCAATGGAGTATCTCAACTTAGAGTCTCGCAACTTATCCAGATAGCTTTTGATAGGTAGATGAATCAATCCCCATGATTAACTACAATGATCAACATTAGATGATGATCAATCTCCTTGTATGCCTTCAAGTTGTCTTTGGATGTGTGGATAATGAAGAATTATCCAAGAACATGGTACCATAAGAGTCATGGTTATGCCAAGTCATAGTTTTTCCTCCACATGATCTAGCATCAAGGATGGTGAAAAATATAATTTATGTCCATTAATGTTGAACACATGGCACACAAATCCTCATTGGAGCACCAAGAGTGTCACACAAAAGAAACATAGATTTCACCATCTAGTTAGCAAGGCTAAAAAAATGCGTCTTGGAAAGTGCATGAAGAGAAGAATCATTGATGATGTAGAAGTGTCAATTAACCATCATAAGAAACCTGCAACCATACTCTCACAACCAAGCTTTTCAAGTATAGTAACACAAGATGATCCAAGTAATAATTCCATCATTATAGTTGATTGATGAGAAAATGAATGGTGGAGTTATTTATATGAAAATAAATAAATGAGAATAGTAGACTTAATAAATATTAGTATAATGAATTTTGGTCTAGAAAAATATATTTACACAAGAATGTGTACCGTGATTTTCCCAAAGCTGACACATGTAGTTTTATGCAAAGCACCAATGAAACAATCAATTAAGACATTACCAAGAAGCAACTAATAATTTCCAAAATTTAATGGATTCCCCCCCAACTTAATTTTAGACTACAAAAGCACAAGGGTGTTAGGATAAACTAAGGAATTAATAAATTCAATGATATAACACCTTGAGCTTTTTCAATGAATGGTCATCTTAAGATAATCCAAAGAATCAAGAATGAAAAAGATGTATATATTAATATCTCGATCCTTGGTTAATGAATGTTCATCCTCTAGAGCATTTTTAGTATGGTCATTAGTGCATGCAATCCCATCTAGTTGTGCTTAATCATAAAAGCAAGTATCAATGGTCCTAAATCAACAAGCGAGTGAGGAATACACATTTTGACCATGGGCCTCCAAAGATATAGATATTTGACAATAAAAACATGAAATAATAGATCTTGTAGGATTTCATCACACATGTCTTGAGTGATTAATGAATCAATTATAACACCTCTTAGTGCATAGTAAATTTCAGCACACACACTTATTAGTTTAGTGATCAAAAGAGATTCAAATTGAAAGATTGTGATTTTCTAAATAAATAGGAAGAACTAACTGATCACCCTTTAATAGAGAATTTTCTTCTTCCAAGTCAAGTAAACCAAAATCACATTGCTTAATTGCACTAATATGTTTCAATTTTGATTGAACAATTTCAAGCACATTATTAGAATGCAAAGGGATCGATGAATTCACATTATTATATGTAGTTTTAAGCACCTTATTATGTAATGTTTTACTAGGCATCATGGTTGCTGTTGGTGGATATGGTGAAGTGAATGGTATATGATATAATAAAAATGGGAAGAATTGTAGTGAATATTTAAAGTGGATGGGATGAAGTAGGATGGGTATAATGGAGATGTTATTGATGGGTATAGTGGTTGTTGTGAGAATACATTATTCTATTCACCATACATACTAGCTGAAGAAGTATTTTGTAAAGAAACATATCCAATAGAATTATAAGACATGTTAAAATCATCATGTATACCTTGATCTTCCCAATTTGATGTGTGAATTTGTTCTTGTTTTACAAAGAAGACTTGTTCACGTTCACTATTGTTTTGTGGAGGCTCACTTATATCTTGTATCTCTATCACCACATCCTCTTGATCAACTTGGCATGTGCACTTAGCTTCTTCCTTGCAACAATCAGAACAACAAATGGTTAAATCATCATCAACAATCCATTTTCCTAAAAAATCATCAATTATTTGTTCTTGGTCAATTATGCAAATAACATCTATAGATGTTTGTGATAATGATATTGGAAGGTCACAATTATCTATGTTGCATCCATTAGGTAGAGGGGCTATTAAAGAATCACTTTGTTTCAGTGGGACTCCCCCAACAATTTCTTCTTTTGTTTTTAAATTTGAAAGCGGGGGTCTGGGGGCTGTAGCCCCTAGTGGGGTCAAGGGGCAACATCCCTTGCGGGGTCCTGGGATAATGCTTTGGGTGCACTCCCTATCGTGATCTAGAGCAGGGTTGAGGGGTAGAGACCCCACCTCCAAGCACTTTTTTTCTTCTTGGTGGCCTTCAAATTTTTCATTTTTGAAGCATTTTTCTCTAAGAAGTGATGTGTTTGAACTACCTTGAAAATGCAACATCTTTATTATTTTTATGTTGTTTCTTCAAACATTTTGCTTCCTTTCTTATCAATGAACTCACAACAACTAGTGTGGATATATAAATGGTTTTAATTTCTAAAATATACCTACAAATTCTAGTAATGCATCTATATCATTTAAACAAAGAAAACCAAGGTTAATCATCTAACAAAAGGTCGATAGTTGCATTGATTTTCATTGAGGCAGAATGGTCCTAACTTGGCCCACTATGATTTCAAGCCTTTAACACCTTTACGTGGAAATGATGCCAAAATGATGGAAAAAACTACAGATCAAGACTTGGGATCAAATTGTTATAAAAGTATTAACTTCCTCAGTTTGTTCCTAAAATTTTAATCTAGGGATAATAGACAGTTTGTGAAAGGTATTGTGGCTATCTACCAAAGGGATGAAGATAGTGAGCTTCAAGTGGAAATGAAATGCAACTAGAAAATAAACTTATTGCTTATTGAGATAATGTTGGTGACAAGAACTGTCACTTCTTGGCAGCAACAACAACAACAATTAAAATCATAGCTTCCAAAGAAAACTAATCTAGAAATCATAAAGCAATATAAAGCATGAAAATTTGATCTACAAAATAATCTCACACGAAATGAATAAAAAACTATGTCTGCAAATAAAATAGAAACAACATTTAATAAATAAGATAAATAAATGCAAATATAATCTAATAGAAATCACTAGAAATCTCGAGAAGTGGAACATGCCTCCTCAATATGTCCAATGCTTAGAAAAAGGTTGTTCTATGTGCTACTGATCATACAACTCGTGATTTTATTTATCAGAAAATATTACTGTTGATACAAAAGCTTGTTTACAATAATCTCTATGTATAATCTTCTCACACAAATCTACGTTCGAGATAATATTACATACTATTTATAGCTTTATCTTGTAATAACTGCGTACAAGAATAGGTTGGTTCATTTCCAACTTGTATATAATATGATGGTCTACATAAGAACTTGTTTTCCACCCATGAACGAAATTGTTACAACAAAAGCACAAAAATTGGAAAACCTTAAATTCTATCTTCACATGGTTTGGAAATACATTTGATCCATGGGAAAATCATTTCCACCACAATCTTCTCTCATATAGTTTCATACACCAATCAGTTGTGCCATTATCATGTACCAATCATTATTAGGTGGCAACTTGGCTAAGAAATATCAGCTTAACATAGAGTGAAATTAATTGATGTGGCTGAAGATCACTGATGTAGAGATAGGAGGATTCACAACACATCTCACACCCCTTCAACAATAATCCAAAACATTCTTTGTATAACACATGTTATTAGGCATTGTATATCACATTGGAAACAAAACTATGGCAGCCCACAATTTAGTGCAATGAACAGTCATTAATAACTTCTACAAAACCAATAATAAAGCCAATCTCTCTGGTTATATTGAAGAAAACATAGTTATATACTTTTCCTCCAATTCTTATGAAGATCCAATGGTGGAAACAAAATTTATTGTATTTTTCCCAAAACTACAAACCCTAGGTAGGGTTCAGACCTGCCCCCACAAAAATGTTCATAACTTATTCAATTATTAATGAATTTTGATGAGAATTGGAGTAAATGAAATTAGATTCACATGGTAAAAAAATTCAATTTGTTTTAGATCCAAAATATAGACTTTATATTCCGTACCATCACACTTCTTTAGACTGTAAATTCTGCACAATATTGTTTGAATAGGCAGTCTCACAAAATAGTCATTTCTTCTACAAAGCTCAATAAAATTTAATGAGACAAAAATAATTGGAAACTAGAAACAGATATATTTTCATCCATATATGATACTCCATTATTTTAGTCCATACCAGGCCATACAAATCACAACTTCATTCTGGAAACAATGTGAAAATTAGAAAAATGCACAACATTTGAGGTTTCCATTCATCAATCTTCAAAAATGATGTCTCCAACCCCCAATTCGAGTTTTTGATATGTATTTATACATTTCCAAATAAAACCAACCATTTTCAACTACATTTTGATTATTTTTTGACAAAAAAACTTAATGACACTTTTTGACAAGTTGCTTGACAACTTTCTTGAGCAACTTTTACAATTTTTTACAATATAGAACAACTTTAAACATTATTTGAAAAATGACTTAAAATATGACTTCCTAATACTCAAACACCTCTAAAATGGTTTTATTAGCCTTATTATAAGACCCAATACACAAAATAAAGCAACTATTTACAAATGGCCTCATGGAGGCAAGAAATCGAATAGGTGCTCCTGCACCAATCACATATGAGAAGTGTTGTAAAGAAATAACCATAGGAAATCTACCATGGTGCACAATAAGCATCAAGAAATCAAATATGCTTATTGTAGAGATTGATGCTATCCATGAGGATGAGGGAATTGTAACAAACTATAATTGTGACATGAAGTCCTTGTGTAAAAGGTGATAGAAAGCATGCTGCAAGATATATCTTCCAAGGAATAAAATAACAATGCTTATTAATAAAGACAATCAATAATTAATTTTCATAATTTAATCTCAAAACTATATTAAATAACTCTTGTATATATGTAACCATATGCAACATAAAATAGTTAAATGGCATGCTATAGAACGGAAATGGAAGATGGAAATGGGTATGAGGTTGCATGAAATAGGATGAAATGTGGCATAAAATGTGACACAAATGGCTCTCATAAAATACTAGGGTGCATCATATATCTTTGCTACATAAAATAGGATTTTTCAAACTGCAAAGCCTCCAAGCAAAGCGAAAGCAACACATCAACAACTAAAAAATATCAAATTTCTATCCATCATCAAATATTTCTTCTAACTAACAACCA
The DNA here is from genome assembly GCA_007258455.2 of Sequoia sempervirens. Lineage (NCBI taxonomy): Eukaryota > Viridiplantae > Streptophyta > Pinopsida > Cupressales > Cupressaceae > Sequoia > Sequoia sempervirens. The sequence goes on along the minus strand of VDFB02270651.1, from coordinate 747,544,155 downwards.
TCTTGCATCACAATATCATTGTATACCATATCTATCCTACATCTGCAATGTCGTTCAATAAATATCATGATGATAATAATGCAATAAAAAACATTATGTATAATGTATAAGCCATACATCCATCATATGGGTATGTGCAAGATCATGATGGGCCAAAAAGTGGCAATATGATGGGTATGTGTAGGGTATGTGGCTGACGACTTTTTTTAACCCAAAATTGATGAAACGAAAGGGTTTTTAAAGGATATTCTCAGCTTTCCACTAATATAAATTATGCTTTACTTCGAATATAAAAAAAATTATTATTAATTTTCTATTTGAATTATGACTAAAGTCCTAATTGATAGGCTGATTGAAAAACATATATAGCTTTCAAACGGTATCACAGTTTTTGAATCTGAAAGATGAGTCACATTCTATGCTTCACATACACTAGGATTAAAAAGAAAATTGAATTTCATGAAGTTTTGACCAAGTTAAGGTTGTCAGACATACAAGTGTTTATATTTTTAAAAGTTGCATTAAAAAAATTATAATTAATTATTTACTTGGAAAAAAATTACAAAAAATATGTATCACATCGGGACATGAGTCCTCTACTTATATCTAAAATCTTATAAAAAATATTATCATTTTATTGTGGTTAGGGTGGTCAGACAGAAACCTACTTCTTATTTTTCCCCTAAAATTTAAGTACTACTACATTGAAATTTCAAATTTTCACCAAATAGATCTTTTTTAAAATAAACCTAGTAGTTTAGAAACTACATTCAATTTTCTATAGATTCTATTCTTACATATTTTTGAAATAATATAGATAACTTATTCAAATTTTTACGTCATGTTGCCTAACTTTGATTTTTCTGAATTTTTTGCCACTTAAGGGCCTATTTTTTCCATGATGATCCTATACATACCCATATATCATCCATACATCACATAAACATCATTTATCAAAATGATATATTGATTATCGATAATAAAACATCATATGATATAAAATATGATCCATTCATCCACATCATATGCATACATCAGAAAAAGTATGAAAACACATATATAAATATACATCATCATACATCATCATCCAAGACCATCACATTAACATATAAATGAACCAAATCAAAGAAGGTGTATCTCATATATATCATCATAAAAAAATGGAGAATGTCATAGTACATCATCAATGGTGAAACAAGTGTCATAGAATAATACAAAAATAATACATATATACGAGGCCTCGACTGGGCTGATGAATGTATATACAAAATAATATCTACACTATGAAGTCTCTGATCAATAAAAATGATAAAAATCAAGTAAAAATATAACACTACCTAGGGGAAAAGGGAGGACTCTACAAACCAGGCTACAGATCACCATCTAGATTTGGCTATCTAATAGACTGCCCAACTCACAAACTTTATTGTGTTGAGTATTTCCTCATGGTCAGACTCATAAAATTTCCACAAATTCTTATTCAGTGATCTATCCCCATATTTGATCAATTGAATGTTTGATGCCCAAATAATATTATAATAATAAAGAATCTTCCTATGTGTGTCAAATTCCTAAAGTAATCATACATCAAACTTTTTCATTAGGCATGTTCTAATTCATATTCCTATAACAACCACTGATCTTATAGGATACTCAATGTATTCTCCATCAATGATAGGGGAATTTGATTTCTTTTTAACCTCAAAATAATAATACAAATAACAATCCATTCCTTCTTCATTGTCTCCATCCATAATAACTAAATAAATATGCCTTGCATTGATTTGTGTATTGGTGCAGGGGCACCATGTCAACTTATGTAAATATGGTCTTATGTCAGGTCTTTGGAGTGTTTGAGTATTATGTCATGTAATAAGGTCATAATAGACCATTTTCCATGTACTTGGAGTCATATGAGGTCCATTTTGTAAATATTGTAAAATCTTGCAAATGTTGTCATGTGCAAGAATGCAAAAACTACAAAAAAATGGAAGTCTAGTGGTCAAGTAGTTCAAAAGGTTGTTAGAGTCAATTGTGTAAGTTTTTTTTTTGTGTGTAAAGTTTGAATACAATATGTATGGGTCGAAGAAAGGTTCTGGAGTTGATTTTTGTTGGAAAGCAATAAGAAATCTTAAATTTTTGTGTGTTTTCTGGTAAATTTGCTGCTATAGGCTATTGTATGGCTCCGTACTGATTGCTTTTGACTAAATTACATTGGATTTGATGGATATGTGAATTAAATTTGTTCTACTTTTGATTTGGAGTGATTTTATAGAGTTAGGAGGATTTTAGAGCCAAAATATTGAAGACGGGTTGAAAACCTTATTTTGAGGGTTTGAGAGCAAGAAAATGGCATAATTGACCATTCCACTAATGGAAACCTCTAAAAATTGGTGGAATGGTGTTAGATAGGTTTATTTTAATGTTTTTTGTGTTGGAATGAGAAGGGATGAGGGTATTGGGCTAATATGGTGATGTCCTATGGTGAATTTTCACATGTTTTCAAGCAAAAGAGAGGTGTAGATGCTAGGGTTTGTTCAAAATATTTTGGGATTGGTGATGTAATGGTGGGAAAATATTGTGTAGGTCATATTTGATGTGTTTGAAGTGTTGGTTTGTAGATTGGAGGCTTGGATTTGGTAGTTCAAATAAACCCTCTTGTGAACAAGCCTAATTTGGCTTAGGTTGGGGTTTTGTGGTTTGGTGAAATTATGGGTTTCTCAGTGGATAAAAAACAATTGATTTGGACCTTTTGTAATCTTTTTGAAGTTATGAAGTGGAATTTTTTGTCTAAGAAAAGGATTTTCTTGAGGGTGCTTTGTAAAACATGGCTAATTGAGCCTCTTTTAAGCTTAGCAGTCAAATTTAGGAGGTGAAGGTTTGAAACAAGTGTATGAAAAAATAATATATGTCAAATAATACCATAAAGGGTATCTATAATGTCAATCCTTTTGTGGGTTTGAAAAGTATTCTGAAAGATATGCTCAATTTACACTGTTTGGAATGCTCTAACATAGTTTGAGGGAATTGTGAGAAGTCACCAAGTTAGGGTATTAAAGGTGAAAAGATTCTTCCAAATTGGTTGAATTATGTTTGTTTTGAAAAAATCCTCCCTGATCTACATCAACTGGTATCAGAGCATAGGTTTTGATCTTTTGAAGGAGATAGGTTGAAGTTTAAAGAAGGGAAACATTGTAAGTTGAAAGTACAAGATGCTTCCTAAAGGTAGTGTGGTCATTTCTAGAGAAATAAAGTTGTTAAAGGAGTCAAAAGAAGAAATTTTAGCCATATTTGAAGCATTAGAGACAAAACAAAAGAGAGGAAAGACTACTAAAGAGGAAAGTGACCGAGAGGAAGAGGGTGAAAGTGAAAACCCTCGAGGAAGATTCTAAGATGATAAAGAGAAATTGGACCCTGGTGAGAGAAGGATGGTGAAAATGTTGAAGGCTATCAAGGGAGATGCTCTTGATGTGAAACTAAATTTTCCAATGTATAATGGAAAGTTGGATGCAAAAAAAGTCTTGGATTGGGTTGATGCACTCGATAATTACTTTGACTACAAGGAGGTTGAAGAAGAACAAAGGGTAAAGTTTGCTAAGACTAAGTTGAAAGGTCCTACTCTAACTAGGTGGAACTGTGTACAGGAGGAGAGAGTGAAACAAGGAAAAGAAAAAATATGTTCATTGGATAGGATGGTGTCAAAGATTAAGATTAAATTCTCAGTAGGTGATCATGCAATACAAACATTTAAGAAGTTACAAAAATTAAAGCAGAAGGAAAAGGATGTCTTGACATACACAGAGGAATTTCACAAATTAAGAAGTAGAGCTGGTCATGTTGAACATGAAAATAAGAAGATATCAAGGGAAGAGGAGAAGTTAGAAGGAAGGCAAAAAAGACAAGGAAGAGGTATAGGCAGCACTAGTAGAGGAAGAGGTTCAAGGCAATCCTATGAAGACCAATAAGATGCAAGTAAAAGAAAACACCAAGTTGTTGATCAAAGAGGTGGATTTAGAGGCTTTAGAGGAATATTTGGTGGACAAGGCAGAGGTTAAAACACATTTTCAGAAAGATGTTATCATTGCAATTTGTTTGGCCATCATGCATGGAAGTGTCCAGAGAAATAAGCTTCTACTTCAACTGGCAGTGATAAGAGAGTTCAATTGGTGTAAGAGGAAGATTGTGAGTGTTAACTCTCCTAATAAGCTTACATCTCCAGAAGTTGGAGAATCTGTAATGGTTAGAAGAACACTCCTCAAAGCATCCAAGGAGAAAGAGCCCTCACAAAGAACATTTTTCAAGACAACTTGCAAATGCAAAGGAAAGGTATGTAAATTTGCAATAGATTCAAGGAGTACTGATAACATGGTGTCTATCGAAATGGTTGATAAAATTAATTTGGAAAAGATACCTCATGAAATAGCCTATAAAGTGTCTTGGCTAAATAAGGCTCAGTCTATTTTGGTGAATGAGCAAGCTTGGGTTGAGTTTAATATAGGTGGTTACAAAGATAGGATTCTATGTGATGTGTTGCATATGATTTGTGCTATTTGCTGTTAGGGAGACCGATGAGTCCAATTTATGGTTCAATTTTGATAAAATTTATGATCCATTTGTTGTAGTTGTCATAGACTTTGATACTTGGATGTTGGCATTTTTATGATATTTCTTCAAAACTATAGACATTGGGTGTAAGCTTATTTCTGTAAATCTTTAATGACATTGACATGCTATATGGACTAGCTATGTTAATTCTACATGTGGATTAATGAATGCTTCTTTAAGATAGTTACAAATATGCAATTATTATGTGTACTAATATTATCATGCAAATATAATTAAAGGCCACTAAATTGAGGAAGATTCTATCAGTTGGTCATGCACCATAATGGTCAACAAGGCAATCATTCAAAGGTCAATGGAGGGAAGACTCTCGGCGGTGAGAGATTCCTCATGCAAATTGAAATTGTAACCAGTGCCTTATAAATGGTCTTAATTGATGTTGAGTGAATATATGTGTTACTGTTGTGCTAAATTTATGTTAAGACAAACATGTCTGACCATATTTCATGCATGTGTAACCTCCTCTCCACTATCTATGATTTCCCTAAAATGGCGTCCTAATCCATTGGAGTTGACCACCTTGCTTAGTTGGTAGCTTTTCCTCCTATAAATAATAGTTATGCTACTCTTTTGTACACATGTTTTCCATTGAATGAAATGAAGTTATAAGTTCATGCATCTGAGTTTACATTAGTTTTAGGGGATACTCATCCAAGGGGGGCCACTTGGTGAGCATTATGTTCTTTAGCTTAGTTAAGTTTAATTATTACTTTTTGTTTAGTAATTAGTTAAGAATCTTGCACTGACTGTTCATGCAACCACTAGAATTCCATTTTGTGACTCTTCCTGTAGCCAAAGTAGACATAGTAGTTTCCTGTTTGTTTGCCCAGATTTTCATTTGTGTCATGCATTTCAGCTTAGTATAGCTATTGGTTGATGTTCAACATTTATGTTATTCCTTTCCAAGCAATTTTTTTTCAGCATTGTGTCTTTCTTAGCTATAGGATATATATGGCTACTTTGGATTCCTAGTGCACATACTGTGTTGACCCATTTCAAGTTTACATCCCTGGGTTGACAAGTTAAATGCACTTCCATGATGATTGAAATAGCTATTCAGGTTGGATGTTCAATCTCTGAATCACAGTTGTAAGGGCTTAGTTGTTAAAATCATTGTAGGAGGCCAACATTTTTGGCGTTGTTGCCGAGGATGGTGTCAAACTAGGGAGATATTTTGAGTCATTGATAGTTTTTCTTGCTATAGTTTTTCTAAAATTTTGTTCTTAGTATACCCCTCATTTAGGAAAGTAATGACCCCCTTATTCTTTACCAATTCTTTGCGTGAGTTGGTTGATGTTGCATTGATATTGTATGCATAGAAGAAGGACAAGAGATGCTTATGGGAGATTCCTTCCTAACAATCCTGATCCATTCTAGCTAGAAGAAGTTCCAAATCTGCCAAGAAATGAGGAAGAAGAAAAACCACACCCCCTTGCTGATGCATTTCCTGATCTAACCAGTTCTAAAGCTTCCTCTAAAGACCAAAATTGGATTGAGAACCCCTTTGATTTGGAAGTCCATCAAGAAGGCATGGGAGATTCAAATAGAAACAAACCTAGCCAACCAACTTTTCCTTTCCCTATTGCTCATTAGAGTGAAGTTGACAACCTCAAAAATATCCCTGCTTCAGTCCTTCCTAAGTTCTATGGACTTGTTATAGAAGATCCTGATACATTCTTTTTTGAGTTTGATATACTTTGTAGGAGTTATGACTATGTACCACTAATTCCCAGAGGCTTAAGCTATTTCCTACCACTCTAAAAGAAGATGCACTAAGATGGTTTATGAGCCTAGGTAGAAATACTGTGGAAACTTGGGAGGACATGAAGACAAAGTTCCTTGAGAAGTACAAAGAATATTGCAGGGATAGTAACATGAGAGGAGATGGCATTTTTAGGATGCATCAAAAGGAAGATGAGAGCTTGGAGGATTACATTTCAAGGTTTCTATTTTTCCTACAAAAATATCCACACCATACACTCAATGAAGAATCACAAAAGTTGTTTCTCCTAAGAGGAATTAATGATAGCTATACTGATGCTTTGGACCTGATGGGAGGAGGAGATATCACCAAAGTTCCTTGGGAGGATATCAAGAAGATATGTTAGAACTATTCCAGGGAAAACTCAAAGAAAGGGAGAGCTTACCAATCCTTTATGGGTAAGTCATCTACCAGTGGATTTTCAAGGATGGAAATTACTCACTTGCTGGCAGAATTCAAGCAAGACATCATAAAAAATCTAGCTACTCAGTTGGATACACTTCAATCCAAGAAGAAACAAGAGGAGGCATAGGCAATGTTGGCTGAATATTTCCCTCACTGTAGACAAAAGGACTACAAATGCAAGATGGTAGATAATATTAATAATAAGTGGATTCCACCTTAGTTCAATCCAATCTAAGTTGAAGAGGATCGAGTCTACTATGTTGCACAAAGGAGACCATGGGCTCCAAGACAAGGTATGCCACTAGATCCACTATCTTTTTTTGGGCCATATTTAAATTCGTATCCATCTCATAACCAATGGAAACCCCCATATCCATCCAACTATGGAGGATATCAACCAAAGCCTTGGAGTAACCCTCCAAATTTTTGGACCAATCATCAAAACTCTCCACCCAAGTGGAAAAAACCTTAGGGGAATTGGAAGTAGTTTCAAGGACATTGACAACCACCTCCAGGAAACTAGCATCAAACATCTCAACGGAGGGGAGGACAACAATGGTCAAACCAGACAACTATTTACATGTAACCACTTTCTCAGTCCCAACAACCTACTATAATGCCTCCTCCTGCTAATTCAAGCGCAAATGTACCTAAACTTACTCAACTACTAGCTCATACCACACCTAACCCAAATAAGAAACCACAACAATAGGTAGTATACTCTTTTGATTCAAATCAATTCCCTGCATATATTGTGAGTGTAAGTCACATCCACTTGTGTTCAAGAACTACTTTACCAACTCCTTCCATACCCATTATTATTGAACTTTCTGTGGAAGAGGTAGAGGAACCTTTGAATGACCCTATTTGGCCAAGTGCACCTAAAATACTAAACCATTCCTACTCAAGTAGACTAAACAAGAACCATCATTTCCCTAGAAATTAGAAGTTGCTAAGCAAAAGGAAGAAAAAGAGGAGGCAACCTTTGACATTTTAGATCAGCTGGAGCATATATGTGTTCAGATACCTCTATTTCATGCCATAAAAGATGTTCCCATATATGACAAAACAATCAAGGAAGCATGCCTTAAGAAGCTAGGTAGGAATTTAAAGAAAGAACCCACTACAGTTCATGTGGTGGGACAGCTAGCTAACATCATGCTTGGGAAAGTGACTTTCCCCAAGTACAATGACCCAGGTAGTCATGTGGTAGGAGTTACTATAAATGGGATTCAAATAAATAATGCTCTAATTGATTTGAGAGCAATAATAACTATAATGTCTAAGGACATCCTATAGAAACTAAATATTGCAAGCATGAGATAGACTCCTACTATCCTACATCTTGCTGATAGTTATATTGTTAAGCCTGATGGTATAGTAGAGGATCTTGTGGTAATTCTAGACTCTTGGGAGTACCCAATAGATTTCATGATTCTTTCTCCTAAAGCTACATTAGGTGGGTATCCCATTATTCTTGGAAGGCCATGGCTAGCAACAAAAGATGCTTGTATTGGATGTCGGTTAGGAGACATGACCATTTTTTATGGGAAGAGCACCAAAAATTTTGTTCTTTATCCTCCTGCTCAGCCATCATAGGATATGGATAACCACATATGGCCACATGTTGTTGAAGAGGCTGAGGAAGTTAATTTTGTGGCATAGCTTATGATGTTAGGTAGGATTTCTTTCATGCAGCTTCAAGATGAAGATGAAGTATTGTCTAACATAAGTCAAAACCATTGTGAAGTAGAGAAAGCATCATCCTCTCATGCATCTGGTTCTGTTGATCTAGTGAAGACACTTCTGCTCGTTCTTCCTGCAACCACTCTTCTTGCAACTAAACAAAAATTATGTCCCATAAATTTCTACCATATGAACTCAAAGTACCATGCATTAATGAAGTAGCTATGATAGAGTTAACTACACAAGTGGAAGTGTGAGAAGGAAAATATCTGAATATTAACAACAAACCAAGTGAAGAACAACAGTTGTCATTGAAAAACTTACTGAGGACCCACTAGCATGCATTTGCATGGGACTATCATTATATGAATGGATTGGACCCTATGTTTTGCACTCATAGGATATACATAAGAGATGATTGTACACCAGTGAGGCAGCTACAAAGAAGAATTAACCCTGCATTGAGAGAAATTGTAAAAGGGGAACTACAAAAATTGCTAGATGCGGAATTTATCTACCCCATTTGAGATAGCCAGTGGGTGTCTCCATTGGTGATTGGAAAGTGGTGATTTTGTGTTGATTATAGGGAACTCAATGCTGCCACCAAAAATGACCATTTTCCCTTACCTTTCTTAGATCAAGTTTTGGACTCACTTGCAGGAAAGAAGTACTTTTCTTTTCTAGATGGATTCAATGACTATAACCAAATCCAAATTGCTCCTGAGGACCAGGAGAAGACAACCTTTACCTATCCATGGGGGACCTATGCCTACTCAGTACTCCCATTTGGCTCATGTAATGCACCTGCAACTTTTCAGAGGGCAGTCATTAGCATATTTTCAGACATCTCTCTTGATTGTATGTAAATTTATATGGATGACTTTACTACCTATGGTGTTAATTTCAATGAAGCATTGAAAAATCTTAGGAGAGTCCTACAGAGATGTGAAGATCACAATCTATCTTTAAACAGTGAAAAGTGCTTCTTGGTGATGCAAAAAGGTGTAGTTCTTAGCCACTACATCTCTCACAAAGGAATTCAAGTAGATCCTGCAAAGATTGAGGTGATTATCAATTTTCCTATACCTGCAAAAAAAAGAGATGTCAGGAGTTTCTTGGGACATGCAAGTTATTATAGGAATTTCATCAAAGAATTCAACAAAATGGCAACACCATTGTACACTCTCTTAACCAAAGATGTTGAATTCCAATGGACAGAAGACTGTGACAAGGCATTTTCTGACTTAAAAGCAGCTTTAACTCATGCTCCTGTACTTAAAGGACCTAATTGGGAGATTCATTTTCACATTCATACAGATGCATCAAACTTTGCTATAGGAGAAGTTTTAGGATAGAAAGAAGGAGCAATTGAAAATTCCATTTATTTTGTCAGCAAAAATCTATAGAGAGCTGAATTCAACTATACAGTGACAAAAAAAAGAAATGTTTGTAGTGATATATGCCCTAAACAAATTTAGACACTACATAATAGGCTATCAGATATCTGTGCACATCGATCATGCATCCATTAGGTACCTCATGAATAAACCCTTGATCTCAGGTAGGCTAGCAAGATGGTTATTGTTGATGCAAGAGTTTGACATAACCATTGTGGATAAACAAGGGAACGCTAATGTTGTTGCAGACTTTCTTTCAAGGCTGACTACATTAGAGTACAATCAAGTCATAAATGACTCTTTTCCTTATGAGTATTTATTCTCCATTAGTGTGCAAACACCTTGGTATGATGACATAGCTAATTAACTGGTCACAGGGAGGGTTCCTCCTCACTTCTCTCCAATAGAGAGAAGGGTGCTTATTGAAAAATATTTTCCTTTTTCATGGATTGTTGGGTGTTTGTTCTATACTAGACCAAACCATTTCATGAGATGTGTGAGGGAAGATGAGACATATGATATTTTGCAAGCATGTCACAATGAACCTTGTGGAGGGAATTTTGCAGCCAAGAGGACAACAATGAAGATTTTGAATATGGGATATTATTGACCCACAATCCACAAGGATGCAGGAAAATATACAAGAAAATATGATAGATGCCAGAGGATGGGCTAGCCAACCAAATCTGATGAGATGTCACTTTACACTCAAGTAGTAATCACTCCCTTTGATAAGTGGGGATTCGATATTATATGACCCATTGACCCTCCATCAAATGGTAAGTCTTATCCTAGTATGCATTGATTATGTAACCAAGTGGGTAGAAGTAAAGAAATGAAGCATGCAAGAGATAACAAGGTCGCATAATTTCTTTATGAGGAAATTTTCACATGATATGGGGTTCCAAGAGAGATAGTGACTGATCAAGGGGCTCAATTCACTTTAACCCTTGTTGCAACATTGGTCAATGAGTACAATATAAGGCATAGGAAGTCTACTCCTTATCACCCTCAGGCCAACAACCAAGTTAAGGTGACCAACAAAGAAATTGAAGCCATTCTGACCAAAATAGTTGCTATCCATAGAAAGGATTGGGCAAAAAGGCTACTACTATTTGGGCCTAAAGAACTACCTAGAAAACAACCATAGGCTTCACTCCATTTGAGTTGTTGTATGGAGAGACAACTATGATGCCCATTGAATTTGAGCATAAGACTCTTAGGATTGCAGTAGACTTAGGGATGGATATATCTGAGGCACAAAGAGACAAAATCATGCAGTTGAATCCTTTGGATGAGATGAAGAAGGAAACGTTGCATCACATATAGGCAGTGCAAAATTAGAGAATAAAGTGGCATGAAAAACTCATCAAGGACAAGAAATTCCAGCCAGATGACTGGGCACTACTCTACAACTCAAGGTATCAAGATAATGTAGGAAAATTAAAGACAAGGTGGCTAGGACCATATGAAGTTGTTAAAGTCTTCCCCAATGGTACTATTCAACTCACTACCATTGACCTTGTTAGATTCAAGTTGCTTGTCAATGGTCATCACCTCAGATTGTATCACAAGCCAATTTCCAGAGTGGACTTCCTGTAGCAATTCACTCAGCATGCAACACCCAAACTTCATGTAGCCGAAGGAAGTGGACCTATTGTTCCTCCTTTTGGCTAATTAAGGTATGTACTTTTTCATAATAAAGACTACCACTTTTGTGGGGTCCCACTTCTTCACCCATCCACCCATCTGCCCATCCATCTCCACCTTTCTCTCTCTTCCATCACTTCACTTCATTCCACTTCACCTCATTCCACTCCATTTTCATTAATTTCTCTACTAATTTCTTAAAAAGTGACTAGTACTTGCTCCATAATCTTTGTAGTGAATCTTCCAAGCATTTAGGTACATGGACATCAATTGCTATATCTTAATTTTTTTTTAGTACATTCATTTAATTGTTGTACATTAATATGGACATTCACTATAGCATGTCATTATTCCTTGTCCCTATCAAATCATCATCACCACCTCGCATGTGATGACACATGCTCAAATTTAGGTTGGGGGGCAAAGATGTGAATACCATGCCCACATGTCCATCCATGTCGGTCTACATCAACAAAGTTTAAATTGAGCCAATTTGAATTATGAGTGAGATGATGGCTCACATGTGTGAGGTGACACCAACTGCCATTGCCATTTTTCTCCATCACAACCTTCATTTATTACTCCTTTACTTTATTTCACTATCATAATCTTAAGCCAAAAGGGAAAAGTTCAGATGACACTATCATTGGAAATATAAGCAATATTGTAGGAAGGAGAAGTTTAGCTTTTAGACAAAGATTATAGAGTGATTGCTTGATTGCAGAAAACTAAATAATAGGATGTGGGTTAAGTTGAAATGAACCCACAGTTCATGAAGCATTACTGTAGGATGCACCTTGCCAGGCCAAGTTCCAAAATTGTCAATGGTTAGATTATTTCCTAAAGTTGAATGATTTTAATGAAGACGTTGCATTGGAGTTTTTCCAAACATTTTCTAAAGGAAATTCCATGGTAAAAGGGTTGGAGGTCATGGATACTTAACAAAGGATTGTAGAAGTTACATGGTTTCCTATCGATGGTGAATGTTACCTTGCAACCAGAAATGCCAGGTCAGCTAGGGCTGAATTTATAGAACTTGGTAACCCTCCATTGAGTGTAGACAAACAAGGTGTGAAGAGAACCTCTCTACCCAAGCCATAGAAGCAAGTAGTTGTTTATGTTATAAAGCACATCACTTGTGAAGGTCGCCAGTCGAATCTACATTCTATGCACTTCAAACTCTTGAATCCCATGAGGCACAAGAGAAGGATGAATGTGCCAAATGTGACATAACAATTTCTTTCAACCATGGTGGCTGAGACCCAAAAAGGTAGGGACATTTATGTTTCCCACCATTGTCTAATCAAATTATACTAGAGAATTTGTGACCTAGGGTTTTTCCTCAACCTCGTAGGGATAACAAGAGATTGAGCATGGTTGAAGCCATTCCTGGTGCCTCAACTTCTGGTGTAGACCCTAGTGTAAACCCTCCTGTAGCCGAACAAATCATAGAGATTAGTTCTTTTGAGATAGGGTATTTAGAAAAAGAAATTTCCTCTTCAGATTCTAATGAGGATGTTCCTCTTGGCATCCTCATGAGAACTAGGGAATAAAAGAAAGAAGAAAAAATAAGGAGGGGAAAAGCTAAAAAGAAAAATATAGAAAAAGAATTGCCAAGCTCTAAGAAATGGAAGGCTGACATTGTTCTTCCTGTAGCCAAAGAAAAAAATGAGACCCTCCTAGAAAATCAAGACTATCCAGGCCAACCTTTGGTATGTCTCTGTAGGAAATCCCTAAGATTAGAGAAACATCATGGGAGGACACAAAAGATCCAAGGGGGCAGGTTAATGTTGAGGAGGACGTATTTGAGAAAGTAACAAACATAACACTGACATATCTTGCTGACATCACATAACAAGTTGAGAATAAAGGGTATGAGGAGAATCAGGAGCTCCTGCAGCAAGAGCAGTTGCATGAGTTCCTCAATCAAGGGCAAGAGTGAGAGCAATTAGTACCCCTACAGCCATAATTGGTTGAACAAATAGAATCCCTATAGCTGGTACCATATGAAGGGCAAGTATCAGTCCTAGGAAAAATGTTGGTAGAAATACATAAGCCCCTTGATTTTTCAAGACACATGATAGCCCTAAACTTATTGAAAGAGATGCAAAGGAGGGATGAGGGATGGAAATAGGAGAAACACATGCTAAAGAAGGAAATTCAAAAGAGAGATGAAGAGATTGAAGATAAGAATGAGGAAATTACTACTTTAAAGGAAAAGGTGGACAATATAGTAGCCTTAGTATCTCAGATATTGGAATGCAGGACTTCTCCAAGAGTCTATGCTCTACATTTGAAAGAGAAGTATCTTTCTTTTAAGCTAGCAAGGATTGTTTCAGGTTTGAATCCTTCTATTGAGACTCCTCTTGAATTTTTCAATGCTTATCAGATTGCTCTTCCTGAAATGAAGAATTTGTTGTGTGAGTACTATTTGCATAATTATGTTGTCACCCAAGATCATGTGATTGGAATCCACTGTTGTATGTTGGGGATGTCCAATTAAGGGTATTTATGTCTTGGGTATAGAATTAAATCAGTTTAGCACAACGATACAATACTTATAGGAAAATAGAATCCAACATTTCCTTATCCATCAAGACCGAATCTAGAAACCCAGGGGACATTTACATGGATTGGCATAGAATTGTTTATAGACCAAGCTATGGAAATAGGATCTTGTCTTAGAGAGAAGTAGTTTACAAAGAATATGAGGAGGTGGCAAAAAAAGGAGGAATCTATGAAGGGATACCTGTCACAAAGGTGGAACAGCCTAATTGATGAGTTAAAGCAAGCTAAGCCTCACTCTATACAAAACTAGCTTGCAGCACTTAAGAGAATTGACAAATATATACTGATTGCAAGGACAAATGGATGATTTTGGCTCACTAACTTTTCAGCCACCTATTCTATTGTGACCTATGCCAAATTTTAGGTATTACCACTATGATATAGCTACAGAGAAACAAAGATGGAGCAAATTGGATAGACAACAAGGGTTCTATTGGGACCCCAATTCACACATGACAAGCACTAGTGTAGGACAACTTGCAGTTGCAAATTTTAGGGCATTGACTAAACTAAAAAACAACCCTTCCTCTTCCAAAGGACTAGCAAAACCTTAGGTTGGGGGGAGTGCTAAGTCCAGTTTATGGCTCAATTTTGATAGAATTTATGATCCATTTTTTGTAGTTGTCATAGACTTTGATACTTGGATGTTTCCATTTTTATGATATTTCCTCGAAACCATAGACATTGGGCGTAAGCTTATTTCTGTAAATCTTTAATGACATTGACATGCTATATGGACTATCTATGTTAATTCTACATTTGGATTAATGGATGATTATTTAAGATAGTTACAAATATGCAATTATTATGTGTACTAATATTGTCATGTAGATATAATTAGAGGCCACTAAATTGAGGAAGATTTTGTCAGCTGCTCATGCGCCATAATGGTCAACAAGGAAATCATTCAAAGGTCAATGGAGGGAAGACTCTCGATGGTGAGAGATTCCTCATGCAAATAAAAATTGTAACCACCTTGTAAATGGTATTAATTTCTATTGAGTGAATATATGTGTTATTGTTGTGCTGAATTTGCGTTAAGATAAACGTGTCTGACTAGACTTCTATTCTATGCATGCGTAACTGCCTCTCCACTTTCTATGCTTTCCATAAAATGGAATCCTCCTAATACATTGGAGTTGACTTCCTTTCTTATTTCATAGCTTTTACTCCTATAAATAAGAGTCAGGTGCTCCTTCTCTAGAGGCTACATAATTTGATGATGTACTCACATTCTTAGTCTTTTAGTAATACAGTTATGTTGCTCTTTTGTAATCATGTTTTCCATTGACTGAAATGAAGTTATAAGTTTGTGCATTTGAGTTTACATTATTTTTAGGGTATACTCATCCAAGGGGTCCCACTTGGTGAGCATTCCATCCTTTAGCTTACTTTAGTTTAGTTATTACTTTATGTTTAGTAATTAGTTAAGAATCTGGCATTGACTATTCCTGCAACCACTAGAATTCTATTATGTGGTTGTTCCTACAACCAAAGTAGACAGAGTATTTTCCTACTTTTTTCCCAAATTTTCATTTATGTCATGCATTTCATCTTAGTATAGTTGTTGGTTGATGTTCAACATTTATGTTATTCCTTTCCAAGCAATTTATTTTTAGCATTGTGTCTTTCATAGCTGTAGGATGAATATGGCTACTTTGGATTCATAGTGCACATACAGTGCTAACCCATTAAAATTTTATGTCCCTAGGCTGACAAGTTAAATGCACCTTCATGATGATTGAAATAGCTATTCAAGTTAGATGTCCAATCTCTGAATCAAAGCTGTAGGGGCTTAGTTGTTAAAATCATTGTAGGAGGGAAACATAGACTATGGTAGTTTGTTAGGAATGCAATATATGATGGTAGAAACTATACTTATGAGATTAAGAAGGATGGAATCTCTTTTACATTGACACCATTGCAGGCGGATGGTAAATAGCGTGGTAAGGAAGCCAAGGTGATAATGCTAGGTACAAAGAGTTTGTAAAGATAAAGGAAGAGGAGCCTAAGGAGTTTGTAGCCACCACTAAAAATGAAGATGCTAAAACATCAAATTTGAAGAATGATTCAATGTTGGAGGGAAAAGATAATGAGCTAGTTTCCAAACCTAATATTTTGAAGGTCAAGGATGAATTAATTGTGGAGATCCAAGAGTGGGTTGAGAAGCATGTTGAGGTCATGATGGAAAGAGTTTTTTTTTCATTGATTGTAAAAGAGGCTAGCGGTCAGTCAAATTCTATCAATACAAAGATTTGTAAACCTGATAAAATAGAGTTTCTAGGGGCAGAGAATCTGAGGGAAGAGATGAAAGGAAAAGCTAAAGAGACTAAAGGTGAATTGCAAGGACAAGTACACAATGAAAGTAAAGAAGAAGATAGTTTATGGTAAAGCTAGAAGAGGTATGTTTGTAGGTGCTCAAGTAGGTTTATCATCAATTCCAAATGAAGAGAAGGTTAGACAACATCCATCAAGTCATCTTACAAAGTTGGAGCAATGTCTAGATGGAGAAAAGTTCAATAGTGCAAAGAATGATATTAATATTCAATACCTAATCTACTGGAAAGGGTTACTAGATGGAAGGACATTTGGATATCAAAGAGATGGTGTGGTCAAGCATGATTTACTACCATATAGTTCTCAAGGGACTTGAGTTTTATTTATTTATTTATTTATTTTATTTTTCCAAGTGTATGGTGCAGGGGCACCATGTCAACTTATGTAAATATGGTCTGATGTCAATTTTTTTGGGTGTTTGAGTCTTATTTCATGTAATAAGTTTATAATAGACCATTTTCTATGTACTTGGACTCATATGGGGTCCATTTTGTAAATGTTGTAAAAGCTTGCAAATGTTGTCATGTGCAAGAGTGCAAAAGATGTAAACAATGGAAGTCCAACAATCAAGTAGTTAAAAAGGTTGTTATATTTGGTTGTGTGAGTTTTTTTTTAGTGTGTAAGGTTTAAATACAATATGTATGGGTTGAAGAAAGGTTCTAGAGTTGATTTTTGTTGGAAATCAATAAGAAACCTTCATTTTATTTGTGTTTTCTAGTAAAATTTCTCCTACAAGCTACTATATGGCTCCGTACTGATTTATTTTGATCTAAAGTGCATTGGATTTCATGGATATATGAATTAAATTTGTTCTAGTTTTGATTTTGAGTGATTTCATCAAGTTGGGAGGATTTTAGAGCCAAAATACTGAAGATAGGTTGAAAACCATGTTTTGAGGGTTTGAGAGCAAGAAAATGGAATAATTGACCATTCCACCAATGGAAACCTCTAAAAATTGGTGGAATGGTGTTAGATAGGTTTATTTTCAAGTTTTTTGTGTTTGCATGAGTAGGGATGTGAGTTTTGGGCTAATATAGTGATGCCCAAGGGTGAATTTTCACATGTTTTCAAGGAAAAGAGAGTGCACCATAGAAAAATGGGCCCTTGTCATTTTCATGGTCTTTTAGGCTTTTCTTCATGATACTTGGTCCATTTTTTCTCTGATTTAATATTACAATGTGGCTTGAACATTCACATTAGGTACTTAAAATTCAAATTATGACGTCTTGTTATAATGTTGTAAAGTATTTTAAAACATTTCTACACTTTTCTAGACTCTATTTATTATAATTCACCTAAAAATCATCTTTTCATTACTTCTCAATTCTTATTTTAAGTGTTCTAAAGTCTTGTAACAAAGATTCACACTTTTCTGGGCTTAATTTCACTATTTACACCTTTCTTATGTTGTATTTCCCTTATAAAGCTTAATTAAGCGTGTTTGTGAATGTAAACCTCACAAACAACATTAAATGCCAAATAATTCTTGACACCTAAATTCAAGTCCAAGGTGGGACCCATTGGCCATGGGTGGCGAATGAGTCCCTCTTGGCTCCAAATTCAATATATTTTAAATTTTCTTTTGGGTTTTTATTTAAAATCACCTTATGTCAGCCTATGATGAGGTATTATCTAGTTACTAAGGCAAAAGTGTGTATAAATAAGTGTTCTTACATCCATTTTAACCCCCATTCATCAATTTATCTTATTCACTTAATCATTCAAGCATTCAAGCACTTTGCATCATTGAATCAAGCATTAATCAAGTATTATGGAGCAACCATTGTCATATCTTCATATTTCATCAATAAGGGTTTGGTAAGTTGATAGAATTTGCATGTTATTTGTTTATAATTCTCTTTCATTTCATTATTTCATTAAGTTTTGATTAATAAAGTGGGATTTGACCAGGCCAAATCCCTATAACCTAACTCTTAACCATTTTTCCCCTTGTGCATGTGTGTTCGTAGACTCGTGTATGCATATTTGACAAGTATTTAGGTGTTGAAAAGTGGACAAGAAGTCAAAAATGTGTTTCAAGTGAACTAAAACATATTTCAAGCTTGGAGAAGACATTTTGTCCATTTTCTACAGATTTGATTTTGGCAACCCAACAAGCAGACAATCTTAGATCTGGTGCTAGAGAATTTTTCCCTAATTTCTTATAATTTTGGGAGAGGACTGAGTCACCATCAGTGGTGAATGAGTCCAAACTTAAGGCTAGAAATCCAGATTTTGTCAGATTCTAGATCCTAACACTCAAAAACCAGCTTTCAATAGTTTTCATCAAAACCAGGATTGGTTCGCCATCAGTGGAAAATGAGTCCCACTAGTGATTTTTAGATATTTATGTTAGCCTTCAAAATATTCTAGAATCTTCATCACACCTCTAGGTGCACTCTGTTTCAGTCTTTTACTCTTCTGTTTTGCATTTATTCATACTTAGTTCATGTTTGCAAACATCATTGTGTTTTCCAATATTGCATAATTCCTAAGTTTTGCATTCACAATCAATCAAAAATTTCATATAGTTGCACTTAGATCATCTCATTTAGTCTAAATAACATCATAGATTTCCTAATTCTAGTGAACCCATTAGATTTATTTGATTAGGGTTTGTCTCTCTCCTTTTAGGGTTATACTATTTTAAGAAAGAAAGGATGTGATATAACTAAACAACATGAAATTCACCACCTGTTTGAGCAAACTCATACTGAAGAAAACACACAAGGAATAGCTTATCAACCTCCTGATTTAAAAATCCTTCTTCCTCAAGAACAAGCATTCACTGATGATAATGTTGAGAAAACCTGGATCCCCATGGGTCCTTCTCTTCCTCCTTCCATTCAGGAAAAAGGAGAATCTAGTAAAAGGAAATGACCTTACAAGCTGAAAAAAATTAAGTTTCCTCTCCATCTATCACCAGAATGTGAAAGTAAACTTCAAATGCTTCTAAATAGAGGTCTTATATTATTACCACCTTCCAATAGGTTGGTTACCCATCCTAAAGATTCAAATGTTCTATATTGCAAATACCATCATATTCTTGGCCATCATAGTGAAGAATGTCAGAAATTAAAGGAAGTATTGAACAAGTACCATTTTATTCATATTGACTACTATCCTATAATTCCATAAATTCACTTATTCTCTTTCATGCCATGATTGAAGAATATTCCCTTCTCATCATTGCATGATCTTTCCCATCATCTATCTTGGCTCACTCTTGTCTTGCACTCAGTGGAGGAAACTTGTTGTTAGCCTTATCCTAGTTGTGCATTTATCCTTGTCCCTTAGCTTTTTTATTCATCTTCCGCTTATACCATCTGAGATTGGAAGGTGCATGACTTGTTTGATGTGTGACTAGCATTTGTACTACTAGTCCTTTTTCTTTCTTTTATGTGAATATCGTGTTTCCCCGTGTTGTACATTTGATGTTCTCTCTCTCTTTGTACATTTATTTTATTTGTATCTCTATTCTTCTATATGTTGTATATTGCTTTTCCCCTTCGCTTTTCACTTTTTTTTTTCTTTCCTGTTTGGAGATGACAAAAAGTGTTGAGAGGTCCTAAGTCTCTTCCATGTTGACCCAAAAGGTTCATCACTCTTTTTTTCATTTTTACTTTTTTTGCTTTTCTTATGTTTCTCCTTTTGGGGATGATGCAAGGCATTGAGACCAGAATGTATCCTTCATGTTGACCCAAAAGTGTTTCCTTTTCATTTCACTTATTGCTTTCACCTTTTGCTTTCTCCTTTCGCTTTCATTTTTTTTTTCCTTTTGGGGATGACTCAAATCATTGAGACCACAATGTCTCTTCCATGTTGACCCAAAACAAATTTTCTTTTTCTTTTATTTTCTCTCTCTATGTGTCATTCTCTCATTCTATGTGCTTTGAGGAATGATGACAATTCTAAGCTCTTTAACAAAAAAATTGTAGCAATGAGCATACTGATCCCAAATCCATAGATCCCTTATGTGTTTTGTGTGTTCCTTTCTAGGGGAAAAATCCTTTTTCTTTTTCTTTTTCTTTCATTTTTGTTTGCATGATGCAACCTAACTTAGGAACATATGACTTGGCATATGGGATTTCCAAGTTGGAACTCATGTCTTGTTTTCTTTTTTCCTTGTTCCCTTGGCTACTTTAAAGTAATTTCTCATAGAACAGTGTGTAGAAATTCCTTGAAAGTGGGGGGCATACATTGGCATCATTTCATTTGCATTCTTGGTTCTAAGTGTAGGCTTTCCACTTCATATGATGCATTTGTCACTTTGTGGAGGACATTGGGTGTGATCTATCTTAGCATACTACATTCCTCTTGGTGGCGTGATGAGACACACTACATCCCCTAAGTTGTGAATATACTATTCTTTGATTGGTCCTTTCTTGGAGACCTTGCATGAACTTAACAAGACTCCTTTGAACATCTTTTACATTTTACAATTTTCTATTTTTTATCCTTACCACATTGCATAACACAACTTGCATGCTTGTGGTACCTTGCATTTGTTCATGAGTTCTAAGCATACAAATCTTTGCTTGTCTCATCAAGCATGAAGCACAATTTTCCTTTGTCACGCCTTGTTAAAGTTATTAGGAGGTATAACTTTGATATGGTTGAGCGGGAAGCCCACTCAGTGACACGACTTTCCCCATAGCCACCTATGTGTTTGTGAGTGCATACCAACTAGCATATGTACTTCACCTTTTTGGGTCTTCTCACTTGGTGGACCACCATGAGTTCTATCACCCCAGAGTGAGTATGCATTCTCTTTTTCAAACAATCAACCTAGATCTAATCCATAACTCTAGAGTTGGATAGATGATCAAAGCTCAATTCAATCTCCCTTTCACATATGTGTTCCTTTGTTCTTCTGTCTAGTCTTCAATTGGATCTTCATCCTAGGGGCTTGATCTCCCCTCTTGATCATTGTAATTCCATCTTACTAGCATAAGTGCATTTGGATCCTTTTCGATATGCATGGTTAGTTTAGTGTGAGTTTGAATCAAGTTCATCCTCTCACTAAAGTGGGGGATAAATGAACCATAGAAAAATCACCCCTTGTCATTTTCATGGTCTTTTAGGCTTTTCTTCATGATACTTGGTCCACTTTTTCTTTGATTTAATGTTACAATGTGGTTTGTACATTCACATTAGGTCCTTATAATTCAATCTATGACATCTTGTTATAGTGTTGTAAAGTATTTTAAAACATTACTACACTTGTCTAGACTCTATTTATTATAATTCACGTAAAAATCATCTTTTCATTACTTGTCAAGTCTTATTTTTAAGTGTTGTAAAGTCTTGTAACAAAGATTCATGCTTTTCTAGGCTTAATTTCACTATTTACAACTTTCTTATGCTTTATTTGACCCCTTTATGCTCTTATAAGGCTTAATTAAGTGTGCTTGTGAATGTACACCTGACAACCAACATTAAATGCTAGATAATTCCTGACACCCACATTCAAGTCCAAGATGGGACCCATTCACCATGGGTGGCGAATGAGTCCCTCTTAGCTCCAAATTCAAAATATTTTTAAATTTTCTTTTAGGTTTTTATTTAAAATCACCTTATGTCAGCCTATGATGAGGTATTATTGGGTTACTAAGGCACAAGTGTGTATAAATAAGTGTTGTTACATCCATTTTAACCCCCATTCATCAAGTTCTCTTATTCACTCAATCATTCAAGCACTCAAGCACTTTGCATCATTGAATCAAGCATTAATCAAGTATTATGGAGCAACCATTGTCATATCTTCAGATTTCTTCAATAAGGGTTTGGTAAGTTAATAGAATTTGCATGTTATTCATTTATCATTCTCTTTCATTTCATTATTTCATTAAGGGTTTGATTACTAAAGTGGGATTTGACCAAGGAAAATCCCTATAACCTAACCCTTAACCACTTTTCCCTTGTGCATGTGTGTTTGTAGACTTGTGTATGCAGATTTGACAAGTATTTAGGTGTTGAAAAGTGGAAAAGAAGTCAACTACAACATATTTCAAGCTTGGAGAAGACATTTTGTCTATTTTCTGTAGATTTGACTTCGACAACCTGACAAGCAGACAACCTTAGATTTGGTGCTACAGAATTGGTCCCTGATTTCTCAGAATTTTGGGGGAGGACTGATTCACCATCAGTGGTGAATGAGTCCCACCTTCAGGCTAGAAATCTAGATTTTGTCAGATACCATATCCCGACACTCAAAAACCAACTTTCAATAGTTTTCATCAGAAGCAGGATTGATTCGCCATTAGTGGCGAATGAGTCCCACTAGTGATTTTTAGAGATTTTTGTCAGCCTTTAGAATATTCTAGAATCTTCAACAGACCTCTAGGTGCACTCTATTTCAGTCTTTTACTTTTTCTATTTTGCATTTATTCATACTTAGTTCATGTTTGCAAACATCATTGTGTTTTCAAACATTACATAATTTCTAAGTTTTCCATTCATAATCAATCAAAAAGTTCATTTAGTTGCACTTAGATCATCTCATTTAGTCTAAATAACATCATACATTTCTTAATTTGAGTGAACTCTTTAGATTGCTTTGAGTACGGTTTGTCTCTCTCCTTTTAGGGTTATACTATTTTAAGAAAGCAAGGATGTGATATAACTAAAGAACATGAAATTCACCAACTGCTTGAACAAACTCATACTAAAGAAAATGCACAAGGAATAGGTTATCAACCTCCTCCTGATTTAAACATCCTTCTTCCTTGAGAACAACTATTCACTAATGATAATGCTGAGAAAACGTGAATCCCCATGGGTCCTTCTCCTCCTCCTTCCATTCATGAAAAAGGAGAATCTAGTAAAAGGAAATGGCCTTACAAGCTGAAAAAAATTAAGTTTCCTCTCCATCTACCACCAAAATGTGAAAGTAAACTTCAAATGCTTCTAAATAGAGGTCTTATATTATTACCACCTTCCAATAGGTTGGTTATATGTCTGAAGGATTCAAATGTTCCATATTACAAATACCATCATATTCTTGGCCATCGTAGTGAAGAATGTTGGACATTAAAGGAAGTATTGAACAAGTACCACTTTATTGATACTAACTGCTATCCTATAATTCCATAAATTCACTTATTCTCTTTCATGCCATGATTGAAGAATATTCCCTTCTCATCATTGCATGATCTTTCCCATCATCTATCTTAGCTTACTCTTGTCTTGCACTCAGTGGAGGAAACTTTTTTTCTTCCTTGTCCTAGTAATACATTTACAGTCCTTGTCCCTTGGCTTTGTTATTCATCTTCCACTTATACTGTCCGAGATTGGAAGGTGCATGACTTGTTTGATGTGTGACTAGAATTTGCATTACTAGTTCTTTTTCTTTCTTGTATGTGTGTATCACATTCCCCCATATTGTGCATTTGATGTTCTCTCTCTCTTTGTACATTTCTTCATTTGTATTTCTATTTTCTATATTTCATACATTGCTTTTCACCTTTTCTTTTTCACTTTTTGTTGTGTGTTTTCTGTTTGGGGATAACGCAATGTGTTGAGATGTCCTAAGTCTCTTCCACGTTGACCCAAAAGGTCCATCACTCTTTTTTTCATTTTTTCATTTTTCTTTTCCTATTTTTTTCCTTTTGGGGATGGCACAAGGAATTGAGACCAAAATGTCTCCTTCATGTTGAACCAAAAGTCTTTCCTTTTCATTTCTCTTATTGCTTTCACCTTTTTCTTTCTCCTTTCACTTTCATTTTTGTGTTTTCCTTTTGGGGATGACTCAAAGCATTGAGACCGCAATGTCTCTTCCATTTTAACCCAAAAAAAAAATTATTTTTCTTTTATTTTCACTCTCTATGTGTCATTCTTCTTGTTCTATGTGCTTTGGGGAATGATGATAGTTCTAAGCAATTTAACAAAAACATTGCAGCAATGAGCATACTAACCTCAAATCCATAGATCCCTTATGTGTTTTGTGTGTTCTTTTCTAGGGGGAAACTGCTTCTTTTTCTTTCATTTATGTTTACATGACACAACCTAACTTAGAAACATATGACTTGGCATAGGGGCTTTCCAAGTTGGCTCTCACGTCTTGTTTTCTTTTTTCCTTTTTCCCTTGGCTACTTTAAAGTAATTTCTCATAGAACAATGTGTAGCAAATCCTTTAAAGTGGGGGGCATACATTGGCATCATTTCATTTGTATACTTGGTTCTTATTGTAGCATTGTCACTTCATATGATGCATTTGTCACTTTTTGGATGACATTGGGTGTGGTGTCCTTCATAAGTGTGATATATCTTAGCATATTGCATTCCTCTTGGTGGCCTGATGTGACACACTGCATCCCCTAAGTTGTGAATATACTATTCTTTGATTGGTCCTTTCTTGGAGACATTAGACAAATTTTTCCCTAAGTGATAGACCTTGCATGAACTTAACAAGACTCCTTTGAATATCTTTTACATCTTGGGTATGTGCAGGATCATCATGGAAAAAACATGCCCTTAAGTGGTAAAAAATTCAAAAAAATTAGAGTTAGGAAACTTGACGTAAAAATTTGAATAAGTTATCTGTATTATTTCAAAAATATGTAAGAATAGAATCTATATAAAATTGAACGTAGTTTCTAAACTACTAGGTTTGTTTAAAAATAAAATCTATTTGGTGAAAATTTAAAATTTCAATGCAATAGTACTTAAATTTCAAGGAAAAATAAGAAGTAGGTGTCTGTCGATCACCTAACCACAATAAAATGATAATATTTTTTATAAGATTTTAGATATAAGTAGATGACTCATGTTCTGATGTGATGCATCTTTTTTTCTAATTTTTTTCCAAGTAAATAATTAGTTATGAATTTTTTATTACAACTTTTAAAAAATATAAAAAATTGTATGTATGACCACCTTAACTTGGTCAAACCTTCATGAAATTCATTTTTTTAATCCTGTATTATGTGAAGCATAGAATGTGATGCATGTTTTGGATTCAAAAAATGTGATACTGTTTGAAATCTATAGATTTTTTCAATTAGCCTATCAATCAGGACTTTAGTCGTAATTTGAATAGAAAATGAATAATAATTACTTATTAAATTCAAATTAAAGCATAATTTATATTGGCAGAAAGTTGAGAATCACCTTTAAAAACCCTTTTTGTTTCATCAATTTTGGGTAAACAAAAAGCCATCGGCCACATACCCATTATATTGCCACTTTTTGGCCCATCATGATCCTACACATACCATCTTATGTGTTATATTTTTACATTTTTTATCCTTACCACCTTGTATAACACAACTTGCATGCCTATGGTACCTTGCATTTTTTCATGATTTCTAAGCATACAAATCTTTGCTTGTCTCATGAAGCACGAAACAAAATTTTCCTTTGTTGTGCCTTGTTAAAGTTATAAGGAGGTATAACTTTGATATGGTTAAGCAGGAAGCCCACTCAGCAGCACAACTTTCCCCATAGCCACCTATTTGTTTGTGAGTGCATACCAACTAGTGTATGTACTTCACCTTTTTGGGTCTTCTCACCCAATAGACCACCATGATTTTTGTCACCCCAGAGTGAGTATCCATTCTGTTTTCCAAACAATCAGCCTAGATCTAATCCACAACTAGTTGGACAGATGATTGAAGCTCAATTCAATTTCCCTTTCACATATGTGTTCCTTTGTTCTTGTGTCTAGTTTTCCATTGGATCTTCATCTTGGGGCCTTGATCTTCCCTCTTGATCGTTGTTATTCCATCTTACTAGCATAAGTGCATTTGGATCCTTTTTTATATGCATGGCTACTTTAGTGTGAGTTTGAAGCAAGTTCATCCTCTCACTAAAGTGGGGGCTAAATGCACCATAGAAAAATGACCCCTTGTCATTTTCATAGTATTTTATGCTTTTCTTCATGATAGTTGGTCCATTTTTTCTTTGATTTAATGTTATAATGTGGCTTGAACATTCACACTAGGTCCTTAAAACTCAATTTATGACGTCTTGTTATAGTGTTGTGAGATGTTGTAAAACATTTCTACACTTTTCTAGACTCTATTTATTATAATTTACCTAAAAAGTCATCTTTTCATTAATTTTTAACTCTTATTTTGAAGTGTTGTAAAGTCTTGTAACAAAGATTCACACTTTTCTAGGCTTAATTTCACTATTTACACTTTTATTATGCTTTATTTGACCCCTTTATGCCCTTATAAGGCTTAATTAAGTGTGATTTTGAATGTAAACCCGAAAAAAAAATTTAAATGTAAGATAATTCCCAACACCCACATTCAAGTCCAAGGTGGGATCCATTTGCCATGGGTGGTGAATGAGTCCCTCTTGGCTCCAAATTCAAAATATTTTAAATTTTCTTTCAAGTTTTATTTAAAATCACCTTATGTCAGCCTATGATGAGGTATTATAAGGTTACCAATGCACAAGTGTGTATAAATAAGTGTTTTTACATCCATTTTAACCTCCATTCTTCAAGTTCTCTTATTCACTCAATAATCCAAGCATTCAAGCACTTCGCATCATTGAATCAAGTATTTTGGAGCAACTATTGTCATATCTTAAGATTTCTTCAATAAGGGTTTGGTAAGTTGGTAGAATTTGCATGCTATTTTTTTATCATTCTCTTTCATTTCATTATTTCAGTAAGGGTTTGATTACGAAAGTGGGATTTTACCGAGGAAAATCCCTATAACCTAACCCTTAACCATTTTTCCCCTTTTGCATGTGTGTTTGTAGACTTGTGTATGCAGATTTGACAAGTATTTAAGTGTTGAAAAGTGGACAAGAATTAAACAAAGTGTTTCAAGTCAACTACAACATATTTTAAGCTTGGAGAAGACATTTTTTTTCTGTTTTCTGCAGATTTGACTTTGGTAACCCAACAAGTAGACAACCTCAGATCTAGTGCTATAGAATTGGTCCCTGATTTCTTTGAATTTTGGGAGAGGACTGATCCACCATCAGTGGTGAATGAGTCACAACCATAAGTGGTGAATGATTCACACCTTAAGGCTAGAAATATAGATTTTGTTAGATTCTAGATCCCGACACTCAAAAAGCAACTTTCAATAGTTTCCATTAGAAGCAGGACTGATTCATCATCAATGGTGAATGAGGTCCACTCGTGAATTTTAGAGATTTTTTTCAACCTTCAAAATATTCTAGAATCTTCATCAGACCTCCAAGTGCACTCTGTTTCAATCTTTTACTTTTCTATTTTGCATTTATTCATACTTAGTTCATGTTTGCAAACATCATTGTGTTTTCTAACATTGCATAATTCCTAAGTTTTGCATTCATAATCAATCAAAAAGTTGATTTACTCATACTTAGATCATATCCTTTAGTCTAAATAACATCATACATTTCCTTATTTGAGTGAACTTGTTAGATTCCTTTTGAGTAGGGTTTGTTTCTCTTCTTTTAGGTTAAACATCGTAAGAGTGGAAGAGTAGTCTATAACCCCTACCCAAAAATCCACGTTTCAGATAGGTGTAGATGTTCTAGGATTTGTTCAAAAGCTTTTGGGATTGGTCATGTAATGCTTGGAAAAGATTTTGTAGGTCATATTTGGTGTTTTTGAAGTGTTGGTTTGTAGAGTGGAGGCTTGGAGTTGGTAGTTTGAATAAACCCTCTTGTGGACAAGCCTAATTTGGCTTAGGTTGGAATTTTGTGATATAATGAGTTTACGGGTTTCTCAATGGATGAAAAACCATTGATTTGGACATTTTTTAATATGGTTGAAGTCTTGAAGTGGAAGTTTGTGTCTGGGAAAAGGTTTTTCTTGAGGATTCTTTGTAAAACTGAACTAATTGAGCCTCTTTTTTAGCGTAGCAATCAATTTTAGGAGGTGATGGTCTAAAAAAAGTGTATTCACAAATTAGATATGTCAAATAATGCCATAAATGGTATCTAGAATGTCAATCCTTTTTTGGGTTTGAAAAGTATTATGAAAGATATGCTCAATTTACACTGTTTGGAATGCTACAAGGTAGTTTGAGGGAATTGTGAGAAGTCACCAAGTTAGGGTCTTAAAGGTGAAAATATTGTTCCAAATTGGTTGAATTGTGTTTTTTTTGATAAAATCCTCCCTTCTCTACATCAAGTGATATCAAAGCATAGGTTTTGATGTTTTGAAGGAGATAGGTTAAAGTTTGAAGAAGGGAAAAGTTGTAAGTTGAAAGAAAGAGATGCCTCCTAAAGGTAGTGTAGTCATTGCTAGAGAAATAAAGTTGTTAAAGGAGTCAAAAGAAGTACTTTTAGCTAGATTTGTAGCATTAGAGACAAAATAAAGGAGAGGAAAGGCCACTGAAGAGGAAAGTGACGGAGAGGAAGAGGGTGAAAGTGAAAACCCTAGAGGAAGAGTCCAAGATGATGAAGAGGAATTGGACCCTAATGAGAGAAGGATGGTGAAAATGTAGAAGGATAGTAAGGGAGATGCTTCTGATTTGAAACTAAATTTTCCAATGTATAATGGAAAGTTGTATGTAGAAGAAGTCTTGGATTGGGTTGATGCACTGGATAATTACTTTGAGTACAAGGAGGTTGCAAAAGAACAAAAGGTAACGTTTGCTAAGACTAAGTTGAAAGGTCCTACTCTAACTTGGTGGAACTATGTATAGGAGGAGAGAGTGAAA
Source organism: Sequoia sempervirens (assembly GCA_007258455.2). NCBI lineage: Eukaryota > Viridiplantae > Streptophyta > Pinopsida > Cupressales > Cupressaceae > Sequoia > Sequoia sempervirens. Next base: position 747,515,110 of record VDFB02270651.1, on the reverse strand, counting down.
GAATGAAAAGAAAAAAAATCATGGCATAGGATGGTTTCAAATATTTTAAGAGTCAATTCTTGCCAAGTGATCATGCAATATAAACATTTAAGAAGTTGCAAAACTTAAAGCAGAAGGAAAAGGATGTCATGATATACACAAAGGAATTTCATAAATTAAGCATAAGAGATGGTCATGTTAACTTGATGAAAATGAGAAGATAGCAAGGGTAGAGGAGAAGTTAAAAAGAAGGAAAGAGAGACAAGGAAGAGGAAAAGGAAACACTACTATAGGAAGAGGTTCAAGGACTTCCTATGAAGACCAAGAAGATGCAAGTAAAATCAAAGACCAAGTTGTTGATCAAAGAGGTGGATTTAGAGGCTTTAGAGGAAGATTTGGTCAAAAAGGCAGAAGTTAAAACACATTTTCAAAAAGATGTTATCATTGCAATCTATTTGTCCATCATGCATGGAAGAGTCTAGAGAAACAAGCTTATACTTTCAATTGGTGGTGCTAAGAGAGTTGAATTGGTGCAAGACGAAGATTGTGAGAGTGTTAACTCTCCTAATAAGCTTACATCTCTAGAAGCTAGAGAATCTGTAATGGTTAGAAGAACACTCTTCAAAGCATCTAAGGAGAAAGATCCCTCACAAAGAAAACTTTTCAAGACAACTTGCAAATGCAAAGGAAAGGTATGTAAATTTTTAATAGATTCAAGGAGTACTGATAACATGGTGTCTATAGAAATGGTTGATAAAATTAATTTGGAAAAGATACCTCATGAAATAGCCTATAAAGTGTCTTGTCTAAATGAGGCTCAATCTGTTTTGGTGAATGAGCAAGCTTGGGTTGAGTTTAATATAGGTGGTCACAAAGATAGGATTATATGTGATGTTTTTCCTATGGGTGATCCCATAATAGTGGTTTACAATTTTTGGTGAAACTGGACACTGAAATTATTATTTTTAACTGAATCTTCACATTTGAGCACCTATAGCGGCTAAACTATGAGGAATTTGAAGATGGTGCAAACTAGAGTCTCATCAAATTTTGTATGTAGATTCTAAAAATATTTTTTTCAAAATTTTTGGAATCAAATTGCACTTCTTTTTCCATCTCCCATGAAAATTGATTTTTTAGAAAACAACATTTTTAAAAAGTGACACAAGTAAACATAACTTTTTTCCATGAAGGATAAAATTCTAATTCTTTCAAATTTAGATTTGTAACTCTGATATCTAGTGCTTCCACTTGTTAGATAGTTTTATTGAATATTTTTTCCTTAATCAAGTTTCAAAGTCAAACAAATTACAATTCGCAAGTGATAATGCGTAACTTTTTTGTTGGATCAAGGACTTCAATATCTGGTGCACTCATATTTTTCAAATTTTTTTTGATAATCTTCTTTTTTCCACATGTGAAGAACAAATAAATTCATTTTCAATGAAAACCTATGTTTAATAAAACTTAAAAAACAAATACATAACAAAACCAAAACATATTAAAATTATATTCATTAGATAGCTTGTTCTGAGGAATACCATAATCATTTGAAATAAATTTTAAATGAATTCATTTGATCCCCCAAAAGCTAAATCAAAAGTTATTTTTTATCATCATTTTGATAGGTGTAAAGGAGACGCATTTATAGGTATGGTTTAAAACTAGCAAGGTTCTATCCAAGGGGGTTTGATCTAAGGTGATTTGATCAAACCCTCTTCAATTGGAATTCCTTAAATCATTATATTTTCTAAAAATATGTGATTTCAGTTAAAATTCGTTCTTCTCGGGAATTGTAAACCACTATTATGACAACACCCCTATGGATGTGTGTCATTTGTTGTTAGGGAGACCAGGGCAGTTTGATAGGCATGAAATATATGATGGTAGAAATATTACTTATGAGATTAAGAAGGATGTAATCTTTTTTGCATTAACACCATTGTAGGAGGATAATAAAGGACATGGTAAGGCAACCAAGGTGATAATGCTAGGTAAGAAAGAGTTTGTAAAGATAAAGGAAGAGGATCCTAAGGAGTTTGTAGCCACCACTAAAAAGGAAGATGCTAAACCATCAGATTTGGAGAATGATTCAATGTTGGAGGGAAAATATAATGAGTTGGTGTCCAAACCTGATATGTTGAAGGTCGGGGATGAATTAATTATGGAGATTCAATAGTGGATTGAGAATCATGTTGAGGTCATGATGGAAAGAGTGCTTTGTTCATTAATTGCAAAAGAGGCTAGTGGACGGTAAAATTCTATCAATACAGAGGTTTGTAAACCTAATAAAATAGAGGTTCTAGGGGTAGAGGATCTGAGGGAGGAGATGAAAGGAAAAGATGAAGAGACTAAAGGTGAATTACAAGGACAAGTACATAGTGAAAGTTTAAAGAAGAAGATATTTCATGGTAAAGATGATAGAGGTATGTTTGCAAGTTCTCAAGAAAGATTAACATTAGTTCCAAATGAAGAGAAGGTTAGAAAACAACTATCAAGTTGGCTTAGAAAGTTGGAGGAATGTATAGGTGGCAAAAAATTCAATAGTGCAAAGAATGATACTAATCATCAATACTTGATCCAGTGCAAAGGGTTACTAGATGGAAGGAGATTTGGAGATCAAAGAGATGGTGTGGTCAAGCATGATTTACTGCCATATAGTTCTCAAGGGACTTAAGGGTTTTTATGTCTGGGTGTATGGTGTAGGGATGCCATGTTAAATTATGTAAATATGGTCTTATGTCAGGTTTTTGGGTTGTTTGAGTCTTATTTCATGTAATAAGTTCATAATAGACTATTTTCTTTGTATGTGGAGTCATATGGGGTCCCTTTTGTAAATGTTGTAAAATCTTGCAAATGTTGTCATGTGCAAGAATGTAAAAAATGCAAAAAATGGAAGTCCAATGGTCAAGTAGTTAAAAAGGTTGTTAGAATCGATTGTGTGAGTTGGTTTTTGGTTTTTAAGGTTTAAATTCAATATGTATGGGTTGAAGAAATGTTAGGGAGTTAATTTTTGTTGGAAAGCAATAAGAAACCTTCATTTTCTATGTGTTTTCTAGTAAATTTTCTGTTACAAGCTATTGTGCAGCTTTGTACTGATTGCTTTTAATCTAAAGTGCATTGGATTTGATGGATATATGAATTAAATTTGTTCTAGTTTTTATTTGGAGTGATTTCATCAAGTTAGGAGGATTTTAGAGCCAAAATATTGAAGATAGGTTGAAAACACTATTTTGAGGGTTTGAGAGCAAGAAAATGGAATAATTGACCATTCCACTAATGAAAAACCCTGAAAAATTGGTGGAATTGTGTTAGATAGGTTTATTTTCATGTTTTTTATGTTGGAATGAGCAGGGATGAGGGTTTTAGGCTAATATGGTGATGCCCTAGGGTGAATTTTCACATGTTTTCAAGAAAAGGAGAGGTGTAGATGCTAGGGTTTGTTCAAAATATTTTGGGATTGGTCATGTAATGGTGGGAAAATATTTTTCAGGTCATATTTGATGTGTTTGAAGTTCTAGTTTGTAGAGTGGAGGCTTGGAGTTGGTAGTTTCAATAAACCCTCTTGTGGACAAGCCTAATTTGGCTTGGATTGGGGTTTTTTGGTTTGGCGAGTTTATAGGTTTCTCAGTGGATAAAAACCATGGATTTGGACCTTTTATAATCTGGTTGAAGTCTTGAAGTGGAATTTTGTGTCTGGGAAAAGGTTTTTCTTGAGGGTGGTTTGTAAAACAAGGCTAATTGAGCCTCTTTCCAACGTAGCAGTCAAATTTAGGAGGTGAAGATTTGAAACAAGTGCATGCACAAATTAGATATGTAAAATAATGCCATAAAGGGTATCTATAATGTCAATCCTTTTGTGGGGTTGAAAAGTATTCTAAAAGATATGCTATATTTGCACTATTTGGAATGCTACAAGGCAGTTTGAGGGAATTGTGTGAAGTCACCAAGTTAGGGTGTTAAAGGTCAAAATATTGTTTCAAATTGGTTGAATTGAGTTTGTTTTGATAAAATCCTCCATGGTCTGCTTCATGTATTTAATTAGATGAATATAGTGGATAATACAAAAATACTACAAAATAAGATAAAATATTAAATTTTATAAAACTATGCATCTAGAATACTTGACTGAGCTAGATTTAATATGTGGTAAAATTTAATTGATGATTCCATCTATATGAATTATAATGCTACCAAAATTTGATACTTCTCAAGTGGTCTTAGAGCTCTTGTACACCAGTCATCAACTTGTTATGCATTGCATTACCACCCCATTTTATTCTGAAACAAAATGGGTCCCCCTTCTCTTTTTGCTTTCATTGCCTTTGTTTATTGGCTTTGGTCTTGGGAATTTCCTTTGTTTTCCTCCTGGATCTATATTTTTTTTTATCAAATTTTGGTTCTATCTCACCTTGAGTTGGTTTTCTTCTTGCTAAAATTGAATGAAATAATCATAAGAAATAGTGTATTTTATGATAATGTATCTTATATGCTTCTGAGGACTAATGGAGACTTTGTTTTGCAGGATTAAATCATGCACATGATGATATTTTTCAAGGAGATCATTTGGAAAGTATCCCCCAATCTAGTTTGGCATAAAATTCCTCTAAGGCAAGGGTCAGCAAGACCTTCTAGATGTCTTGCCAACTAGCAGTGGTTCTATTCATTTTGAAATGCCCCGGTCGGCCAGACAGTTTTAATTGCCGTAAGTTTTCATATGTCTCCCCAACATGCTAAAGTCCTACTGACTGATTGCACACAAGGTTAGCGTCACCGAAATACAAAGCCTTCGGCATGATGTCTGGCCAAAGAGGCAAGGTCTTGGTGACAAAGGCAGCTTCGGGGTGATGTCTCACTAACAAGGTGGACTCTTAGCGAAGTGAATTGGCATCGACATAGTGGTTTGGGCTCGCTGAGAAGTCTTAGCGACCGAGTGATATCTCACTGAAAGGGATGCCTTTGGGGGAGAGTTGTGCTTTCCCTGAGATGTCCTGCTGACTATGAAAGGTCTCCTCTAAGTAAAATGAGCAATCAGCAATAGGGGGAGACTTCAGTGTAATGTCTTGGAAAAAGAAGAAAGCCTCACTAACATGAGATACTATTAGCATAGGGTCTCGCTAATCTGTCAGAGTCTCAATGAAACGAAGGTGTCATCGGAAGGATCTCGCCAAGAGAAAGATGGCTTCGACAAAAGTCTCATCGACAGGGTGAACTCTTGCTAAAATGAAATGGAATTGGGGGAGAAAGGTATTCGGCATGAGGTTTGGCCAAATGGTAAAGGTCTCACCGAAGGGTTCTCCCTTCGGTGTGATGTCTGGCCAACCCCAGGATGTCCTACCGAAAAATGAAGGTTTCACCGTGAGAGATTACCTTCGCCATAATGTCCTGTCGATGTGGGGAGTCTCGCTGAAAGATTTAAGTTCGACATGATGTCTCACCGAAGGAGAAAGGTCTCATCGAAACAAAGTGAGCTTGGGGGGAAGTAGGGGGCTTGGGATGACTGAAATGAACTCGCTATGATGTCTGCCCGACCGATGTTGGTCTTGTCGACTAGCGGTAGCCTTGACAATGTGTTTTCTCCCTTCGGTGTAGTGGAATGCACTCGATGAAAGGTCTCACCGACCTAGAGGTATCGGCAATAGGAGGTGAGTTTGGGGTGAGGTCTTCTCTAACACGAAGGAGTCTCCCCGAGATGGGTATGCTCGCCAAAGGGAGAAGAGGTTCGATGTGAGGTCTTGTTGAGGGAATGTAGTCTTGCTGATTTTTTTGTGGTATCGATATGACTTGCGTGGCTCGATATGAGGTCTTGTTGACTGTTTTATGCTACCTCGATGGCTATTGTGAGCTATAATCACATCGAGGAGACACGATTAGTGTCTCATTGACATGTGATTCCATTTGAATGACCTTTGACTGCCTATCAATTTTGTGTGGCCAATGTTCCACCAATCAGAAGAAGCTACAGGAGTGGCCCATTGGCCCTTTGACAGATTGACTATCCCTGTGAAGGAAATCAATAGAATGTGAATGACATGAACTTATTATGTGGATGAGCTGATGGATCAGCCTGGGAACGATGGTATTTGAATCTGAATAGGAGGTCAGATGCTGTCTCTCAAGAAGGGTCAACTTGCAGAAGGATCTAGAGCGGGGAGAAAGGCAGGAAGAAGGAGGAAGTTGCGAGTCTTAGGGACAGTTATAGTGTCCATTAGCAGAGATGGATCCACATTAATGGTAATACTTTGGAGCATTCAGGGCAGCTCTGTGAAGGAGTTTGAAGATGGACAAGAAGGAATGAAGTTAATGATGTTGCTGCAAAAGATTTGAGATCACCCTCGGAAAAATCCTTCACCAACATGGACATCAAGGATACACATTTAATGCATAATACACTTTATGAAAAAGATCTAATGGCCAACCCTCCTGCAACCACCAGATATTTTTTAAACCCTAAAAAACAAGGGGGCCAGCGCATTCTTTTGGTACATCCTGTATATATGGCATTTTTTCCTTTTTTTTGTAGAAAAAAGGGAGAGAGAAAGGTTCAGAAACATAGAGATAGATATTTTAAGAGCAGTAGTAATCTTCTAAGTTGTAGTAGAGAAAAGCTTAAGAATATTAATAGAGTAGGAGTTAGATTCAGCATAGACAGTAATGTATACTTCTGGTTTTCTTAGTATAGATGGAAACAATTTGGAGTCATGGATTTTCTATACACTAGTGATTGTGCCAGATTTGTAAATGTTGCTTATCTATCTCACTAATAGTAAAAGCAACCAGATTAAAATCTATTCCATGTTGTGTTCCAGAATGGTGTTTGTCTTGACTTAATCATTTGATTTGAGAATCTATCAAGGAAAGGAGTTTTGTTTTATGTTTTGTTTAAATAGTGATTTACAATCTATTGTTAAAATTAGCACTGTGGATGAATGAAGCTGTGTGTTAGTCACAAGTTGATTTTGTTCTCCAGTTTCAGTTAGCAATTCCTTGAAAGGAAACAAGTCTGGTTAAGTTGGATGAATTACTATTCTTTCCAGTTCCAAGCTTTGATCTATCTTTTTCTATTTTCTTTAAAAACCCCAAACTAAAATAGGTTTTTATTTTATGTTTTATCTTAGAACAATCCAGAAGCTCAACACTAGCAGGCCCTTTGAACATTACCATTACAATCAACCATTGAGTAAAGTCAGCACAGTCAAGAACCAATTACAAAGACCTTGGGAGCTAAGATATCTGTGTGACCATCTTTCTCTTTCAAGAGAGCAGGATAGTAATATTTTTTTAAACTGTTGTTGTGCAATTTGGACCATCAATAAGGAACTGGCACTAGAAGGAGGGTCTAGAAGGGCAAGCTAGATAATACTGGGTTTTTCTCACTAGAAAGGTCCCATAGGGTTCTTCGATTAGTTGAAAACCAACCACCTTTGATATAACTCAAGACCCCAATAAGACACAAGAGTCATAAGACTAGGGAAACCATCATACCACCCTTGTCAGCTCTGCTTACTCCACTACGCTTTTCACCAATACCCCAATGGATACCTATCAATCCACCTCCCAACCCATATCAATTGTCATTATAGCTAGTTCAATCCATCCAACAGCTGGCTCAACCACCACCACAACCAATGGCATTCTTTCAAAATAATCCCTCTCCATTGGGGACCATTCCTGGAGGTTTTCATGATATGCCTAAGAATCTTGAGAAATTATATCCCAAATACATTCATGGTGAATCAAGGAGTGTTGAAGAGCACATACAAGCTTTTAAGGATGCTTGTACCAAAGCTCAGATAGCTCACCATGATGTAGTTTGTAGGTTGTTCCCCTATTCCTTAGGAGACATGGCGTACAACTAGTATCTTAACCTTCTACAAGGTTCCATTCTGACTTGGATGCACTTGGAGAACACTTTCATCAATTAGTTCAAGGTTTATGTGGATCCAACCCTTTTGTACTAGCAATTTGCTACCATTAGGAAGGAGCCAGGTGAATCCTTTCCTTTATTCAATAACAGGTTTCAATGAATGTATAGGAGACTGCAAGACCCCTATCTAGTTACTGAAAATAGTGCCATTCAAGCATACTTTAGGGTTATAGACCCTTTACTTGGGTTGTTCCTACAAAGGACTTATCTGCCCACAGACATTGATTCCCTGTCTAAGGTTTATCATCTAGTTATTAATCTGCAACAACAAATCAGTTATCAACAAGGAAGTTTGGGAGGAGGTTTTTCTTCAATTGGATATCATATACGTAGCCCAACCCCTTTATTCAATACTGTCCCAGGGGTGTCTCCTTCCCATTATGGGCCTATGTCTAAATTGTAAACTCAACCACCTATTCCATTCTTTGCTAGTGGAACTCCTAACTTCTTTCAACAATCACAGGTTCCTCAAAGTTCCCATGGTCATCATAACCAAATTGGAACACCAAATCATGGTGGTCAACCACCTGTTTCTAAGAGTGTGGAAAGTGAAAAGACAGTTCAACTCACAAATGAGGTAGAGACCTTAAAGAAAACGCTATCTCAAGTCACAAATGACATGGCTCAGCTTAGACTGAACCCCTCCTAGAACCAAGGCAACTACCTTAATCAAAATAGCAATAATTAGGGTAATTATCAGAATAAAAACAATCACAACCAAAGGGGTTATTAAGGCCAAAACTCCCTTAACCAAGGTCATCAAAATCAAAATAGAGGATATAACCAAAGGCCAAATAACAACCGACAATGGAATACAGGGCTAGACAATGGTGGAATTTCTCACAATTATGAGGAGAGGTCACATACTGCAAATGTGGCTGACCTCAATTTTATGACTAACTGGTGCAGGCTACATGATACTGCAACCCATTCTAAGGTAAACTACCCTTAAATGGATAAAGTTATTAAGATGGCATAGGCAGATGCCCAAACCTTCCAAGGGAATTCAAATAAAGAAGGTGGCTCAGTAGATATGGTGATGACTTATGACCTCTTCGAGGAAGAACCTTAATTCCCAAGGAGAGATGAGAATAAACCAGAGGAAGATATGTATGATGCCCAAGCTTTTCAGACAAAGGGAGGACACTTCCTAAGAAATCATAATAAGGGTACATTCACTACATCAGCACCACCTAATCACATGGTGCCTCCAAATCAAAGAGCTGATAACAACCCTCCTCCACCAAAAGGCCCACCTGATTTCTATAATAGAGGTAATTCACTTGGGTTTGTTAAAAGTAATGCAAGTTATAATACAAAATTTGATATTGTTTTTGAGATGTAGAAATAGAAAACCTCTTTGTCATATTTTGACATCCTAAAGTGGTGCCCTGCCCAACGAGAGATAGTGCTAAAAGCTTTGGAGCAAGCTGATAAATCAAGAGAAAAGAACATGGTAAAACCTACTGCAGACATGAATGCAACCTTGTACACAAGCAAGGTAGGTACTCCACCATTTCTTTTAAGTTTAAGAATTTGTGGGAAGAACCTACATAACTATTTGTTAGATTCACGGGCTTCTGGCAATGTTATGCCATTTTCTATATGCAAGAAATTGGGATTGAACCCTATCCAAACAAACAAGAAGGTCATCCAACTTGACAAGACAGAGGTGAATGTAGTAGGAGAGTTGAGAAACATACATGTACAAGTAGGGTCAGACCCTAGGATTCAAACCAATATAGATGTTCAAGTGGTAGACATTCCCGAGAGTCATGGTATGCTGCTGAGCAGAGATTTGATGAAAGGTATAGGGGGATATCTCTCCCTTGACTTTTCACATATGTGGCTACCATGGAGGGGAGTGCCTACACAAATTAGGATTGAAAGTGAACCTCACCTCAAGCATGTCATCACTGAGTATGATTTCCCCAATGAGGTAGCTTACTTTGAAACTGGGATAGGGGTTTATAAAGGAGAGGAAATTTTAACATTTTCTGTTCTTGATCTTAGAGAACTGCCAATACAAAAGTTCCCTAATTCTACGATTAATCAAAATCAACAAGCATTGATCAAGAAGCTGCAACAGGATCAGCTAGCCTTAGGAGAAGATACCGATTTGTAGAATCTTCTACTCCCTAATTGGTGCAGGGTGCATTACAAAAATCATTCTGAATTGACTTTCCAACCTTGCATTAACATTTTAAATCATGTTTTCCAAGCTGAGGAAGATAGCTTAAGTCACCCTGAGACCATTGTAGATCACTTCCCATTTGAAGCCAAAGAAGCAATAATGTTAACCAGGAATAAGATACCTTCAAAGGAAGTACCTTATCAAATTGAACCTATCCCAGACATATTTCCAAATCAGCATATTGATGAAGAACCATCCCAAGGTTTGTTAAAAAAACGTCACTCACGAGTATACCAAAACCTAAGGGGTTAACCAAAGGCACAAGTGACTATCAGAAGGATAGCCACATATTATATGATATAGTTGTGCAAGAATTGGAAGGTGTACCTAAAGAACCTATTGAACACCTGTTCCCTATATCTAATGAAAAAGATCAAGTAGCCCCACCTCTGGCTCATCCTATCCAAATTCCCACAATAATCTCCAATGAATCAACCCCATCTCATGATCAGTTGTGGACCCTTATGTTTGATGGATCCAAATCTAAAACAGGTTGTGGTGTTGGGATTGAATTAACTAGCCCAAAAGGGAAAACTTTCTTTGCTTCTTACAAGTTGCAGTTTGGATGCACTAACAATGTAGCAAAATATGAATCTCTAACTCGGGGGCTGATGTTCGTACATAAGAAGAAAGTCACCGCCTTGATAGTCAAAGGAGATTCAGAAATTGTTATCAAGCAAGTGCACAGCCAATACACATGTCACAATAGAAGGTTGGTAGCTTATAGAAATCGGGTATGGAACTTGATTGAAGACTTCAATGCTTTTGGGATTAGCTTAATCCCAAGAGAGGAGAATCAGATAGCTAATTCATTAGTTGTTGCTACAAGCACCCTAAAACCTATGCAAGGCTCCAAGCTTAAGATATTCTCAGTGGAATTGATTTCCACCCCTGTAGTTCCCGACAATGTCAAGAACTTTCAAGTCTTTGATGATGATCGACATATTATTTCTTTTCTAGCAAGCTCAGATGTTTTCAAAGGATAAATCATTGATGAGTCCAATAGGGATCAAGGAGATTGGAACCCTGAAGATGGGGACACATAAGGGGTCATCAATTTAAAAGGAAATAGCATTCCCAAGGGAATGGTGGCCTTGGAAAGAATTTTTGATTCAGACCCAAGGGCTCGAGAGAATATATCAGTTGAAGATAAAGGAGGCAAATATGAAACTATTAACCTAGTTGATTCTAGCCCTGAAAGAAGTGTTTATATAGGGATAGCTTGTCCTAAAGCAATCAGAAAAGATATACTGAGGGAACTAAAGAAAGATATTACTGCGATAGCCTGGGGATATGAAGATCTAAAGACATTTGATGCTTTTGTAATGACTCATACTATCCCTTTGAAGCCCAAAGTTAAACCATTTCAATAGAAACAATGCCCTATCAACACCCTGATTGAATCACTGATCCTTAAAGAAGTTCAGAAATTGCTCTCTGCAAGAATAATCTTCCCTGTACAAAATTTAACATGGGTGGCCAACCTAGTTCTAGTCCGTAAGAAAAGCGGGGAGATTAGGTTATGTGTAGACTTCAAAAATTTAAACAGAGCCTCAGAAAAAGACAATTACCCACTCCCTTCTATGGATGATGTCTTGCAAACTGTCAATGGATCTTAGATGATATCATTCCTAGATGGTTACTCTGGATATAATCAGTTGATGGTTAACTGTGAAGACAGAATGAAGATAGCCTTCACTACCAAGTGGGGAACATTTTCTTATAGAAGGATGTCATTCCGTTTGATAAATATTGGAGCAACTTTTTAGTGCGCCATGGATGTAGCATTCAAGGACTTGATCGGTAAATGCATTATTGTTTACATGGACAACCTGACACTGTTTTACAAGGATAGACTGAACCATGCCACAGACTTAGCTAGAGTGCTTCAAAGATGTATCCATTATGGCATCTCCTTGAATCCTAAAAAGTGTGTGTTCGGGGTTTCTAAAGTGAAGCTTTTGGGACACATAATATCTAAAAGAGAAATATCAATATATTCAGACTGAGCTAAGTCCATTTTGAAGATCACCAAGCCAGGAAGCAAGAAGGAAATGAAGTCTTTCTTTGGAAAGATCAACTTTGTGAGAAGGTTTATCATGAGCTTTGCAAAAATCATAAAACCACTAAATGAAATGATGAAGAAAGACGCCAAGATAGAGTGGAGTAATGAGGTGAAGACCACATTTTCATAGGTCAAGCGATCCATTTCAGAAGCACCAGTCCTAACCAACCCTGACTACCTGAGGTCGTTCTATATTTACTCTTTTGCCTCTAAACATTCATGTGCATCTGTTTTAACTCAACGAAGAGAAGAGGGAGAGGAGAGGCCAATCACCTTCATGAGCTCTCCATTTGAGAATGCTGAGATCAAATAACCACCTCTTGAGAAACAAGATTTTGTGTTGGTCAGAGCTGTCAAAAAGTTTAGGCACTACATTCTTTGAAGCCAAATCATTGTTGTAGTTTTTGACGCTGCTATGAAGTCTCTACTTATACAGAGCGAGTTAGGAGAAAAAAGAGGGAAATGGATGGCCATCTTGCAAGAGTTTGATCTAGAGATACACCCTATGAAACTTGTTAGAGGCACAAGCCTATCTAAATCCATGGCAGATGCTAGTGAGAACATTATTTGCCAGCAATACACCACTCAGTCCTTTTCCAACGACCCTTGGTATGTTGATATCATCTATTTCATCCTCAACAATCGATGTCTAGAGGGAATGAACACCACTCAAAGGAGAGTGCTGAGAATGAAAAGCTCTCTTTATATGCTCAAAGGAGGATTACTATACAGAAAGAATTTCTAGGGAGTGTACCTATGATGCCTTGATCAGCAAGAGGCCAAACATATGATCACTGAATTCCATGAGAAACATGGCACAGGTCATGGTTATGTAGACTCATTGGCACACCAGATCCTCAAATCTGGTTATTACTAGTTGTGTGTGTTCAAAGATGCCCATTAGCATACAAGAACCTGTCACATATGTTAGATTTCTGCATCAAAAGAATGCCATTCATCCATGCCATTGCAGCCTATCTACGAGGTAAGACCATTTGCCCAATGGGCGTTGGACTTTATCGGGGTCATTAACCCAAATTCTTCTGCAGGACACAAATTTATTTTGACTGCTACTAATTACTGTACAAGATGGATAGAGGCTATACCTTGCAAGAACAACACAACAGAGGTAGTGATCAAGTTCCTCACCGAATGCATCACGACCAGGTTTGGGGTACCCTTTGCTTTGGTATGTGACAATGGCTCTTCCTTCTCTTCTGCTGAGTTCATTTTGTGGGATTATGATCACAAAATTGTCTTCAAATATTCTTCAAACTATTATCCACAAGGCAATGGAGTTGCATAATCAACCAATAATAATCTCTTAGGGGTAATTAAGAAACTGTTAGAAAACATTCCTAGGGACTTACATACCCAGCTGAGATTCATGTTGTGGGTAGATAGAACTAGGATCAAGGCTACTTTAAAGACTTCACCATTAAATTAGTGTATTGCCAAGAGCCTGTGTTCCCTATTCATTTGCAAATACCTATCCTTGAGTTCATGCAAAAATTCTACTCTAGTGATGATATGATAGAGGTAAGATTAGCTACCTTGTTGAAATTAGAAGAGCAGAGAGATGCCGCCTTGCAGCAATTTTTTAGACATCAAGCTATTGTCAAATGTTGGTTTCACAAAAGAGCCAAAATCAAGACTTTCAGGATATCAGACCTTGTGTTGTTATGGGATAAAGCTAGTGAAAAGAAAGGCAGTCATCAAAAATTTGATAAGCTCTGGTTGGGTCCCTATCAGATTGCTGAGATCCTAGGAGAAAATGCTTTATGATTGAGTAGTTTAATTGGAGAACTTGTTCCCTTGCCTATTAATGGGTAGTTTCTTAAGCATTATTTCGAGTCATAAGGCTTGCTAATTCTATTCTACATGTAAATAGTTTGTTGTTCTTTAAGTAATTTGTTTGTTGCCTATTTGTAAATAATTTTCTTTTTCTGTTTGTAAATAGTTTACTATTCTTTATGTAAGTAATTTTTTTGTTGCCTATTTGTAAATAATTTGCTTTTTGTGTTTGTAAATAGTTCTGCTATTTTTTGTTTGTTCTTTTTTTCTATCCTTTCATTTCCTTTACTATTTGGTTTTTGTCTTGTTGTTCTTCAGGAGTTTCTCTGTTCTTTCCATCTTAAAATGGTGGGTTGTTATCTAAAGCATACTTTGGTTATTAGGAGAGAATTGGTTTAGGTATTTTCGGGTTTGCTGGTTGGGTGCTCTTGTCCTAAACTCTTTGTTTAATGCCCATTGTCAATAAGAGTTGTGGAAAGTCTCAAAAATAAGGTGCAAAGTAAATGACCTTCATTAGCTCCCCTGAATCTATCACAAAGCATCAAGATCATCTTCCTTTGTAATGGTATATTTGTCCTAGGATGATAGTGTTGTAAGATTTGAGTGAAAATTTTGATCTCCCAAGTGTTGTTATAAGGTCCATGGTAGTTTTCAACCTAGAACAAATTTTAAACATCTGACATATTGAAAAAAAAATTAAATGAAATATCTAAAACTCCAAGAGGAAAAAAGAAAAAGGAAAAGAATGATCTAAAAGAAAAATTGGACTCAATATGAATGGGTGATTCCAATATCTTTAATGGGGCTATGGACACCTGACTGGCAGTAGAGCAATGCTGTGAGAAAACTAGAGGTATCTCCATCGGGGCTATGGATGCCTGACTCGCAGCGGAGCAATGCGTAGGCCCTCATTGCACGACAGCAAAAGGGAATCAACTCATGTAGCTCAAATCTTGCACATTGTTGTTCGAAAGATGAAGAAACTTTATAAAAGAGTGATGCACAATCAAGCACACACATAGATTCAAGGGTGGCCATTGTTGATTTACATTTGAGATTCTAGCTTAGCCTTGGTTGTTAAAACTGACCCAACTGGAGTTGTGATGTTTAGAAACCAGAGATGTTGGGTACCTGAATCCTTCAGTTTCTTGAAAATGATTAAACCATTTTCCCAGCCGAGTCGCCATTTGCTATGCCTTGCATAACCACCCCATTTTATTCTAAAACAAAATGGGTCCCCCTTCTCTTTTTTCTTTCGTTGCCTTTGTTTATTGGCTTTGGTCTTGGGAATTTCCTTTGTTTTCCTCCTAGGTCTGTATTTTGTTTTATCAGATTTTGGTTCTCTCACCTTGAGTTGGTTTTCTTCTTGCTAAAATTGAATGAAATAATCATAAGCAATAGTGTATTTTATGATAATGTATCTTATATGCTTTTGAGGACTAATGGAGACTTTGTTTTGCAGGATTAAATCATGCACATGATGATATTTTTCACGGAGCTCAGTTGGAAAGTATCCCCCAATCTAGTTTGGCATAAAATTCCTCTAAGGCAAGGGTCGGCAAGACCTTCCAGATGTCTTGCTAACTAATAGTGGTTCTATTCATTTTGAAATTCCCCAGTCAGCCAAACATTTTTAATTGCCATAAGTTTTCATATGTCTCCCTGACATGCTAAAGTCCCACCAACCGATTGCACACAAGGTTAGCGTCGTCGAAAGAAAAAGCCTTCGGCATGATGTTTGGCCAAAGAGGCAAGGTCTCGGTGACAAAGGTGGCTTTAGGGTGATGTCTCACCGATAAGGTGGACTCTTAGTGAAGTGAAGTGGTATCGACATAGCAGTTTGGGCTTGCTAAGAAGTCTCAGTGACCGAGTGATCTCACCAAAAGGGATTCCTTCGAGGGAGAGTTGTGCTTTCCCTAGGATATCCTATCGACTATAACAGGTCTCCCTGAAGTAAAATGAGCCCTCAGCGATAGGGGGAGACTTTAGTGTAATATCTCGGTGAAAGAAGAAAGCCTCACTAACATGAGATACTATCGGTGTAGGGTCTCGCCGATCTGTCGGAGTCTCAGTGAAACAAAGGTGTCATCGGAAGGATCTTGCTGAGAGAAAGATGGATTCGACAAAAGTCTCACCGACAGGGTGAACTCTTGCCGAAATGAAATGGCATCAAGGGAGAAAGGTATTCAGCATGAGGTCTGGCCGAATGGTAAATGTCTCATCGAAGGGTTCTGCCTTCGGTGTGATGTCTGGCCGACCTCGAGATGTCCTACCAACAAATGAATGTTTCGCCGTGAGAGATTATCTTCGCCATAATGTCTTGTTGACACGGGGAGTCTCATCGAAAGATCTAAGTTTGACATGATGTCTCACCAAAGGAGAAAGGTCTCGCCAAAACAAAGTGAGCTCGGGGAGAAATAGGGGGCTAGGACCTAGCTCGTGATGACTAAAAGAACTCTCTATGATGTCTCCTTGACCGATGTTGGTCTTTCTGACTAGCGGTAGCCTTGATAATGTGTTTTCTCCCTTCAATGTAGTGGAATACGCTCGATGAAAGGTCTCACCGACCCAGAGGTCTCGACGATAGGATGTGAGTTTAGGGTGAGGTCTTCCCGAACACGAAGGAGTCTCCCCAAGATGGGTGTGCTCACCCCAGGGAGGAGAGGCTCGATGTGAGATCTTGCCAAGGGAATGTAGTCTTGCCGATGATTTTTGTGGTATCGATATGACTTGTGTGGCTCAATATGAGGTCTTGCCGACCGTCTTATGCTACCCCGATGGCTGCTGTGAGCTATAATCACATCGGGGAGACACGATTAGTGTCTCATTATCATGTCATTCCATTCGAATGACCTTTGACCACCCGTCAATCTTGCATGGCCCATGTTCCACCAATTAGAAGAAGCTACAAGAGTGGCCCATTGGCCCTTTGACTGATTGACTATCCCTATGAAGGAAATCAATAGAATGTGAACAACATGAACTTATTATGTGGATGAGCTGATGGATCAGCTAGGGAATGATTGTGTTTGAATCTGAACAGGAGGTCGGATGCTCTCTCTCAAGAAGGGTCAACTTGCAGAAGGATCTGGAGTGGGGAGAAAGGCAGGAAGAAGGAGAAAGCCACAAGTCTTAGGGACAACTATAGTGTCCACTAGCAAAGATGGATCTACATTAATGGTAATACTTTGGAGCATTCAAGGCAGCTCTGCGAAGGAGTTCGAAGATGGACATAGAGGCATGAAGTTAATGATGTAGCTGCAAAAGATCTGAGATCACCCCTTAAAAATCCTTCACCAACATGGATAGTAGGGATACACATTTAATGCATAATCAACTTTATCAGAAAGATCTAATGGGCAACCCTCCTGCAACCACCAGATATTTTGTAAACCCTAAGAAATAGGGGGGCCAACACATTCTTTTGGTACATCCTGTATATATGGCATTTTTTGCCTTTTTTTGTAAAAAAAAGAGAGAGAGAAAGGTTCAAAGACATAGAGATAGAGATTTTAAGAGCAGTAGTAATCTTCTAAGTGGTAGTAGAGAAAATCTTAAGAATAATAATAGAGTAGGAGTTAGATTCAGCATAGACAGTAATGTATACTTCTGGTTTTCTTAGTATAGATGGAAACAATTTGGAGTCATGCATTTTTTGTACACTGGTGATTGTGCCAGATTTGTAAATGTTGCTTATCTATCTCACTAACAGTAAAAGCAACCAGATTAAAATCTATTCCATGTTGTGTTCCAGAATGGTGTTTGTCTTGACTTAATCATTTGATTTGAGAAGCTTTCAAGGAAAGGAGTTTTGTTTTATGTTTTGTTTAAATAGTGATTTACAATCTTATGTTAAAATTAGCACCATGGATGAATGAAGCTGTGTGTTAGTCACAAGTTGATTTTGTTCTCCATTTTTAGTTAGCAATTCCTTGAAAGGAAACAAGTTTGGTTAAGTTGGATGAATTACTATTCTTTTCAGTTCCAAGCTTTGATCCATCTTTTTCTATTTCTTTAAAAAACCCAAACTAAAATAGCTTTTTAGTTTATGTTTGATCTTAGAAAAATCCAGAAGCTCAACACTAGTAGGCCCCTTGAACATTACTATTCACATGAACCATTGAGTAAAGTCAGCACAGTCGAGAACTGATTACAAAGACCTTGGGAGCTAAGATATCCATGTGATCATCTTTCTCTTTTAGGAGAGTAGGATAGTAATATTTTGTTTAACTGTTGTTGTACAATTTGGACCATCAACACAACCCACTCTTTTGAATCACACTCATCCCAAGTAAGGTATGTACATTGAGAACAAAATAGCACCATCTGCATTGTATTATTAGTTGATGAACCTACATTTTAGCCTCTAAAAGAGTGGATCTCATTTGATCCTATCAATGTTGAAAACTCCTCATATTTTTCAATGTTAGCTTCATCTACCAACCAAAAATATATACAAATTGTAAACTTACCCCTTTTACCTGAACACATTGTACTATTACACCATTCAATGATAAATTCTACATCTATCAACTTTACACTATCTTTGTAGGCCAACTCTTATGACGTTAAGGATCTTCTAATGCATACTCTTGCACCATCATGATTCCCCTTTCCATTTCAAACCTTAGATAAGTGTTATATATATAGAATAAAATTCATCTTATGCATCCTACTCAACCAATAAAACACCCATGACTTCTTGAATTGTGATGCACAATTATCTAACTAAATGTGATGTTCTTGGTAGCCAAATCATAGTAGAACATTTGAAAGAAACATTGCACAAACTCTATAGATTGTGTGCAATCATCACTAATAGAAAAGCGATACTCCCTCAATTTATTCATGTCTTCCTCTATATTATCCAGTGCATGAATGAATACTATATGCACATATATAACTTGAATTAAGTTGTAATACTATGATTGAACCTCATTATGTGGTTGTAATATATATTTTTCTACAAAGTCTTCAACTAAAATAATGGTACCAAGTAGAATTGTGTCCTAATATAACTTGAATTTAAATTTTAAACATTGATATATATGGGTATACCTTACATACTCATACACTATATTATCTCAAAAAATAGACATAAATTGATACACAACTATATTTTCGCTCACCAATTTACACCTTTTTGCTTCTTTACCACATTTTAGACTATATACCGGTAACTTATTTTCCAAAACTTACCTTTTTTATCTAATTAAATGTATTCTTCATATGTACATAATTTTTCAAATGTTGTAAGCCACCACAACTCTCACACATCCAAGCATGATTTCTTGTAGAATACTTGACCATCTAGTCTTTCATGCACAAAATTATTAGAATGAAATCTTTGAAGATCTGGATAGAGCCTTTATCATACTCTTGTATAAAACCTCACAAGTATAAAAACCTACACATATATACCGATAAATATCATAATGATTAGAAAATTCAATATTTGTACTCTACAACAAAAATTTGTGTATGTGTGATTTATTTTTACATAAAAAAGGCTTTTCCACTTCAAAATACATCTGACTAATTTTAATTTGAGGATATATCTCTATAAATTTGGAGTTTTTTTTGTGTTTGAGTCATATCTAAAAATTATTTGGATGTGACTCATAGTTTTGACAACCATTTCCCCTTTTTGCGACATCTCTTTAATTAGGTGATACTCATGTTATTTTTCAAAAACTATTCAATTAGGGATTTCAAGGCTGGAACTATAATTTTATCTTTCCATGCAATTCTAATAGAGAATTCCCATAAATAATTTGTATTTGGGTCCTCAACACTTTCATGCATCTAGAATGGCTTTCATTAGTGCTTTTCAAGTTAATTTTAGTGCTTGAATTATTTTTCTTATTAGGAAATCTTTATTTGTTTGATTACTTATTATAGTTTATGTAATTACACACTATGTGACATTGCTATATTTGGTGTGTGATGTGTAACCCACAATTTCATATGCACTAATTAGATTTCTTATAATATATTTTCCACTTGAAGTATTCAATCTTCCTATGACAAAAATATTTATTATGGGTCTAAATTTAAGATTTCTCAACATTTCAACAAATAATTTACATCTTATGGTTTCATTAAACTCTTCAAATAATATTTTTCATATTTTATTCATATTTCTTTCAAAATTAATTTAGGAATAATTTCCATATTTTATTCATATTTCTTTGACAATTAGTGCCTCAATATTTATAAATTATTCAATATCTTCTTGGGATGGGAAATATGGTGTACCTTCAACTTGAGATGGGAAAGATGGTGTACCTTCAACTTGAGATGGGAAAGATGGTGTACCTTCAATTTGAGATGGGAAAGATGACATGCCTTTAACTTCAAGATTCATTTTTTTTATTGCATCAATATTTTAAATTATTGTCCCATTTCTTTTTATCTAAATTATTCGATTTCATACCTTAATTGGATGCTTCATGTTCATCTTTAATTGGGAAAATGTCTTCTTCTATGGTGTTCAATTTCTTACTTTTATGAACTAGCCTCCTTTGTTCTCTTTTCTTTGCATTCTTAGCTTCATGCTACTTTGATGTTTGAGTCTTTGGTCATTTCCTTAAAAGGATGTTGAATTTTATATCTCTCATGAATGATATTGGATATTAGTTGATTTATGCTTTGATAAAGCATCAAACAATAACCAAAAAAAAATGTAATGCATAACTAGAACAACCCAATGATATTCACAAACACTTAATGAGTGTACATTATTTTATCAAAAGATCCTTATGAAAAATTATGACACATACATATAGTGAATTGTATATTTTTAGTGGATATGATATTTGTATTCCATTAAATATCTTTATGGAAAATGTATGAAATATATGCAAAGAAAGAATAAAAAAGAAAATGAGGGCATCATTAATTTGACTAATGTGGGAATCCTCATAGCAGATCGTTTTGATAAGGGAAATAGGGATTAAACTAATTATAGAATTTTTATTGATACTAATACACTTAGTAAAATAATCATAAACTTGGAATTAATTATGTAGTATTTATTGTGAGTTTCCTTGTTAGATTGCATTCTTATTTCACCTTCTATATTATGTATTTTGTCTTGCTTTATTTATTTATATGTTTTATTATGTATAACCACTTAGGGGTTCCCCCTTCTTGTCACTTATATTTATGATATATCTTCCCATAGTATATTCCAAGACACGAATAAGGGGATCATTCATGGAAGGTTCTATGAATAATAACATGTATTAATCATTGAAGGTCCTCATAATCTAAGATTGATCGCTATGAAGAATATTGTCCTCACCTATTATTATTAAGATGTGATCTTTGTTGGTGTAATTAATTATTTAATTACACTTTCATAAGTTTACTTAGGCATTAATTTAAGTCCTAGGTTGCATTTAGTTATCCTTATCTAGTTGAACTATCTTTTTGCTCAAGTTAGGTTTAGGGTTTTGCTTGTATTTCCTTTTTAAGGCATCTTATGTATCATTTGTACAATATATCAACTCATTCTAGTTTTTCCTGTTCATTCATTTTTCACTTGAGGCTTGCAGAGCATCTTCTTTAGTTCTAAATATCTTTTGCATGTGATAGGTTATTACATGCAAGTGATTCTTGAGGACTGTGAAGTTGGATTACTCAACTTCTACATGGTATCTGAACTCCAAACCTATAGCTTCATGTTCGTGTTTTGAAGATATTGCCTTACAATGAATTTTTTAGTGCAAGGGTTTCAAGCTAGGCATTTTTTTTGTTGAACCTAGGGGTAGCCTATTTTTCTAGGCATTTTTGGACAAAACAGACCTTTCCATTGAGTTCATGGCACCCAAAAACCCCTATTTTCATATAAAATTTGTCAATTTTGGACACATTCATCCTAAAAGGAAAAAATGTTTTGCCCCAAGGCCATATGGCCCTAGGGCACTCATTCTGAGGCTTCAAAATTCAAAAAAAAAAAACTTTGGAGATTTTTGTGCTCCCCATTGAAAAGGTACCCACCACCATCAGACCACTTGGTGTCCTCCTGTGAGCCACTGGGTCACCTCCGTGCACCACCAGTCTTTAGCCCCGTCAGCTCCTTAGCCCCAAGCCACGATCCTTTGGAGGACTAGGAGCCCTAAGCCAGCCCCCGTCGGCCACCTAAGCACCAGCCCTGGTCATATCGGGGACTGAGGGCTCTGCCAATGCACCTTACCGCCAGCCCCTTGGTCACTCATAAGACCACGGGCCAAACCTTTTTTAGCTCCTGAGGGCTACAGAAGGGTTATTAGGCATATTTAGAGCAACTTCAGTAAATCAGGCATAAATCGGCCATACGATCTCTGTTTTTTGAAAATGAGATATCATTAGAAAGCTAATTTTGACACCGATCCAATGGTGTAGGTTTGATTTTCTGAGTTTTCATTTTTTATGCTTTTTTCAGCCTTAGAAAGATGGTTCCATCCTCTATATAGATCTAAGGTCTTTTTTCATCATGGAGGAATATGTGAACATTGGTTTGTGCATGCACTCTTTTTTGTTTTCATGCACTAGGTTTGCATTTTCTCTAATTTATGCATGTTTTGCATTCTCTCCTTTAACAATCATGGGGTATTGTAATAAATGAACTTATATAAAGTTCCATTAGGGGGGTTTCTTGAATAATAATTGATTAGAGTGTAGTTGCATTGCATGCACTTTGATCTCATCTTCATATTCATGACAACTCATATGAGTTGTATATGGATTCTATTGTTTCTTTTGGCCTCATCTTGCTCATAGATGGACACATTTTGCTTTGCATCGGTTCACATCTTAGATTGAGAGCCTATGGTTATTGATCTACATTGGGTCACATCTTAGTTTGAGGGCCATTCATTTTATGGTTAATGTTCTAGAATCTTAGTTTGGCATCGACATCGAGATACACAGCTTCTCGATTCTTTCATCATATCATTCCCTCTTTTGGGGGAAATCATTTATTCATCTATGTTGCTTCATAGATTCCAGGGTTGATCCAGTATGTGAGTTTTCTAGTGTTCATTGGCATCAGGTTTTCTATTGCATTATTATGATTATACTTGAGTCCTTCAGTGACTCTCATATGGTTTCCTGTAAACAGAGGTATCTTTCCTTGCTTTCCAGATTTTGGATTCCAGTGTTACTTCATTAGAGTTCTTCCAATGCTTCTTTGCAGCAGGTCATCTCATTGAGGGGGGGTTGTCCCACTGGGTTTTCTCCTCTTTTCCTTTTATTGCATTTGTAAATGGGTACCTGATCAAGCCTTTGTTGCTGGGACCCATCTTTTGCATCTTTGCATTATTTGCATAATAATTTGCTTCTCCCTAAGTTGCACTTATGGGGGGGTGTTGGTGTAATTAATTATTTAATTACACTTTCATAAGTTTACTTAGGCATTAATTTAAGTCCTAGGTTGCATTTAGTTATCCTTATCTAGTTGAGCTATCTTTTTTCTCAAGTTAGGTTGAGGGTTGTGCTTGTATTTCCTTTTTAAGGCATCTTATGTATCATTTGTAAAATATATCAACTCATTATAATTTTTCCCATTAATGCATTTTTCACTTGAGGCTTGTAAAAAATCTTCTTTGGTTCTGAATATCTTTTGCACATGATAGGTTATTGCATGCAGGTGATTCTTGGGGATTGTGAAGTTGGATTTCTCAACTTCTACAATCTTTATGATCATATTTTATACATTGGAGGAACACTCTAATTTGAACACCCCTTACATTATAGGAATCTAAACATTTGATGAGATCCTTAGTGTGAGCCACATACTTTAAGATTTTGTTATTTGGCTTGGCTAAGGATGATTTTGATAGTTAGAGGTTGGATAAAGGTTATGCAGTGTTTATAAAGGGGATTTCTTAGAGACATGCATTGATGTTGGAGGGAAGGACTTGGAACCATTATAGGATGGGAAAAAATGAGGTTTTTGAATAGGGAAATATTGAATTAGTTGATCTTCATGATAATAGTATAAGTAATCATTAAGATTATAAAGGTAATTGATTCCTTATTTGACTTGAAAACATACTCCACAAAAATATTAATAAACTCAATCTAGGTTTGAGTGAGATCCATTACAACATAGGCCATGAGCTATAGCCTAAGATATGACAAAATTTCATTATTATTTTTTACCATAGTTCATCCCCAAATAACTAACAATATCATGGATAAATTAAAAAAAGGATAGGTTTTAATGAAGGTAAACTCAATTAATGTTGGGTAATTATAGGTTCCAAATGGGAAAAATATAGTTCTAGACTTCTAAATAACTAAGTTATTGATATATCACTAATCAACCATAATGGAAAGCCACTTGAGTGTCATTATATGATGAACAAAGGTATAAGAGATATAACCTCTACCTAGTCCCTTAGTCATTTAAATTACCTACCCTTTTCTTTTCTACTTTATATGGGCTCGATTATAGAAGTTTGTACTAATAGAACCCATTTAGGAAATAAATAAGAAATAGAGTGGGATTTATAGTTGAAAAATAACCTCTATGATATCATAACGAAGATAAAATGATATAATACTACATATTTTATCAAGTGGACTATATTAGGGCATCCACCAATATTCCCCCTTGTAATGTTTCCATGTTCAACTTTGTTTCCTAGTGTTTGCACACCATTGGAGTGAACACTAGTGTCACAATGTGTAGTTAGGTAGCTTTGGAAGATTGAAATTTAGGTTTTTCAAGGGAATTGGAATGGAGGCAGGATTAGGACTGGTAAATTTGAATAGTGAATCATCCATAGAGTGTAATGAGTTCATGTCAACCTTGGGATTTATAGTGTGGAGACTTTGGTCAATTTTTTTCTACCTTAGGGTTATGTGTTTGTAGTTAAGGGTTACTCTAGTTTAAAATCAATAGCTACTATTGGAAAGGAATCAATGAGCAACCTAAGTAGTCAAGAAAAAACTACCAAAAACCTCTACAATGAGGTTGTGAAACTTCTAGCTGAAAAGACATATAGAATAGTAATAGAGTGTAAGGGACATGTCCCACCAAATGTATAGTTGTATATAATAAGAAATATTATAACAAAAGTGGTTGATGTAGTAGTAGAAGGGAAGAGGGTTGAGTAGAGAGGAAATAGTTTATAAGAGACAAGAGATAAGAAATATAATAAATGTAAAGAGATTGTAAAGATGGAAAGACCCCTAACCTATGTACCTAATGATAAAGTATTAGTATATTGATGTATATAGAATTATATATCATGTTTTATGGTTTATGGTAAGAGATAAGAGATAGAAAGTATAATATATGTAAAGATATTTTTATAGAACATATCTTAAACTTTGGGATTTGTTCTGACCAATTGCACAATATTTTCTAGTTCATTTTTAGCTTCATAGTCTAAAACATGAGTTTTATCCAACTTAGTATGATACTCAATTCTATATTGATCTAATAGAATTAGTACAAAATATGAAAAAATAATTTTTATTATCAAATTCAAATATAAAAAAATGATAATCACCATTCCAAATCTTCAAAGCATGAAAATATTAGTTCATACTGTCAAATTAAGTCTAAAAATACAATTTATTATTTATATTTAAAAAAAAATAGAACAATGTGGTGGAATTGTTAAATAATGATTGATATTTTGTCAATACCATGAAAATTGTGTCTCTATGTCAGATAAACCAAATAACATGTGGGTCCCAAGTCACAAGATGTACATTCCTTTCTACCATTATTTTGGATTTCAACAAATGTGATTATGTTATAATTCAAGTGTGTTATAACCTACTTGAGTAATGAAATAGGGAGAGGGGGAGAGTTAGAGGTGGTTAGAGAGAGGGAGAGAGAGAGAGAGATGAGAGTGATAGAGGTATATTTACAGTGATGGAGAGATATATTAGAAGAGAAAAAGAGAGAGACATAGTGATACAGGGGGTAGAGAGGGAGAAATGCAGGGAGAGAGGGAGATAAGGAGATAGAGGTAGAGAAAGGGAGATATATAGGTAGAGAGGGAGATGGAGAGAAGTAGAGATAGAAAAATAGAGATGGAGAGAGGGAGAAATAAAAATATTACGAGAGAAAGAGCGAGACGGAGAAGAGGGATAGAGAGAGATGGATTAATATATAAAGAGGTAGAAGGAGAGGGATAGATATCTAAAGGGAGATAAGGTGAGATATTTCTCAATATATATAAAGGGAGAGTGGAGAGGGAGAGATATAGAAATATATCTATAGTGATAGTGATAGAGAGAGAGGTGAGATAGAGATATGTAGAGAGAAGGATGAAGGGAGAGATAGAGAGATAGGTCAAGAGATACATATATATATAGATAGAAGGAGATATTGAGAGATAAAGAGGGAGAAGATGTAAAGAGACATAGGGAGATATAGGTAGAAAGATATAATAGAGAGAGTGCAATATATATAGGGAGAGATAGAATTGATAGATAGAAATAAATAGACAAATGGATATGGTGAGAGAGATAGAGAGAAAAAGGGAAAGATGGGGAGATGGGAAAATAAAGGGTGTGTGAGAGAGAGAGCTTAATATATAGAGAGGGAGAGAGGAAGAGATTGTTGAAAATTACAACTAAGAGGGGGTGAATCATTTGTTACAAACTTTGAACTTTAAAGCTTTCACCAAAAATTAAATCAATCATAAATTCTACTTAATATGATTAATCATTAAGTGCAAAGGAAAAAACTAAAAAACATCACACACACAAAACACCAGATTTATGTGGAAAACCCAATAAGGGAAAAACTATAGTGAGGATTAGCTCACAATATAAAGAGTGTCAAAACCAATTATAAAGGCTCACTGCCAAAATAGGACTCATTTTCCAACAAGGGTTAAGCACCCAAAGAGATCACTACCACATATATACAAAGAAGATAGAAGAGATATGTTACAAAGAGAAAAATAGTCTCAATGCAATAGAGATTTCCACCATGATTTTCTCAAACACTTGTAGACATGCATGAATGATCGAGCATACCTTCAACTCACTGCTTCTAGAAACTAAGCAATTAGACTTCACACTGATCTACACCCACTCACATTACATACACATTGAATCAAATCTATTTTGCACCTATCTTGCTCTATTTCTTTGCACTAATCTTTCACGATTATCCGATCTTGTATTTATACCATCTTCAACTTTAAAACATATCCAATGTCATCCATACACCATTTTCATTTACAAATTTGAATTAGGTTAGCACCAAAACATTCTAGGGTGGAATTAAAATGAGGGCGACCCAAATACATGCTTCAACACACTTTTGTAAGCTGCAAAAGTAGTGCTAAACACAAGTTCGACCAAACTAGTGTAAAAAAAATAAGTCAATTAAGCACACACAACCTTAACATGGTTCAATCCTTCTAGATGAAAAAATTATCTTCAACATGATCATATCAGCTTTACTCTAGAACCGCAAGTTATAAGACTTGAACAAGAAGAAATTTGGAGCAACTACATTTCCCCCAGACCTCAACTAGATACACTGAAAAACATAGTTCACAACTAGTGAATATAACTCACACTGTAAAATAATCCAAAAGTCCAAATCTTGGATATACCAACTTCCAACAACCATGTCCAACATATATGAACCACATGAACATAGGATCAAATCTCAGAGAAAAACTCGGAGCAACAACTAAACACCTGCAATCTTTTCCTTTACAATTTTCTCAATATCCTTGACATATACAACCACTAACCATTATCCATGAAATCAATGACAACAACAACTAGTTGAGAACCAATTAACTAGTTGACATCAATGACAACACTTTCATTGTTGCAACAATATCCCCCTTTGTCATTGATGGAAATACATTATGTGAAAAACCATCAAAGACAACACAACAGTTTTGTACACACTTTTCTTTCTATTTCTCCCCCTTAATAGATAATCATTTTATTTTTTACAGCTTTTCTTTTTCACATCTTCCTCATCTCCGCCTTTGACATCAATGGCAAAGGTAGATGATGTTTTACATTGATTTCCACTTTGACATTAAGAACAAAATACTCTTTCAATGACAGCACATGGCACTACCTACTCCCCCTTAGAGGTAGCCACAAAAATGTTAGTCTAGAAGAAAGATAGATCCTTATATCCATGGGACTGATGCATCTCCATATGCATCTAGTTAAAGAAAGGATGGGAAATAACCCCTAACTTCTCCCGGAGACACTTAAAAGTATCTTTAGGAAGAGCCTTCATAAATATGTTAGCCACTTGATCCTTCATAGGTAGATACTTGAGATTTACTTCATTCTCCACAACCTTCTCTCTCAAAAAGTGATACCTGATAGATATATGTTTTATCCTTGAATGCATCACTAGATTTTTTGAAATTTTAATTGCTCTTGTATTATCACAAAATATGGGAATAGGATCGTCATACATTACTATGATATCTTTCAATGTCTATCTCATCCACAAATCTTGTGTACAACAAGATGTAGCAACAATATACTCAACTTCAATAGTAGATAAAGAAACTAAATCTTTCTTTTTACTCAACCAAGCCACCAATCTGTAACCAAGAAAGAAGGAACCAACACTTGTACAATTTTTATCATTTACATAACCAACCCAATTTGTATTTGTGTAAGCACTTAGTGTAAAATCAATATCCCTAGGATATCACAAGCCATAATCCGAAGTTCCATTCAAATATTTGAATATCCTCTTATCAAAAACATGTGTTTGTTTAGGGTATTCTTGAAATCTAGCCACAAGATAAACTGCATGCATGATATCCGGTCTAGTAGTAGTCAAATGCAACAAACATCCAATCATAGACTTGTA
This sequence comes from Sequoia sempervirens, assembly GCA_007258455.2. Classification (NCBI taxonomy): domain Eukaryota; kingdom Viridiplantae; phylum Streptophyta; class Pinopsida; order Cupressales; family Cupressaceae; genus Sequoia; species Sequoia sempervirens. The sequence continues at coordinate 747,486,327 of VDFB02270651.1, read as the reverse complement.
CATGCTCTTACCAGCCTTAGGTGAATCATCATCCTTACTCAATTTGAAACTAGTCACTATAGGAGTGCATACCGGTTTGGAACCATCCATCCCAAACTTCTTCATCATTTCTCTTGCATACTTTGACTGTGAAATAAAGATCCCTTTATCTGTTTGATTAATTTGTAGCCAAAGAAAGAAATTTATCTCTCCAAACACGAACATCTCAAATTATTTTTGCATTTCTTTTGCAAACATCTTACACATAGTCTCATTTCCTCTAAAGATAATGTCATCAACATATACAACCACTATCAAGATCTTGTCATTTTCAATTTTAAAATAAAGATTACTAACTAGCGTTCCTTTGTTGAAACCTTTCTAAATCAAATATCTTTCTTGCCTTGCATACCAAGCTCTAGGAGCTTGCTTCAATCCATATAAATCCTTCTTCAATATGCAAACCATATCCAACTGATCTCTTAACTGAAATCCTTTTGGTTGTTCCATGTAGACCTTGTTGCAAGTATGAGAAAATTTGGTTGTGTTTTCATTAATGTTGCGATTGATGTCAACACAGTACAAGATGTTGTAGATTGTGCATGTATAGTTGAGATGTTGTTGACATGTTGTGAGTACACATAGCTATCTTTATGATATTGTAGATAAATTGATATGATGGGTTACCAAGTGATTTTGAGAAAATTAATAAAGAGTAAAGTTAGAGTTATGTATGTGTTCAAAATGTGCTCTAGTATGTGCTCCGTATTTATTTTGTGTTGATCCTATGCTTGTGCAGATTTGAATGGTTGTTTATGTGTTTTTGTTGGTGACATCTCTTAGTTTGTAGCTTTTGGTTTGATGGAGAGTGAAGGTTGTGTTCACTGGTTTGTGAGTTGGTTTGATATAACTATTTTTCTTTGGACTAGGAGAAATGTTTCTTCTCCATAGTCTTCCTCTTTTTTGTTCTAGGTCTTGTGGATCTGGAATATGTCTTGTAATGGTGTTCCTTATGTTTTGGAAAATATGTTCATGGTTTGGTGCTCTGGAAGAAAAGTTTCAATATTACTGTATGTATCTGTATTGTCTAGACAGACTAGTGAGAAGTGTTTAGGGTTTAAAGGTTGTTGTAGATGATACAGAGGTATCTGGAGGTATCTGATACATGTTCTTATGCATGATGAAGCATTCTATGTTGTCCATGCATTATCTTCTTTTTGGGAAGCATGTACTTCAATGATCATTTGTGTTTTCATTAGGTTTGGCCAACCTGATGTTTACACTTCATACAAAGGATTAAAATTTAATTGAGGAATCATGTGATTGATTTGAGACATTGTTTTGGGTCTTTGTTAAGTGTTGATTTGGTCCACTCTCATTCTTTTCCACCACGGGAATGTTGAGTTGCCAAACTAATTTGAATTTATGAAATGAAGTGAATGTTGAGTTGCAAACCTTGGAGAAAGTTTCTAAGGTTGAAGAGGGTATAAATGCAAGTCAAGATGTTCTGAATAAATATATTTGGAATCAAGAATAAAAGTAGAGTTGTGCAAAATTAAATTGAGTCAGTATTACTTTAATGTGTTAAATTCCTTAAAGTAATGAGCTGACGGTTTCTACAATTCTTCTAATCAAGGTTGTGAATGTGTGTAACCTGTTGTGGTGGATCTTTACTGTAATCTTTTATTTTGTAGGTAGTGAGCCTATCTGTTGGATAGTGAGTCTTTTCTATAGACAGTGATCCTTGTATTTGGGTAGTGAGCCCTTGGCAGTGAGCCTCTTGTATTCAATTTTTTCTATCACTTTATATTGTGATTTAATCCTCACCGTGGTTTTTCCCTCATTGGGTTTTCCACATAAATCTATTGTTTCCTATGTTGATATTGCTTTCTGTTATCTATATTTCATGTTCATACTTTATAACAAAATTGTGTGGTTGTAAATTTGATAAGCATTTGAGATTTGAATTTGTATTTGGTGACAACTAATTCACCCTCCCTTTTACTTGTCTCATGCCTTTCAACAATTGGTATTAGAGCGTTGGTTCCTTGGTGAAGAGCTTAACCACTTGAGGTAGATCTGATGGCACAAAATTTTTTGATCCCTATGTTTGATGGATCTAACTACAATGATTGGAAAGTGCAAATGAGAGGTTACATTATCTCTCTTGGTTACAAAACCTAGAAGGATTTTGAGATGAAGTATGTTGCACCAACAAGTGGTCCTTCTACTGCAAATGATATTTTTGCTTATGAGGAGAATGAAAAAGTGAGGTATGGGATCTACAGTGCTTTATTTAAGACTGAGCAAACTAAAATTATTTCTTTGGGCACTACTTATGAAGTGTGGAAGTTGGAAGATATTTATGAAGGAAATGATAGAGTGAAATTTTCAAAGAAGCAAATAACAAAGTGAAGATATGAGAATTTGAAAATGGAAGAAGGTGAAGATATTTTGAGCTATTTCTAGAGAGTTGATATTGTAGTGAATGATGTGAAAATTCAAGGAGGCACTCTGAATAATGAAGATGTGATGGAGAAAATATTGGTGACCCTTCTGAAGAGTTATAGTGATAAGGTTTCAGCTATTGAACAAGTGTATCATCCTAAGAAGTTTACTAAAGAATAGCTATTTGGCACCTTGAGAACATTTGAGATGGGAAAGTTTGCAAAGAAAGAGGAGAAGACATAATCAATGTTTAAAGCAACAAAGACTGAAGATGATCTAGATAGTGATGGTTCAAATGAGTTGGAAACAAACTTTACAAGGAAGTTGAAGAAAGGTACTGGTAAGTATAAAGGTATGTTTCCCTTTAAATGTTTCAGTTGTGGTAATATTGGTCATTATGCTTCAAGATGTTCGAATAGAATTGTACATAAGAAAAACAAAAATCATAAAGATAGAAAAGACAAGAAGTTCAAGAATTTGTATTATGTTAGAGAAGAAGTCGGTATCTCTAGTGATGAATCTAATTATGAGGGTGATGATAGTGAATGCTTGTTCTTAGCCTTAGAGAATAAATCTATGTTTGCTAACTCTGGAAGATATGCAAGAGAAAGTGATTTAGAGAACAAGAAGGATGAAGTGGAAGGTACTTTGGTTACTTCCTTTCATGCTAGACAGGATGAAAAATATTGGGTGATTGACAGTGGATGTTCTAATCACATGGTTGGAGATAAAAGTAAGTTCACTAAACTTGAAAAGTATGATGGTGGTTTGGTCATGTTTGGTGATGATTCAGGAGCAAATATTGTTGGGAAAGGTACAATTAGTTTTGATGGAATACATAGCACTAATGATGTATATTATGTAAAGGGATTAAGCCATAACCTTTTGAGTGTTGGACATATGTGTAGCAAATTTTTCAAACTTATGTTTCAAGAAAATACCTATGAGATCAGAAAAGGGTCTGAAACTATAGATGTTGCAGGAAGGAGAACTTATGGAAACATCTATCAGCTTAAGGGTGTTGATGGCTAGTGTCATGTATCTCAAGTTAATGAAAGTTGGCTATGGTATTGGAGAATGGGACATGTAAAATTTGATAATATGGTTAGGATTAGTTCAAGAGATGTTTTCCAAGATCTGCCTAAAATCAGAAAGCCCTCTAATACTATTTGCATGAGTTGTTAGTTGGGGAAATAGGCAAGATGCAGTTTTAAAGGAAAAGAGCAATCAACTACCGAAATGTTGGAATTAATTCATATAGACCTTTGTGGTTTTACTAGGATAGGAAGCCTAAAATATTATAGGTATTTCATGCTCCTTATTGATGATTATTCTTGAATGACATGGGTTTCTTTTCTTAAAGAGAAGACTCATGCTTTGGATAGGTTTGAAGTGTTCAAGGAAATGGTAGAGAATGAAGTGAACCTAGGAATCAAATGTTTAAGATCTGATAGAGGTGGATAATTCAATCCTAGTGAGTTTAATGCATTTTGTGAAGAGCATGGCATAAAGATACATCTTTTTGCTCCTAGAACTCCTCAACAAAATGGAGTTGTTGAGAGAAAGAATCAGACTGTACAAGAAGCTGCATGAACCATGATGAAAGAAGAGAATGCACCTGATGTGTACTGGAGAGAGGAAATACACACTATTTTTTATGTTCTTAACAAAGTTTAGATCAAAGGAAATAGTACAAAGACTCCTTATGAGTTATGGAATGGTAAGGCTCCTACTATGAAGTACTTTAAGATAGTTGGAAGAAGATCTTACATTAAAAGAGATTATGAGAATCTTGGGAAGTTTGATGCTAGATGTGATGAAGGGATAATCATTTCACAATTGAAATATGTCAAAGAGTTGTTAATGAAGTTTGGAATGGATGACTCCAAACTAGTTAGTACTCCTATGGTGACAAAATGTAAGCTGAGTAAAAATGATGAATTTGCTAAAGCTGATCAAAGCAAGTATAGATCTATGATTGGTGGACTATTGTATCTTATTGCTACTACATTAGACATTATTCATGCAATATGTTTATTTTCCAAATTTCAAGTAGAACCTAAAGAATTACATGTTATAGCTATGGAGAGGATATTTAGATATCTGAAAGGCACTTCAAATTATGGCTTGTGGTATTGTAAGGATACTAATTTCACTTTAAATTCTTACACTGATGCAAATTGGGCTGGTTGTGTGGATGACCAGAAGAGTACCAATGGAGGTGCTTTCTTTCTTGGAGGAAGATTGGTTTCATGGTTAAGTAAGAAATAGGATTCAATTTCTTTATCCACTACAGAAGTAGAGTACATTGTAGTAGCATCTTGTTGCACACAGGTTTTGTGGATGCAACAAACATTGAAGGATATTGGAGTAATATGTGATGAGCCTATACATATCTTCTGTGATAATACAAGTGCTATAAAAATTTCAAATAATCTGGTAATGCATTCAAGAAAAAAACATATATCTATTAGATATCATTTCTTGAGAGAAAAGGTGTTGGAGAATGAATTTAGGTTGGAGTATGTGTCTACAAAGGATCAAATTGCATATATATTTACTAAGGCTCTTCCAAAGGATACTTTTGAGTATCTCAAGGAGAATTTGGGGGTCATTGGCCCTCCGAATTAGGTGCACATGGAGGTGTATCATTCTAGTGGATCCATGAATTCTTTACTTAGCTGGATTGATGAATAGGTCTACTCCATAGGGGAAGTAGAAAGTTTTCATTGTTACAGTATGAGTTGTATGGGTGCACTCCTAAGGGAGAGTGATTAGATCTTTTGATCTTTGCCATTGATTTCAAAGGGGGAGAAAGAGTCATGTGAAAAATAGTAAAAGGAAGAGAGAAAAAGAAGCTGAAAGAATGAGTATTGTTGTCTTTGATGGTGTTTAACATCATGTGTTGCCATCAATGTCAAAGGGGGAGATTGTTGCAAGTATGAGCAAGTTTGGTGGTGTTGTCATTAATGTTGTCATTGATGTCAACACAGTAGAGGATGTTGCAAATTGTGCACATATAGTTGAGATGTTATTGAGATGTTATGAGTACATGGAGCTATTTTATGATGTTGTAGATATGTTGATATGATGGGCTACCAAGTGCTTTTGAGAAAATTAATAAAGAGTGAAGTCCGAGTTATGTATGTGTTTAGAATGTGCTCTAGTATGTGCTTCATGTTTCTTCTATTTTGATCCTATGCTTATGCAGATCTAAAGGGTTGTTTATGGGTTTTTTTTTGTGACATCTCTTGGTTTGTAGCTTCTGGTTTGATGGAGAGTGAAGTTTGTGTTCACCGGTATGTGAACTAGTTTGACAAAAATATTTTTTTGTGGACTGGGAGAAATTTTTTTTCTCTATAGTCTTCCTTTATTTTGTTTCAAGTCTTGCAGATCTAGAATATGTCTTGTAATGGTGTTCCTTATGTTATGGAAAATATGTTCATGTTCTGGTGCTCTGGAAGATGAGTTTTAGTAGTACTATATGTATTTGTATTGTATGGATGGACTAGTGAGAAATTTTTTAGGGATTAAAGGTTGTTGTAGATGATATGGATGTATCTAGAGGTATTTGAGATGTGTTCTCATGCATTATGAAGCATGTTATGTCATTCGTGCATTATCTTCTTATTGGGAAGCATGTACTTCAATGATCATTTGTGTTTTCTTTAGATTTGACCAACCTGGTGTTTACACTTCATATGAAGGATTAAAATTTAATTGAGGAAGCATGTGATTGATCTGATACGTTGTTTTGGGTCTTGGTTAAGTGTTGATTTGGTCCAATCTCATTCTTTTCCACCACAGGAATGTTAATTTTTCAACCTAATTTGAATTTATGAAATGAAGGGAATGTTGAGTTATCGAACTTGGAGAAAGTTTCTAAGGTTGAAGAGGATATAAATGCAAGTCAAGATGTTGTGAATAAATATATCTAGAATCAAGAAGAAAATAAGAGTTGTGTGAAAGTAAATTTAGGAAATAGTACTTTAATGTGTTAGATTATTGAAAGCAATGAGCTAACAATGTGTATAATTTTTCTGATCAAGGCTTGAAATGTGTGTAACCTATTGTGGATGATCTTTACTATAATCTTTTGTTTTTGTAGGCAATGAGCCTTCCTGTTGGACAATGAGTCCTCTTTGTAGGTAGTGAGCCTTTGTATCTGGGCAGTGTACCCTTGGTAGTGAGCCTGATGTATTTCATTTTTTCTATTACTTTATATTGTGAGTTAATGCTCAATGTGGTTTTTCCCTCATTGTGATTTCCACATAAATTTGGTGTTTCTTGTGTTGATATTGCTTTCTATTTCCTACATTTCATGTTCATACTGAATAATAGAAATGTGTAGTTGTAAAGTTGATAAGTGTTTGAGATTTTAATCTATATTTGGTGACAACTGATTCTTTCCCCCTCTCAGTTGTCTTGTGCCTTTCAATAGAACTATTCTTCTAACTCACCATTCAATAATTCATACATAACATCCATCTGATAGACCTTGAAATATTTGTGAGAAAAAAATATCAAGAAAATTTCCATAGATTCCATTCTTGCCACTGGAGCAAAAGTCTCCTGAAAATATACATCTTCTACTTGTGAGTAACCCTTACACACAAGCCTTGCTTTATTTCTTACTACTTCTCTATTCTCATTCAACTCATTTCTGAACACCCATTTTGATCCAATTATTTTTTTATTTGTCGGTCTAGGGACCAATTCCCATGTTTTATTCTTCTCAATCTACATAAGCTCCTCTTTCATAGCTTCCATCCAATTCTCATCTTTACATGCTTCACTTACAATTTTCAGCTCAATCTTAGAAATTAAATGCAAATTTATCTCACCAGGAGCAACTCTTCTTCTTGTCAATACTCCTTTCCTCTTCTCTCCAATGATTTTATCTTTTGAGTAATTATTCTACACATATCTAGGTGTCTTAGGGGACACCATTGGAGCTTCTTCTTATTCTTTTTCTTCATTCTGCTTCTCCTGTTCTTCCATGTATTTCTTCAATTCTTACACAATCAAGTTCATCAGATACATATCCATCAACTTCAATTGAATTTTTCATTTCTTCATCAACCTTGAAATTTGTGATTTCTACATTATTTCTTAGTTTTTTATTGAAACATTTGTAAGCTTTTCTTCTAATACAATATCCAAGGAAAATACCTTCATCACTTCTAGCATCAAACTTCCATAATATTTCTTATTCCCATATGATATAACATTTGCTTCCAATTACCTTTAAATACTTAACAATAGGGATTCTTTCACACCATAGCTCATAGGGGGTCTTACTACTATTAGCTCTTGCTTGAACTCGATTGAACACATAGACAATAGTGTGAATAGCTTCTCTCTAGTAAACTTCTAGTAAACTAGCTTTAGTAATCATTGATCTAACTGCTTCTTGAATTGTTCTATTCTTTCTTTCAACTCCATTGTGTTGAGGAGTTCTAGGAGCATATAATTGTTTTTTTATTCCATGAACTTCATAAAATATGTTAAACTCATTGGAGGTGAATTCACCATCTCTGTCAAACCTCAATAATTTTATTCTCAAATTTACTTCATTCTCTACCATAGCTTTGAATGTCTTGAATCTATCTAATGCATCTCATTTCTCTCTAAGAAAAGTAACCCATGTATACCTAGAGTAATGGACAATAAAAAGCATAAAGAACCTTTCTCCTTGTACACTTCTCACTCTTGTAGGACCACAAAGATCTATATGAATCAAATCAAGTAGTTCAATAGTAGATCGTTCCTTTGATATGAAATTGTTTCTCACTTGCTTTCCAAACTGAAAATTCCTAAAAATAGCATTAACAGGATTTGTAATCCTTGGTAAATCTCTCACAACTTATACTGCACTGATCCTTTCCAAGTTATCAAAATTGATATGACACATTCTCCAATGCCATAACTAGCTATCAACAATTTGAGTCATAAAGCAATGTCCATTAGCACCCTTAAGATGATATATATTTCCTTCAGACTTCTTTCCTATAGCAATCACTATTTTAGATCCTTTCTTGATTTCCAATCTCTCATCCTCAAATACAAGATTATATCCATTACTACACATCTTTCCAACACTCAAGATATTATTCCTTAAACCCTTAACATAGTATACATCATTAGTATTATGCTTGCCATCGAAATTTATTGAACCTATCCCACAAATTTTAGCACCAGCATCATCTCCAAACATAACTAATCCTCCATCATATTTTTCAAGATTAACAAACTTAGTCTTGTCACTAGTCATGTGATGTAAACAACCACTGTCAACAACATAATAGTTATTTTCTTGTTTAGCATGTAGGAAAGAGATTACAGTATCTTCATCTTTCTCTTTCTCTAGAGGACATTCCTTGACTTGTCTTTCAAATTTAGAAGAAGTAGGTTCATCTTTTATAGCTAAGAACAAGTAATCATTATCATCAAAGTCTTCATAATCAGACTCTTCATCAGAAATACTAGCAGTCTCATTCACCTAATATGCTTCGTTGATATTTTTTCCTTTGTTTTCTTTGTCAAATGTTTGTTTATTTATTTTAGCTCTTTCCATACATCTCAAACCATAATGACCTATTCCTCCACAAGTAAAGCATTTAAAGGGTAACTTACCTTCATACTTTCTAGAGAATTTCATCATCCTTCTCACAAAGTTAGCTTATACTTCATCAAGGTCCCCTCATCTGGATCTTTAGCTCTTGTCACCTTGAAAGTAGTTTCCGATTTGGATCCATCTCTTAAATTTGGTTTTCTCATCTCATAAGATATTAGAGTTACCAAAGACTGATCTTTAGTATTAGTCTTATAGTCCACATATTCTTCAATAGTAGATATATTTTCACTGTATGCATCAGGGAGAGTTCTAAGAATCTTCTTCACAATCCTGGATTCATCTATTGTAGCACCAAGTCCTCACATTTCAACTACCAACTTATCCACTCTCAGTACATAAGATTTAATGTTCTCATCTTCAAATATATGTAGAACCTCAAACCATGCCTCCAAATTTTGTAACTCTTCTTCTTTGTCCTTTTCATCTCCTTCATGCATCTTTTCTAAAGCATCCTAGAATTCTTTAGAAGTCTTATTATTTTCAACTTTAATCAACTTGAAATGTGAAAGACTATTCTTTAGAATGAACTTCACCTTGCTGTTTGCTTCACGTACCTTGATTTCATCAACTGTACTCGAATCGTTAGCCAGAGGAGTGTAAGAAATATTATAAGTAGTTTCAACATCATATTCAAAATACTCCAAATATTCTTCCATCTGTATTTTCCAGATAACATAATTAGTTCTCTCAAACCTAGGACATTCAAAAGTGATCTTTCTCACCATCCCAGACCTTCATCAAGTGGTTGATCTTCTCTCTAAGGAACCAAGCTCTTATACTAATTGTTGAACAAGACAATTGAGATGGGGGGTGAATCAATTGTTACAAACTTTGACCTTTAAAGCTTTCATCAAAATTAAATCAATCACAAATTCTGCTAATATGTGTAATATCATAAAATTATACCGCTTACAATTTCAGATGTATTTTTGTATCCACTTTAGTGTCCAATCCCTTAGAATCTTTTGTAGGCTTATTTTAGCCTCTACATCAACATTTTTCCCTCTTTGGATGCTTAGGACCCCTTTTTAGTAGCTACATCTGTGTCAACTTTGCATCAAACCTTGTTCTTTTTCCATTCTCATCATTTTGTAGCATGTTGTGTCTAGACACTAGCATGTTGCATGGACATTCACACATCATGCTAGTGTCTCATATCATTTCAATGTTCAAATGGTCATTTCTGAGTATTTTTTCCACTTGTCAGCTCCCTTTGTCAGTGGTAACGGCCCGTGACACCTTGTAATGGCTCGAGAAGCTTCTTTTTGCTCCTATTCTCTCTTTAAAAGTTGTTTTTTCAATCTATTGTGCCTTCTTGGCTTATCTCTATAGATTTCTCTCTTGCATGCACTCTCTTTTCCCTCTTTACTCTCTTGATTGCTACAAAAACTCCAAGCTTTCACATTCTTACAAAACTCTCAAGCTATTACAATGCTCTTTGTGTTAAAAGGTGCAAGACAACTAAGAGGGTGGGTGTGAATCAGTTGTCACAAAAAAAAATTGAACTTAAAACTTCAACACTTATCAATTCCACAACCACACTATTTAGTTATTAAGTATGAACATGGAGTATAAATAACAGAAAGTAAAATCAACATAATGAACACTAGATTTTTACATGGAAAACCCAATGAGCAAAAAACCATGGTGAGGATTAACTCACAATATAAAGTAGTTCCAAAATCAAATGTATAAGGCTCACTGTCAATGGGCTCATTTTCTGGATACAAAAGATCACTTGTTACAAAAGGACTCACTATCCAATAGGAAGGCTCACTACCTACAAAATTTACAGAAAAAAGTTTGGCTACATAGCAAAAATGAACTAAAAAGTGTAGCTAACAAGTGCTGATGTAGTTCCGATGATGCTCAATATATTGACTTAACACATTTCATAATTTTTCGCTCTTCTTCACTTTCACATTCACTTCACCAACTATTCACACTCATACCAAACTTCATAACTATCCAACATATATACTCAATCCAACCGCAAGTATCAATTAGGTTGGCCTGGTTAGATGCAATTCCTTATTTTCAAAAATTATCAACCTGTCAGCTTCAAGCATTCAAAAAATATTTCAAAAAAATAATTCAACCACACAACACAATACATCACATTGGCATAGACATAAGATAGGTCGCACATAAATCTGCATAACAAAATTAATTTATCATAACACTAATTATCCACGAGGTTGGCCAGAGATCGACCGAATAGAAAAATTGCGATCAACAAAACAATGCTGATACACCATATGAGCATCTGAATACATGAAATATTGAATGTGCATGCTCCCAATGTCCATAAACCATTTCCAAAAATTTCAACCCATTGTAATCACTAGCCACCAACTACAGATGAACATATCAAAGGATGTACCAAAATACCAGATCTACCACTGGAGAGAGTAATTTTATTTTGCACACTAGTTTAGGGTATCATACCAATTTGATACAGTAAACAACATGGTAGCATCAATGAAAACATATAGACTGATCTTCTCCATTCTTCCAACACTTTGCAGCTCTCTTGGCTCTTGTAGCTATCTCTCCCTTTGGCTTCCTTAAGCCTTGTAGTTGATATCACCCTTATCTTGTGCTTGCAAGCATCCTGGGATTTATCACATCCCCTATCTATTGTATCTCTACTTCATGATATGATTTCTCCTACTCAAGTGGGGATTAATTTTATCATGCCATTTTTTCTTACTTTTTTCACTTCTTTTTCTATTTGATTGTTCATGGAGGTGGGAACACCAAAATGGAGGTTTGATTGAGGCAAACCCCTATATAGTCCCAACATTTTCTCTCAATCTTACATATGAAGGAATTGAGGACATTCATTTGTTGGAGGCTTCATTACTTGGGTTTTTGTGAGTGTCTTCTATCTCTCATCCTCTTTAACTTTATCATTTGTACTTTACTTCATTTCAGTTCTATTACATTCTATCACCTTCCCACATTTTGTAAGTTCTTAGCAATCTGATTGGTAGTAGACACTTCACTATTTTTTGTGATAAACTAAGTTTCTAGTCTATACGGGATGCCAACGTGTCTTTGGGACTCTAGCCCACAGCATTGTTGTCCATTTGTTGTATTGACATCCTTTGGCTGAAAACTTGCTAGTTGGCCAAAAAACCTCTGCGATTTGCTCTTTTTTATTTTGAAACTCTTGCTTTGTTCCCTGAGGTAGTTTAGAGCAGTTCACCCCTTGGGAATCTCTTGAGAATAAAGAGACTCATGAGTGGTGAATCCCCCTTCTCTACATTTTGGTGAACCTAATGTGAACCACAATATTTTTCAAAAAACTAGGAATTTATTTACCCCAACATTGTGGGGTGATAACTTTTGAATCAGTGCTCAAAATTTAGAACTTTTTACACTGTTGGAAAGGTCTCCAAGAGGAATAATTTAGTCCCTAAAAGAACATGCCTTCAACAGCTGAATTTTAAGGACCGGTGCTAGTTTCGACCCCAAATTCTACTCCAAAAACCTCTGAAAGTGCAAATTACTAGAACCTACAAAGTGCCAAAAATAATGAAGATTTGGATTTTTAGTTTTTCTCAGTTTTGTCACCCTTGGATTGCTCTAGATCGGCCTATGTGTCTATATCTCTATTTCAAAAATTATTTTCTATCTTTCTTCCTTCTATCTCCTTCCAGCTTTGTTAAGAAGCTTTGAGAAGTTCTTTTGCAAGCATGTGAAAATGAGTTCATGTCTCCTTTCTTATTATTCTTTGTTGATCCCTCTCCTAAAATTCCTTCTAAGGATATCTTGGCATAAGAGGATGAAGCCATTGATACCCTTCTTAATCTTGCGCTACCTTCTCTTCATTCCAATGCACTCTCCTTTAGAGATGATGCATTAGTGAATGATGAATCTCCTTCCACATTTGATCCTCCTTGGATTGATGTTGAGAATATTTCTTCAAATAATTATTCCACTCTAGTTGTGATGATTTTGTAAATGTAATCTATGTCTCTGCTTCCCCTCAAAGGCCCAAGAGACTATTCATTTATCTAACTCCAACTAGTCCTTCTCCTAAAATAATTTGTTCTATTGATAGTGTCCCATTTGATATCAATTCTCTTGATCTTTCTATGGATCCCTCTTACCAAGTGGTAGCCCATACTTATAAGAATATAATGAAAAAAAAAACCAAGCCTTCTTCAAGCACCTAAACCTATGACTAAAGCACCCAGTGATTATGATCTTGTTGAGCAACTTTGAGTTACTCCAGCTAAGATCTCACTATGGGATTTGCTTCAGTCTGCTCTAGTTTATCAAGGTATGCTTCAAGAAGCCTTGCAAAAGATCCTCTTGCCTTCTTCTGCTAGACCAATGGATGTTAATGAATTGATAGCTCATATTCGTGTAGACTCACCGAATATTACATTATATCCACAACTTTCACCCTCAGATGTGCAGAAACAAGTAGACCGTCTGATGATTATAGTTAACATTAATAATATTGGGATTAGACATACTCTCATTCATGTTGGTTCAGTGCTCAATGTATGTAGCATTGGTCTATTTCCTAAGAATAATATTGATTCATCTTCTCTTAATACTTCTTCTATTGACATTCATGGGTTTGATAATGTCGATCGACAATCCCTAGGCACGATAGTCTTGCCTTTAAGAATGGGAAACATTACAATACCCACCCTTGTATATGTTATGTCAAAAAAGTTACCTTATAAGCTTCTCCTCAATAGACCATGGCTTCATTCTATGGGATTAGTCCCATCTACCTTGCATAAATCTATTAAATTCATTTGTAACAATCAAGTAGTCACAGTCAAGGTTGACCCTAGGCTATTCACCTATGTGAGATGGTAGCTTTTGGTTAGGCTTCAGTTTACCTACTCTTATTCCTTGAGTTTCTTCCATTGTGTCAATATTTACTCTAGTAGTACCTACTACAAAAGATGCTCTTGAGATAGATGTCCCTAAAGATCCTTCTAAAGAAAGAAATCTTAAGTCTTCTTCTTCTGCCAATTCTCAAAAGAATGCATGTCTTTGTGATGATTGGGGTTCTTTAGACTTTACAAAATCCTTCATTGGAGAATATAAAGTCAACTTGATCCACTTAGTCCTTCTGATAACATCATTCAAACTAGCTATCAAAGATGAATATTCTTTTGTATCGTAAGATAATGTGAGCAATAGTTGTAATGTCCTTAATGTTGATCCTCCTCCTTCTAAGGAAGATGATCACACCTCTATTAAAGAGGCTAACTATTGTAGTCCTATCAAGAATTCTTATAGTGATCTTGTAGAAGAGTTTGATCCCCATTATTGTAATAATGCTCTCTATGAAGATCCTCCTCCTTCTCAAGATTTGCAAATGTGTTATGGCCCTAGCTTCAAGCTTGTCTCTAAATATGGCTATGGGCATTAAGGATGTGGGTGTAATGAACAAGGTATTCAAGTCCCTATATAATGTGTACCTAGTAAGCATAATTTGGGACTTGGTTTGTCAAATGAACAATCTAAACAAAAACCGCAGTTGAATGTGGATGTGATTTCTGCTTAACCTTGTTCTCTTGGGTTGATTCATCCTTGATTGTCTTCTATCTTTGTGTCTTATTCTTGTGAGAAATCAAACTTTTCTCCACAAGAGAAAGGGTTACCTCTTTCTCCTCATTCTTTGTCAAAGCATTAGAATATATTGCTGAGGATTCTAAAATCCCATTTGATTACTCTTCCTCCTCCTAAATATAAGAAATTTCATATACATGATAAAGAAAAACATTTTTGTGCATACCATCAAGTACGTGGCCACTCTACTAATGAATGTAAGGCCTTGAAGGATAAAATACAACTTATTGATTCAGATGCCATTACTCATTTATTTGCTGATGCACCTACCTCTTCTTCAAATGAAAAGTGATATCAAGGTTCTCCTCTATCTTGTATATTATAAGTATCTTGCATGCTTCTCCTCCCTTGTATATTGGGGGAATTGATAACTTGTTATGGAGATGTGTGTCCCTATAAGGACCCCATATCTTCTCTCTATCTTTCAATTGGAGCATCCCCTTGAGTGGACCCCTTGCTATCTTGAAGGGTTCTCGAGGGAGCCCCTTTGAAAGATTCTCCTTCAAATGAATTTATGGTGTCTAGCTTGGGGGCAGCCCGACTAGACCTATCTCTTCTAGGACCATCCTACAACATAGCTTGTAGTAGCCATGGGATTCTCTAATCAGTATTGCTCTACAACATTGAGAACCTATGGAGATTATTTTCATAAATATTTCCCGGCATGTTTACTCTGTGGATTAACAAGTTTCTTTGTAGGTGCACTTTTAAAGCTACTTCTCAATTAGTATTGGAGAACCAAGCACCTGTGAGGACCAATCTAATTTTGTGGAGTCCCGTAAATTAGGATTCCCTTAGGAGAGAGTACCTAGGGTTCCTTCTTTGCAAGTTAGAGGACCTCTAAAGTGATTTCATCCTGTGGTATTTGTTCACCATTGGTCTACAGGCCTCCAATGCAATTTGTTCAACTCTATAGGAGAGAGTACCAACAGATCCTTTTGTTCACTTTTTGTAGGTTTGTAGATCTATAGTGCATTTTTTCAAACCTCCCTAGGAGAGAGTACCTATGGAGCCATCTCTTTTGAAATTTTCATTCCTTTCTAGCTCTTAAATTCTCTTTCTCTCTTCTCTTGTCAACTTGTGTATACTGGAGTGAAGACTTGCATATTCTTCCTATTGAGTATATACCCTTTTCTCTCTTTGATATTGGTTACTTCCCCAAATTTTGGGTGCATTCTTCTCTAGAAGTGATCAATCCTTACATTATTCTCTCCATTTTATAATTCTTCTATGTTTTATTTCTTAATTTGGGGATGACAAATAGTACTAAGACAAAATTTTACATCAAGGTCTCTTTCACTTTGCTGACTCAAATCTTGTTAGTTTGTTGTGTTCTTGTGTGTGTCTATAATATGTTCTAACCCTATGATGTAATGGATTCTTATGTTCTAACATTATTGTCTTGTGTAGATCTTTCTTGTCTAATGTTTTTGTTTTGTAGGTCTTCAGCCTGGGGGAATGCTTCCTTGGTTCAAAAAGTTGTCTACTTCCTCTATAGTATCCTTTTGGTATCATGATGTTATTTATGTTTGGCATATTTTCTTTATTATGCATATTAGTGTAGATTCATATTCCCGCTAAAGTGGGGGAAAAATATAGTGTTGTAAAATCCCACCCCTTGTAATTTCACATGTAATTTTGTATCCACTTTAGTGTCCACTCCCTCAGCATCTTATGTAGGCTCATTTAGCCCCTGCATCAGCCTTTTTCCCTCTTAGGATACTCAGGATCCCTTTTTAGTAGCTACTTTCACACATCAACTTTGTGTGAAACCTTGTGCTTTTCCTGTTCTCATCATTTTTCAGTGTGATGTGCCTAGACACCAGTGTGTTGCATGGACTTCTGCATGACATGCAAGCATCTCATGATGTTTCAATGTTCAAACGGTCATTTTTTAGCATGTTTGCCAGTTTTTAGCTCCCTTTATGGGTGGTAATAGTCTGAGATACTTTGTAACAACTTGAGAAGCTTCTTTTTGCTCCTATTCTCTCTTTAAAAGTTGTATTTTCAATCTATTGGGCCTTCTTGGCTTATCTCTTGAGCTTTCTCTCTTGCATACACTCTCTTTTCCCTCTTTACTATCTTGCTAGCATAAAATATTGCTTGGTATAATAGATCCAAGCTTTCACATTCTTACAACACTCTTTTCAACTCTCTTGGCTCTCGTAGCTTTGTCTAGCTCCCTTTGAATTCCTTAAGCCTAGCCATTGATATCCCCCTTATCTTGTTCTTGCGAGCATCCTGGGTTTATCACATCCTAAATCTATTGCATCTCTACTCTATGATACGGGTTCTCCTCCACGAGTGTGGATTTCTTTTATCACACCATATTTTCTTACTTTGTTCACTTCTCTATTTATTTGGCTGTCCGTGGAGGTGGGAACACCAAAATAGGGGTTTGACTAAGGGAAAACCCTATACAACCCCAACTTTTTCTCTCGATCTTACATATGTAGGTATTGAAGACATTCATTTGCTGGAGGCTTCATTACTTGGGTTTTTGTGAGTGTCTTTTATCTCTCATCCTCTTTAACTTTATCATTTGTACTTCATTTCAGTTCTATTACATTCATTTACCTTCTTGCATTCTATAAGTTCTTAGCAATCTGATTTTTAGTAGACACTTTGCTATTTTATGTGATAAACTTGGTTTATGGTCCATATGAGATGCCAACGTGCCTTTGGGACTCTAGTGTATTGTGTTGTTGTCCATTTTCTACTTACATCCTTTGGTCAAAAGCTTGCTAGTTTTTCCAGAAAACCTTTGTGACCTACTTTTTTAAATCTAAAACTCCTACTTTGTTCCCTAAAGTAGTTTAGGGCAGTTCGTCCTATTGGTTCCCAAGTTAATAGATCTACTAAATCCTAGAAGTAAGCAACATTTCATGCTCAAATCTAGTGTAGGATTTGACCAACAAACAAAAAATTATATTGCAACACATTTCCCTTGCACTTTAGGCTTTGTAGGACCTAGGGGGTGACCCTTTTAGTAACACCTAAAGATTCATACACACACTCAATAGGGTATTGCTTAACAGATGATGTTCTCACAAGAATATGCCAAGAAACATGAAATATCACTCAACACTAGCTCAGATATTGGGAAAATTTCATTAACTAGCATGGAGAACATGGACAGAGATAACCCAAACAACAAAGCAAATGAACCTCAAAGTAAAAGGGTTTTTATGATTTTAAGATTTGGGTCCAAACTGAAAACAAAAGATGTATAAGGATTGACTAGTTCCAAGAAAAAGGGCTATGAAGTCATATAACCAAAACTTTATCCTGCAATATTAAACATGTTTTGAAGATCTTTGAAAATGTTATCACCTTATGATAACAAGACCACTAAATCTTTATCAAATGACCATTCTTAGAAATCCATCTAGAAACACCATACTCCCATTACCTTCATTAAATAAATTACTCTATTCTTTGTACAAAAGGAAATAACAAATGCAATTCAAATGCAAAAAATGTGCATGAAAAAACCCAAGTAATCTTTGATTATTGAATTTTTAAAAAAGTATTACATCTCAACCATGGAGCCAGCCATTAGATAAAATATATTCATGAAGCATCATTCAAAACACAACAACACCTCAGACTAATGGCTAAAAATTATATAATCCATCCCAACTTTACAATTTTTTACAGAGATTTTGTGTACCTCATAGAACTTTAGAAAATGGAACCCACACCAAATGAAAAAGAATGCAAATAATAAGAAGAGGAGGAAGCCCTAAAATGCATCTGTAGTTGACAACTGGCAACATTTCTCCCCTTTGATCAATAAGTGTCTTTTCTCTCAAAAGACTTCAATCCACACCTTGCCTTTACTCACTTTATCATTCACCTGCCTGTGAAAAAACTACACATTTCATTCTGTTTTACTTATAACTGGACATGTTTTCATCTTTCCCGTGAAAGCTTATTTTTCCTTTTTTACCTTGCTGCACTTTACATTTTTATCTCTAGCAAATAAAATATTCTAACTTTATAGTGGAGGCTTTCAACTTTGTTACTTGGAAATATAAAATATTTTACCTGTGCACTTTAAAAATTTTCCCAACAACATTTAGAAGCTTTTCCTTTAAAATTTTTATCAAGCCACTAAAAGTTTTTCCATTGTGCCTTTCACTTTTTCACTTTAAATTTAAAACCTTGCTTCTAAATAGTGAAAAACTTAACCATTTCACCAGGCACTCAACCTTGCATTTTACATTTTCATTCCTTCACCTTTACATAGTGAAGACTTTTGAATATTTTACTTTGAGATTTTAGAAAAAAAATTCCCATGAAAGTCTTTACTTCACTTTATATTATTTTTTTTACTTTTTTAGAAAGCTTTCTTTGGGAAATTTGAATCTTTTATACATTTAATCACTGTCAAAACATCAAACAGAAAAGTATTTTTTAAAAATTTCCATCGGGCCCACATTGGCTACCCCACACACCCAGTAGCTTCTTCTAGTGATTTCATTAAAATTCTTGTGGGCTAGCAGGCTATGGTGAGGATTAGTCCATGTCTCATCTTCAAAGCCAACCATTGATTTGGTTTCTTTTCCCTAGTTCATACTCTACCTTTGGCATTTTGCAGCTTCTCTAGCTATGGCAACATCGAACACAATTTGCAGTAATCACTATGAAACCTTACCTCCCTCCAAAATATGATAATATTTCATGAGAGCTTCATGGTGAGCATCATCCAAAGGAACGAAAATTGGAATACAATCCTACTTAAAACAAATACTTTTTCATCCCCTAGAAAGTAGTCAATGTATGCCCTTCCCATGGCTTCAAGATATCATGCACTATCTTGTCAATGTTGAGGAAAATGCCATGGATGGCCTCAGGAAGGAAACTAGACTGGACAAGTTTCCTGAGGAATGGTGGTATTCTCCTTCATGGAAAACCAGAGCATTTGGGCCAAGCATCTACTCCTTGCTCGTAGTAAAGGTGGGCTTGAAAATTTGAGCATTGTGGATGGATCCCTTCATTGAGCACAATGGTTGCCTCTGAAGCAAAGAAAATGTTTTTTGATTCAGGTGTCACCATACAAAGTAATTCACAACCTTCTCAAGATGTGTATCACCATTCTTTCGTTCCTCCTTGCATGGCGAACAGCTACAAAGCAACTCCAACTCCCAATGAAAACTTAACATAGGAATCCCTCACATTTCATTTACTCGATGCAACCTTTAACTACTTCTTTCAGGTGGAATTTCAACATAACCGTTATTTCATTTGATTTTCTTTGTGGATATTTTACTATTTATTCTACCTTAGGCTAGTCACATTCTCTCTATAGTTCCATATTTCCAAGAACGCATATCCCTTGCATCTACTACCTATTGGAAACTATGTTTTAACATGGAATCACACTGGCTATCATAACCTATTAAGGACATGCTCTCATCCACATAAATGAATCCCATTCCCACAAGCTTTGAACAATGGTAAATAGGTAAATGTATTAGGAGAATAGTCAACACAAAGCATGTGTTCTAGAAGCCTGCAGTGCAACTTTTGACTGCCCAACAATCTCACAAGTGGCTATGGGAAGATTGTGTGATGAAAATTGAAGTTTGATGCCACTCCTTTCCATTTCCCAAATATACTACAAAGATCTTTCCCACAAACCAAGCTGGTGATAAGACACCAACACTTCATTATAGATCATGGTAGGGTATTTGCAAGATCATCATGGAAAAACGCAGGCCGTTAAGTGGCAAAAAATTTAGAAAAATTAGAGTTAGTCAACTTGACCTAAAAATTTGAATAAATTATCTATATTATTTCAAAAATATGTAAGAATATAATCTTTAGCAAATTGAATGTAGTTTCTAAACTACTACCTAATTTATTTTTAAAAAAATCCTAGTTGGTGAAAATTTGAAATTTCAATGTAGTAGTAATTAAATTTTAGGGAAAAAATAAGAAGTATGTGTTTGTCTGACCACCCTAATCACAATAAAATAATAATATTTTTTTATAATATTTTAGATATAAGTAGAGAAATCATGTCCCAATGTGATGCATTTTTTTCGTAATTTTTTTTCTAGGTAAATAATTAATTATGAATGTTTTATTACAAATTTTTAAAAATATAAAAACTCGTATGTCTTACCACCTTATTCAAATTTCATGAAATTCATTTTTTTTATTCCTATAGTATGCAAAGCATAAAATGTGATACCGTTTGAAAGTTATAAATATTTTTCAATCAGCTTATCAATTAGGACTTTAGTCATAATTCAAATAGAAAATGAATAATAATTATTTATTAAATTCAAAGTAAAGCATAATTTATATTGGTGGAAAGTTGAGAATCTCCTTTAAAAACCCTTTTTGTTTCATCAATTTTGAGTAAAAAAATAATTTTCAGCTAGATACCCTACACATACCCATCATATCGCCACATTTTGGCCCATCATGATCCTACACATACCCGACATCCATTTCACAATTTGTTAGATGATTTGTGTGTTCAAAAAGAGAAAACTTAAAGATCTTGCAAATTGCCCTGTGAAAATGATTTTCCTTTTAAGTGTCATGCAACTGTTCAGAAAATCAAGCAAGGTCAAATAGTGTTGCGACTTTATCCCATGGCAATGGAACCATTCTCTTCTGCCTCATTATGAAAAATGAAAAAATCCCTTCACAATGTGACAGAGGCTTTTCCCAAGGTTGTGTGTTTTTTTTGCAATTGAGTTTGTCAGATCGTGCACCTTAGTTTTTTAGAAATAAAAACTCCAATCATATGTAGCTATGTGCATGGTTTTCCCCTCATAAATTTTAAACTTTATACTTGAAAAATGTATCTTGCTTTCCATTTAAAATCTTGAAGCCAATTATAATTGTATACCTCTCCATATGCTGACCTATTCAAAGCAATTTACTTGAAGTGATTGCCACAATGCAACACTTACAATTTTATAACTGTGTAAATCATGTCGAGTCCTCATTGGGGCTCAGCTAAAAAAAATACATTTTGAAACAAATTTCATCCTAAATTGATCTAAGGTTTCCTCTAAATGATCCTGGCATGAAAATTTGAAGTGGGTTGTCACTCAAATTTACTTTCTAGCATATTTGCATAGTGATCAAAACTAGCCCAGTGGCCTCTGGAATTGCCCTGGGAAACCAATAAAACAGCCTCCTGGAGACATTGTACCTGAGAATTTGGTGCAATAAATAGCTTGGAAAAACAACTTTTGAGGTGCAAGATATTAAATGCCAAAGTGGCTTAGTCAAAAAAATTTTGCAACTACACCAGTCCAAAAGCAAATATGGCTTGCCAAGTTATCATCTCAAAAAAATACTAAATCACCTTGTGGGAAGCCACTACTAGAAAAAATAGATCATTTAGGTCCATTGAGTATGTGCGCAAGAGGGATTTCCTTCAGTCCCATTCTTCACAAGATATTAGGGGTCAAAGTTGACATCCTTAAAACATTGTGGAAATGCAGATGTAAAACCAGAACGAGCTCCATTTGTTTTTCCCCTTGTAAATAATCAAATCTGACCATGAGAATTTGAAACCGAACCAGGAAGGATATGAATGTGAGGGGAATGTAGGGCACCAATCCATTTTCCATGAAGATCATTTAGCTATTAAATATCAGTCTAAACAAGAGGCCACTTCACAAGACTGAGAGTTTACAAACCACAAAACAGTCCCAAAACCTTCTAGCTTTGTGTCTCAAAACCCTATCAAAACTCATCATGGGAAGCTGAAATTAGACATACATGTTCACATATGTCAAATGAATACACTCACCAAGGGGTTTAACATGAAAGTCAACTAGCTTTGAATTATGACCCTCCAAAGTTGGTCACTTGGGCATGTTTTTTCAAAGGCACTTTTGAGTGCGGAAATAAAATGTTTCACTATGAGCAATTCAAATTTGAAAAATTTGAAGGTTCCATTAGTGGCTCCGACTGGGCATGCATTCCTCTTGTGGGCATGGTGAGATTCTAGATCTCTAGGGAGTAGACCAAGTGCCAAATCTATTGGGTGCTTTAAAACCACTCCATTATGCTACATTGGAACTCATTTTTCAAACTTCATTTGGTGGCCCCGAGCCCCCAAAAATGAAGTACCAATCCTTACCTCTATCAAACACTCTATCCTCCATTGTCTACACTAGGAGAATTTTGAAAAAAATGCCCTAAACTACCCAAAAATGAGCCCTGTCATTGACATGCCTTACCATATCACTGTGCTTTCCAATGTCACCACTAATTTTGTCAATCTGCAATCTTCAATCAGACACTAATTAAAGTCCATAATAATTGGGACACTTTACCATAGCCATCTCATTATCATGTTCAACTAAATGCTCATCCATATGAACTAAAAATTGAAAACACTCATAGTCCACTTGATAGTCAATATCATAAAATTTGACATCATATTCAATTTGCACATCACACTGAAAAATTTCATAAACACTTTGTATTTCAGTATGCAAACAACCCATAGGTACATCAAAAAGAAAAGGTGCATATTTAGGAGCCTCCTTGAATTGGGCATCATGAAATGAGCACATATCTAGGCATTTTGATTTAGCTATGTATTAGAACACTCCTTGGTGTTATGGAAGTGGAGATCATATGCATCATCAACATCCCAAAATTGAGTAAATGCACTCATCTCAGGTTCAGTAACATATTCTAATTCATTTTTCAAATTATCATTTAGCTCAATGCAAAATTCTTCAAAATAAGACTCAAACAATTTAGAACCAACAGGGTTAGTAGAAAGATGCTCATGTGCACTAGTATCTTCATATGCATCATCAATTGATAGGTGTCCTGATCCAAATGTAGAAGATACATTGTAATTTGAATATTCTCCATTGACAATTGAACAAGCATCTTTGTTTTCCTCCATAAATTTTTTTTCCTCATTGGACTAAAAAATGTCCATATTCATACTATGAAGACAAGAAACATTAGCAAAGAAGCAATCATATTCAATTTCACATTAACTAACATGAGATCCACCATTACTTTCATCTTTTGGCTACTCTACACATAGATCAAAAATTTTTGCAATGTCAACACAATCTGAAAATTAATCAAATTGTTTCACATTATCAATGGGTAATAATGCTGATCCAAGATCCATGTGCTTGTCATAATGTACAACTTGATCTTTCAATAATGAACCCATTCTTTCAACAATGTGTACATCATCCTCTTCATGTATAGCTGAAATTTCCATCTCTGCTTCATATAAATAATCATGAACAATAGGGACATAATAACGTTCATCAACATCTTTATCATCTCTAGCATTGCTCTCAAGATAAGCATACCAAACACACACATTCTTGTCTTTAAATTATTCATCATTCACAAAATTAATATGCTCCATTGATGGGAAACCTGAATTACATTCTAGGTATGCATCAAATGCAATTTGTTCATTCACTTGTGGACAAGTGACTTCACGAGAATTAATGCCATTACATCCTTCATGTGAATGAAATATCTCAAAGTAATCCTTATAGGAGCATTCATAGCCCTCAGAAGAGCAATTAGTTTGGTTGTCACTATGATCCCCATCACAAGAAAACTCATCACTACATAAACTATGCTCATAATTTTTAGAGTGAGTGCTCAAACCTCCATCTTCAACATCTTGACCGCTGATTTGTGATGAGAAATTAGTAACACTTGCAAGTGTATCTCTATCTTCATCAATGTTATATAGATCTACATATATGTTTCTTGTGAGCTGATTACAATAATTACCTTTGAACATCCATACAACAACATGGATGTTCATTTTCTGATATACTCTTTTCACTTGTTTGCATTATTTTCTGATTTTCCACAATAATATAGCTACTATATTCAGTTTGGGACATCACATTTTGTGCATAATTACATCGGGATCCTTCAACAATATTTATCCAATCAAGTACCTGGTCAAAACTATGAGGCTTTAACTCCTTTGGCAAGGTACTCAACCCTAACTTATAGATTTCACAAAATAAATCAATGCACATTGAATCCTTAGGCCTGAAATTCAAAGGGACCTTCAACAAGGTATCAAAAAACCTCAAAAATAGATCATATGATGTTTCTCCCTTATGCCTCTTCATGTTAGACAACTCTTGAATAAATGATATATGATCAACTTTGCTCAAATTTTGTTGATGTTCAACTTGGAGCTCACTATGATTTGCATATTGTGATGATGGAAAAATCATAACAACATAATAATTATCATCTTGACCAACATTTCTATTGTTTGTTCCATGAATTTTGTTTACATGAGGTGTGATAGGATAACCAACACTCGCAGTCTTATATCCTCTCATCATTGAAAATTTCAGATTGTTCTCAATATTCATGGCAATTTGATATCCCTAGTGTAATGTTGTAGGTTCTTTATCTCTTAGCAAATAACTCATTTCTTCCTCAACTGCACATAAGTACACACCCAAGCATACTCAGGTCTTAGAATTTATGGAATATCTCTTATTTCCTTTGAAAATCTAAGATTGAAAGTTGAGACTAGCTCATCCTCTTCTTTGTCAATGCTCATAATTTTTTGTCTCATTGAAATGGGATCGACCCTTTCAGTAAATTCCCCCATGGACACTACTTTAAACTCCTCCCAGGAATGTCGGTATTGGCATGGTGTGATGGTTTATCAGTGGCATTATTGTTCTTTCCACCAAGGTTCAAACCCCATTGGGGTGATATTGTTGAATGGATGTATTCTAGTTCATAGCTCCAGTCAAAAGCATTTACCCCTAGAATAAAACTCCTCCCAGGAATATATAGAGGATGTTGGTAAATAAGAGAACCAATCTCTTGCATCTCCTTTTAGAGATTGAATAAACAACTTTATGACATCCTCAAAATCAAGTTCACAGTCTCCCATCACAGATCAACAAACTCTTTTAAATGCCCACTTGCTGATTCAGATTTATCACCATTGAATTTTGGTATTTTATCTCTAATTTTAAATGGTATGACATTTGGGAAACCACAAATTCCACTAAAATTTATGGATCTATATCTTTTAGTGCTGAAATTTCTTTGACAACCTGGCTGGGGCTGATCACAAACCATGGATGCAATAGGAACCATTCCAGGATGCATAGGTTGATGATACATTTTGATATACCTTTTGAAAATTCAAATATCAACTCTATAGTTGATCATTCACTACCCTATTTCTAGCATTCATCATGATCTTAGAATACCACAATGCATAACTCAAATGCATCCACACCTAAGATCTATTTAGTGGGAATATTTCAAGAACAAGCATATTTCTTCAATATAATACATATGTTGTAAATTATAACTCAGAAGTATGCAAACTCAGTATTACTAGCCTTTCACTTTCTAAGTGCTATTTCACTCAATAGGGAACCAAATTTTTCAAGACTTTCAAATATGGCTTTCACCCACAAATTTCTTGAAAAGAAAAAGTGAAAAAATACCTGGATATGTTGTAGCTGCTACAAATTTTTCTTCATGACTAGAAATATTTGTATATCTAGAACTTTTCTATATCTTTTATCTGGCTCTTTTGATAGATTCACCACCTCTCTTCATAGAGGAATGAACTTCAAGCAGTATTAAGCTCTTTCAAAGATAAATCTCCTTTTGAGTTCCTTTCACCAGTAGAGCACCATAGATCATGAAACTTTCAGGTTTACTACAACAATTTCTTCCTCTAGTTATGAATTCCTTCAATATTTGAACCAAATGTTCAGGTCGACAAATAATATGAATCTCTAAAATATTCGTCTACAACTAGAGATTCAAAGTTCTCCCCAACAAAGTTTCCAATTTTTTGGTTCCCAAATCAACGGATCCACTAAATCCTAGAACTAAGCCACATTTCATGCTCAGATCTAGTGTAGGATTTGGCTAACAAACAAGAAATGAGATTGGAACACATTTCCCTTGCACTTCAGGCTCTATAGGACCTAGGGGGTGACCCTTTTAGCAACACCTAAAGATTCATACACACACTCAACAAGGTATTGCTTAACAGATGATGTTCTCACAAGAATATGCCAAGAAACATGAAATATCACTCAACATTGGTTAATATATTGGGCAACTTTCATTAACTAGCATGGAGAAAATGGACAAAGATAACCCAAACAACAAAGAAAATTAACATCAAATTAAAAGGGTTTTATGATTTTAAGGTTTGGGACCAAACTAAAAATAGAAGATGCATAAGGCTTGACTAGTGCCAAGAAAAAGAGCTACAGAGTCATATAATCAACATTTTATCCTACAATATTAAACATGTTTTGAAGATATTTGAAAATGTTATCACCTTATGATAACAAGACCATTGAAGCTTTATCAAATGAACATTCTTAGAAATCCATATAGAAACACCATATACTCTATTATATCTATTAAAGTAAGATTTCATATGTAAATTTATTTTTTCCATGATGATCCTACACATAACCATATCCCTTGCATTTGTTTCTTTTTGGAAACTATGTTTTAACATGGAATCTCACTGTCTATGATAAGCTATTAAGGTCTTGCTCCCATCCACACAAATGGATCCCATTCCCACAAGCTCTAACAAATGACAAATAGGTAAATGTATTAATAGAATAGTCAACACAAAACATGTGTTCTAGAAGCCTTTAGCGCAACTTTTGACTGCCCAACAATCTCACATGTAGCTATGAGAAGATTGTGTGATAAAAATACAGGTTTGATGCCATTCCTTTCCATTTCCCAAATATACTGCAAAGATCTTTCCCATAGCCCAAGATGGTGGTAAGACACCAATACTACATTATAGATCATGGAATCCATTTCACAAATTTTTAAATACTTTGTGTGTTCAATCAAAAAGAGAAAACTTAAAGATCTTGCAAATTGTCCTGTGAAAATGATTTGCCTTTTAAGTATCATGCAGTTGTTCAGAAAACAAAGCAAGGCCAAATAGTGTTGTGACTTTATCCCATGGCAATGGCCCCATTCTCTCCTACCTCATTATGCCAGATGAAATAATCCGTTCAAAATGTGCTAGAGACTTTTCCCAAGGTTATGTTATTTTTTTCACTTGAATTTTTTAGATCATGCACCTTACTATTTTAGAAAGAAAACCTCCAATCATATACAACTATGGGCATGGTTTTCTCCTCATAGCTTTTAAACCTTGTATGTGAAAAATGTATCTTGCTTTGGATTTAAAATCTTGAAGGAAATTATAATTGTATACCTCTCCATATACTGACCTATTCAAATCAATTTACTTGAAGTGATTTCCACAATACAACACTTACAATTTTATAATTGTGTAAATCATGTCGGGTCCTCATGTGGGCCCAGCTAAAAAAAAATCCATTTTGAAACAAATTTCATCCTGAATTGATCTGAGGTTTCCTTTAAATACTACTGGCATGAAAATTTTAAGTGGGTTGTCACTAAAATTTACTCTAGCATATTTGTATAGTGATCAAAACTAGCCTAGTGGCCTCTGGAATTGCCTTGAAAAACTAGTCAAACAACCTCTTGGAGCCTTAAAAATACATAGGCATGTAGAAATTTGATCTGAGAATTCAATGCAACAAATGGCTTGGAAATTAATTTTTTGAGGTGGAAGATATTAAATGCCAAAGTGGCTCAGTCAGAAATTTCTGCAACTGCACTAGTCAAAAACCAATTAGGGCTCGCCAAGTTACCATCTCGAAAAAATACTAAATCACTGCTCAGGAAGCCACCACTAGAAACATTAGATAATTTAGGTCAATTGATTATATGCACAAGAGGGATTTCCTTCAATCCATATTCTTCACAAGATATTAGGGGTCAAAGTTGACATCCTTAAAACATTCTGGAAATGGAGATGTAAAAACAGAACGAGCTCCATTTGCTTTTTCCCTAGTAAAAATATCAAATCCAACCATGAGTCTCTAAAACCGGAACATGGAGCATACAAATGTGAGGGGAATCTATGGAACCAATACATTTTCCATGAAGATCATCTAGTTGTGAAATATCAGTATGAAAAAGAGGCCACTTCATAGGACTGAGAGTTTACAAACAACAAAATAGTCTCAGAACCTTCCAGCTTTGCATTTCAAAACCCTATCAAAACTCATCACGGGAAGCTGAAATCATACATAAATTTTCATATGTAAGATGAATACACTCACCAAGGGGTTTGGAATGAAATTCAACTAGCTTCGAATTATGACCATCCAAAGTAGGTCACTTGGGCAGGTTTTTTCAGGGGCACTTTTGAGTGTGCAAATCAAATTTTCCATTATGAGAACTTCAAATTTGCAAAATTTAAAGGTTCCATCACATCCCTTGGGAATCTCTTAAAATATAGATATTCATGAATAGCGAATCCCCTTCTCCACATTTTTGTGAACCCGACATGAACCACAGTCTTTTTCAAAAAACTAAGAATTTATTTACTCGAACTTGGTGGGGTTATAACTTTTGACTTGATGCTTAGAATTGAGAACGGTTTACACCATTGGAAAGGTCTCCAAGAGGAATAATTCATTCCCTAAAACATCATGCCTTTGATAGCTTAATTTTAGGGACCGACGCAAGTTTCAACCCGAAATTCTTCTCTAAAGACCTCCTAAAGTGCAAATTACTAGTACCTAGAAAGTACCAATTTTTTTTTGAAAATTTGGATTTTTGGTTTTTCTTAGTTTTGTCACCCTTGGATTGCTCTAGATTGACTAACATGTCTATATCTTTTTTTCAAAATGTATTTTCTATTTTTCTTCCTTCTATCTATTTCTAGCTTTCTTAAGAATCTTTGAGAAGTTCTCTCACAAGCATGTGAAAGTGAGTTCTTGTCTCCTTTCTTATTATTCTTTGTTGATCCCTCTCTTGAGATTCCTTCTAAGGATATTTTGGTGGAAGATGATGAAATCATTGATACCTTTCTTAATATTTCTCTACTTTCTCTTCATTCCAATGCACTCTCCTTTAGAGATGATGCATTAGTGAATGATGAATCTCCTTCCACATTTGATCCTCCTTGGATCGATGTTGAGAATATTTCTTTAAATAATTATTCCACTAGTTGTGATGATTTTGTAAATGTAATCTATATCTCTGCTGCCCCTCAAAGGCCTAAGATACCAGTCATTTATCTCACTCTAGCCAATCCTTCTCCTAAAAGGATTTGTTTTATTGATGGTGTCCCATTTGATAGTGATTATCTTGATCTCTCTATGGCTCCCTCTTATAGAGTGGTAGCCTATACTTATAAGAATAGAATGAATAAACAACCAAGCCTTCTTTAAGCACCTAAACCTATGACTACAACACCCAGTGATTACGATCTTGTTGAGAAATTTTGAGTTACTCTAGCTAAGATCTCACTGGGGGACTTGCTTCAGTCTACTCTGGTTTATCAGGGTATGTTTTAGGAAGACTTGCAAAAGATCCTCTTTCCTTCTTCTGCTAGGTAGATGGATGTTAATGTATTGATAACTCATATTTGTGTGGATTCACCTAATATTATGTTCTATCCATGAGAATTTCTACTCTCAGATGTGTAGACACAAGTGAACCCTTTGATGATTATATTTAACATTAATAATATCAGCTTTAGACGTACTCTCATTGATGTTGGTTCGGTGCTCAATGTATGTAGCATTGATCTATTGCCTAAGATTAATATTGATTTATCTTCTCTTAATGCTTCTTTTGTTGCCATTCATGGGTTCGATAATGTCGGTCAACGAGCCCTAGGAAGGATATTATTGCCTCTAAGGTTGGGACCCATTACCATACCTACCCTTGTATATGTTATGTCAGAAAAGTTACCTTATAATCTTCTTCTTAGTAGATCGTGGATTCGCGCTATGGGTGTAGTCTCTGTGGTGCATATTTTTGAAATCTGCAAATACTAAACTTCATACAAGGGTTAGTAGCTTACAAATTCCTCAAGAATGACCCTATGAAATACCTTGTGAATGTTTCAAAAAGAAACAAATGACAATAAGAGACTAAAAAGCATTATGAAAACAATAACAAGTTACCTATTCCATAGTGGATTGGTGTCAAATGTGCAAATGACCCTTTCCCAATCCTTGATCAAAGCTTAAAATGATGCAAATGCCAATATGATGAAGAGCAAGATTAGTTCTCAAACCAAGAGAGTAACCTTGCATAAAAGTTGTGGATGGATTGATGAGGATTAAGGCCTTTTATAGATTTTATTGATGAGAGATTGGCCAAATGGGTGAATGTGGGACTAAAGATCCACCAATGAGAAGAGGCCACTTGTCAAGTGGTGACAGGCCAATGGATGTGCAAGATTTGGGAAGTGTGCCCATGAGAGGGAGTTTCCAATTCAAATTTGGGCAATAAATTTAGAGAGGGGGACAAGAAAATGAGAATAAATGCAATGTTGGATGGACAAATCAACTTGTCATATTTTTCAAACTTGAGGGAATATTCCCCATAAATGCCATGTTGAGTGAAAATGATGATTTTAATAAATCAATAAATTGATTTATTTGTGCAAGTGGCATAATCTAGAGAATGCAAGTGGGTAAGATTAGCATTTAATCATGGTTAGATTAAATTAATGATGATTATGTTAGTTTGACTTTCATGACTTAAATATTTGATTTATTTAAATAAGAAAAGGATGAAATATGGATTTGGAGATTTAATTAAATAAAGTTTTGGTTTATTTAATTAAAGGGATGATGTTTATTTGATTAAAAGGTTGATGATAATGTTTATTTAATTTTGAATGAATGACCTTAGGAGATGGAAATTAGTGAAATTACCTGATGAATGAATGAAGGTGAACCTGATTAATTGATGAATGGACCTAATGTGAAACCTTGATGAATGAACCTGATTGAATGGATAATGTTAATTTTGCATGTCTACATTTTGCCCCTCTTTGAAGCAATGTACTTGTTGCATTAGTTTGAAGAATAAACTTGCCGTGATCAAAATTCAATTTTTTTTTTAATTTTTCAGATGCCCCAGCGGAAAGAAGTACACTGGTACATTGCCCCCTCGAGAGATCAAGTGAAAATATTCGATTTGAGGGTCGATCTCACGATAAAGAGGTTCAAAATGGATGGACGATGATGCAAATGAGATGATTTTAAGATGCTTAGAATAACAAATCTATATTATCTTAAACAACTTAAATGATGATATGATGTGAGATGGGTGAGATTGATGATTTAATATGTTGTGATTATGCAATGGATGTTTTATGAGATGCTTAGACTAACAGATCTATATTATGATGATGGAAAATTCCTGTGAAATGATCGATGTTTCCTATTATCTATGATATGAATGATATGTGGTATGCTAACAGTTTATGGATGCAAGATGAATGCACGATGGATGCATGATGGATGTATTGGTGATGATGATTAACTATTCATGCTATGATGTTAGTGTGGAAAATGAAGAAATTAGATGATGACAATAGGATCCAACAAGCCAACATTATGAGAGATGATGATGAGAAATGATGATGATAAATGGATGATTTGCTTATCAAGGATTGGGATTTTAAAAGGGTCACTTACTTTATGTTTGATAACACACATAAGTATGATGCATCAAGGTATAAAGGACCAGGATGGCGTTGTACTTAGTGTGATGGACTTTGACTCGACAAATAGATAGGAGTATTCTTGTTCACACCTGACATACGAAAACCTTG
The DNA here is from genome assembly GCA_007258455.2 of Sequoia sempervirens. NCBI lineage: Eukaryota > Viridiplantae > Streptophyta > Pinopsida > Cupressales > Cupressaceae > Sequoia > Sequoia sempervirens. The sequence continues at coordinate 747,453,955 of VDFB02270651.1, read as the reverse complement.
CTAGGATGCACTTTAGAAATTTAAACATCTCGGACCAAAAACACGAAAAGGTATAACCAATCAATGCAATAGTCAACAAGATGTCTAAAAAAAAATCCTCTATACATATCTAACAAAGCAAGTATTCACCAAGTTATTTTACAAGAACGTCCAACACACAATAGCACAAAAGAATAATGATCATTGCCCCATTCCTATCTCTAAATCCTTCATTCGGATATCATCGAGAGGTCCTTGGATGAGTGCAATAAGATAACCAAAAGAAAAGATCAAATAATAAACAAGCCACGTTCTTCATAACTTCACCAAAGGGATTTGTTTTGATGGATAAGAATCCAAGGTGATATCCAAAATGATGCCCATTGTGAACGATATATCCCAGGAATATATTGTATAGGATGATGATGTTTGATAAGTTGATGGATAGGCTATTGATATAAGGTTGATTGACATGTTTGAAAATGATCAAGAGTTTGATTTTTTTTAAAGGTTTGTTGTTTGCCTTTGATTTTACGTTTAAAGTTTGCTTTTGCCAATTGCTGTGGTTGTTTTTGTTTGTTTTGCCAAAGGATGAAGGTGGCGATCAGTTTATTATGGATGATTGATTATTTAGAGGCAAGCGAGATGAGACGGATGGATTTTTTTCAAATATTTGGATGTTTTGCAATGTTTTGCAATGTTTTGAGGTTGTTTTTGGTGTTTTTTGAGATTTTACAAATGTTTTGATTTTCAAAATTTTGAATGTTTTGGATTTTTATGTCTCAGGGGCTGATCAAAGATTAGCTTGCCTACATTTAAGCTCAAAGACGACGTAGTTCAGATTCCATGTTTTTGATGTTTTTTTGACTTTTTTGAGTGTTTTTGGCTTTTTGATATGTTTTGAATGTTTTTGGATTTTCTAATTTTCTGATGTTTTTGGATTTTCGCATGATTTTGATGATTTTGATATGGACATGTGTGACGATATCAGTGCTCTGTTTGGGATTTTACTAAAAACCAAGCTAAGGTTGATTGATCGAATCGATGGATTGATGATGATGATAACATTGTTGAGGATACACAACAATGCAAGGATTTGATTGATCAGGATTGATTAGGATTAATGATGATAACATTGTTGACGATGCACAACAATGCAAGGATAGTGTTAAGCAACACTAGGATTGGGAAAGATATCCCTAAGATGATGATGAATTGATGATGATTTGATCAAGACTGATGATGATAACATTGTTGAGGATGCACAACAATGCAAGGATAGTGTTAAGCAACACAAGGATATCCTGTTGATTTCTTGATTGGATTTGATTGATCACGATTGACGAAGCTTGGTTTGAAACAAAATATGTTTGAATGATTTGATGTGACGTTTGAAGTGCAGCTTAGATGAGACTGATAGTGATTGCTTGGCTTGATGTTCAATGAAAGATGAAGCTGATAAGGAACATCTTCTTGTCAAAATATGCCATGGGTTAGTGATTTGGATTTTTTGTCACAAGTGGTTTGACCAATTTGATTTCACATTTACCAATGTTCGGATCGCCACATAAGTTGGAGGATATAGATCAAGATTTTTTTCCTGAAGCAAGATGTAAATATCTGCCCCCAATGTCTAGCAATGTATGGAATGTCATAGATGGGTGCTTGGATAAGTTTATGGATGGATGGATATGGATAAGAATGCAAGGGATGCTAAGGATTATCTTGCGATAAGATAAGGTGTTTGGATAAAGAATGCTCATTGGATAATGCTTCATGGCTCAGATACTGTTGAGTGGGGTAGGATCAATGAAAATGACCCATGTCAAGATGTTTTACCGTAAGCAAGTGTAAATTGTGCTCCAAAGTTTCATCAAGATCAAGATAACTTGGATGATGGATGCAGACAGATAAAGATGGATTGGAAAAATTTCTCATGGATGAATGGATTTATTATGGCTGAGATGGATGGGGCGTTGGATTTATTATGGATGGGATGAGATGCTTCCTCCTGAATTGGTGCACGTAGATGCTCGATTCTACACATGATACCTGTTTTCCAAGTTTTCATCATGGTCTTGCCCCATAGTGCCACCATAGTGGTTTTCACTAGAGGACGATTTTTTCTCTTTACTGTTTTCAATCCTTTTTCTAATTTTTTTGGAATTTTTTTTTTTTTTGTATTTTTTCTGAAAGATTTTAAGCTCATGTTGAATCACAAGGTGTCGCTGATGTAGATGCCCCTATCATGATGTGCCATTTGTATCCTTCTTGAAGAAGTTGCTTTGCTAAGATACATGCACTTGAATACAACTTTTGAGATTCCTGATCTGCTTCGTCGATATCGGAGTTAACTCTGTCTCTGTGCGTACATCGTTATAGAGTGCCTTTAGAATCCTTATGATGAAGAGTTGTTACCAATACATGGTCAATTTGAGAATTGGATATCATGCGTGGAGGCGTGGATGGAGTGTGTTTAGGGATAAGAGATGGATTGGTTGACAGCTTGGAATCTTTGATTCTCCAAACTTGGGAAGATGAGCAATGATGGGTGGATACGAAAGTGTGCATGAAATTAGGACCAACTGCTTGATACACTTTGTACGTCGCTTGAAAATCCCGCTTTTGATTTTGTGGACATCCTTGATGGATACTTTTCCCTTTTTAATTTTTCCCCATAGTTTCTTTGAGTGATGGAGTTTGATAGGGATGATCTTTCTTTGTATTCTTTGGTATCCATGTGTATTTGATTTGTCCATTATGCTTCTTAGCTTCTTTTTCTTTGATAACGTTTTTCGTACTTTGATTCAAATATTTCTTTCAAATTTGGTCCCAATTCACAAATGGGGTGATGGGTGGATGAAGATTCATGACATGGCTGGTTGTAGTATCGACATCAGTTTCATCATAAGGATTCTTCATGCTCCCTATGTTGACATTTGCTTGAGATGAAGTTGCCTCCAATATTGTGGAAGTAGTACCTTCATGCCTTGATTCTGCCTGTTCTGAGAGCTCTTGTTTAGAATTCATTCTCTGATAAATGACCACTGCAGATGATGTTATTTTGATTTGTTGCTCTACTAACTTTGAAATATCTTGTTCTACTCGACATGTCTCCTTGGGTGGATAATGTTGGATATCTGCATACCTGATGCCCTCAGTCTGAATTCAGGATATATCTAATCTTGATGTTGATAACTCAGTTTGACTGTAGGAGTTGATAATATGCTTTTTTTGTGTTACAAAATTTTGCTCTAGATGAAGATCATCTGCATGTCCATCCATAGAAAGCATCTCATGGGTAGATGGAGGAGTATGTGCTACCTGGATATGATCATCTTGCATAGATAAGAGAGTGTCCATTAGATTATTGTAGTATCTTGAAGATACAAATTCTTGATCTTGAATGATTTTGTGGTTGCTTTCGACATGCTTTGGATCAAGTTCTTGACATGGATCAATTTCAAAGGATGGATTGCTTACAAAGGGTTCTTGGAGGTCGTCATTAGACATGGGGAATGGCTCAATATCCTCAAGTGTCGAGTTCAAGGTTCCTTCAGTATCTATAACCATGAGGTCAAAGGGGGTCAACATGTCTTGGAAAGGACCATTGCTAGACCTTGGTGAAAGATTTTGATCATGATTTGGGATAAATTCTTGAGATATGTCCTCTAACTCATAAGGTGATGTAGAGACATTTTCAACATGATCATAAGTCAATGGATCATGCATTATGTCGATAGGATCAAACAATCCTAACACTCCTTGAAATAGATCACTAAAAAGTGGCTCTTGATATATGGTGAGTTGATCATTGGATGGAGTGGAAACATCTTCAAGGTGCTCATCGATGGAGGGATCTTGATCATTTTTTTCAACAATTGTGATGAAGGGATTTCCAATGTCTTCAACCATAGGGTCAAATGATGTTGGCATTTCTTGAATTGGATCATTGTTGGGTATTGTTGGTGGATTTTGATCATGATTGAAAAGTGACTCTTGATGTATGTTGATTTGATCTTCGGACGAGATAGAAACATCTTCAATGTGCTCATTGATGGATAGATCTTGACCATTGCTCTCAACAGTTGTCATTTTTTGTGCTTGTGATTGTGTTTGTTGGGTAGCTTGAGCAGCTTGGACAGCTTGGGTAGCTTGAGCGGTGTGGGTAGCTTGAGCGGCTTGTGGAGCCGCCTGATATTGTTGAAGCGCTTATTGGTAGGCTTGATGTGCTTTTAGTGTGATGTTACGATATTGACTTATTGCACTTGGTTTTGGTGGTAGTGGTGGTGTATTTGGAATCGTGTTGGATGCGGTGACAAGTGGTTGAGATCATGGTAGTGAGGGGTTGAGATGTGATGGGTATGATAGTGGTGTTTGGAGTGATTGAAGTGATAGGGATGGTTGGAATGACCGAGGTGATAGGTCCTTGGGAGACCATATTTTTATTTGTCATGATTGATGTTGTCATTGGATTAGATACCATCTGTTGGTGTGATGTTGATGGAATATTCAAAAGATTTGATGTGATGGCTTGACTGGTATTAGGGGGATTAATTTGGATGGAGTGATTGGTGCTAGGTAAAGGGGGAAGCCCTAAACCAAGGAATGATGTTGATATGGGTAATGGTGGTGGAGATGTCTCTTGGCGTAATGACTCAACTATTTTGGTAAGCGCAGCAATTTGATCTCGCCAAATTTGTTCTTGATTTCGATCTTGAATCCCTTGATATAGTTGATTTGGTTTGTGTTTAAGCAGATTTGGAGTGTGTACTTGTGTTTGATTTTGGAAAATGTTCTGATTTGGGATGACACTCAGATTTGGCATGATAGGTTGAAATTGACCATTGTTCATGTTTGGAATATTCGTATGATTTTCAGATGTATCCATCCCAAAGTTTTCTGGATTCATGTTTCAAAAACTTGTACTTGGTACATTCTCCTTTGGCATGTAGGGATTTGGTGGGATGACGTTGTTCATTTGAAGGCTCATGCATTGATTGTTCAGTTGGTGGATTTGTAAGTTTGGACTTGGATTCAATTCTACCATTGGGAAAGGTGTCCCAATCTTTTATTTGGACATACTCACACTTGTTGTGCCATTGTCATTTGTAGAAGGTAATGATCCTATGTATGGATTGTATAAGTGTGAGTTTTGATAATCAATAGGCATCGTAAGGCTTTGAACGTTCAATAGATTTGGATTACTCATGATGTATGGATCAAGTTTGTATTCCATGTTCTCCTTGTGTTTTGACCTTGTTGCAAAAGTGACCTCTAAGGTTCTTAGGACCAATGACGAGATGAAGGATGAAAGGGGTGAATGATATGAGTGTTGAACGTTTAGGGAATTTGGATAAATGCTAGACTTAGGGTTTGATTTTGATTGGTTTGATTTGGATAATGAACTTGTAAACCCTAATATGTTGGATGTGATCTTAGGATGAATTTTCTAAAAGGATTGCTAATTCAATTAAATGTATGAGAAAGGATGCATTCCCATACACCTAAGTAAACAAAGTGATTTTGATTTTGATGATCTACCCAAGTCTAGAATGATGTTTCCAAAGATCTAGAGTTGTTTGGGATGGATTTTGATAAATGTTTGGAATTTGAATGAAGTGTTTGATTTGATCCTAAATGAACCTAGGAAGGACTCGTTTACTTAGGCCAAGATAGTGAAGAACATGCTTTTCTCTAAGATCAATTCAAATCAAAAGACCAATGTTTGCATGAAAACCATATGACCAAAAGATGCCAAGCACATATGTGGGGTCCAATTGATTTAATCTTTGCTTAATGGATTCTTTTTACCACAAACACACTCTTGATTAGATTTTGAATCTAGATGTCTAATGTCTCAACTTTCCCCTTATCCCACAAAGTATATTATGCGGAAACCAATGAAATTTGAGGCAAGAGTTACCTAAAGTTGACTTTAGTAGAAGCAAATTGAGATAAAATCCAAATTTTTAGGAGCCTCTAAGGATATGAATCCCAAGGGAAAGCAATAACATGTGAATTTGTTCAAAGATATTTGCCTCTCCTAAAGGGTTTGCAATTTTGATGATTCGTTGAATGTTGGTTTTCCAATGTTTTCAATTAAAGCACTGTGTTTCAAACCAAAAACAAGTACAACCCTATGGATGTGTACAACAATATTTGTTGAATCCCCACTTGGACAAGTCCAGCTACGCTTATCTTTATCGAATGGTTAGATGCTTGACCCCACTAGCTCCCCTCCACGTCACTCACTTATACGGGGCAGCCAAGCATCAACACCCATGAAACTCCCATGGCATGTTTTCCATTTCTACTAAAGACTGTAAAAGAGTGGGGCAGCTTCAGAACAACTGTTCTTGCACCAACAAATAGATTAAGGATTTTGAAAAATTATAGCACATGGGTTCTAGTAAGGACTTTTCATTTGTGGAGATTGACCCATATGACAAGAGTCCCCTTTTGGATCCATCTTGTCGGAATCAACTGCGTGATATTGGCGTTTCTTCCAATATCCACATTTATATCCCGACTGGAAATACTCTTGGCTTTAGAGTGTTACCGGTTGAGTCGTTCCCTTGGGTGAGTACTTTTTCCCCAAGGCAGGCCCTCTAGGATAAACAAAAGTGAGCAAAGACAAAATTCGTAACTCGATCAGTCTTTGACGACTCAAAGAAAGAGAATATACGCGATGATGCTCTACTCATACTCACACAAGATGTTCAATTTTAAACCCAAATCGAAGTGTGTATGGGAAATTATTTACGCAACTTAATGTCACCAAAATCCTTTTGATTCTCAAGATTGCCGTGGGGTGCGAGAGAAGCGCATACGTCTTTTGGTGATATTACTTTGTGTAAATAATTACAAAACAATAAAGGCACACATTCATTTTATCATTCAAAGCAATGATTTGATTCGTTTTAAAACACCAAAGGAAAGATGAAGATCATTTGTCCAATTTTAGCCCAAATTGAAATCTAGTAGGTGTCTAAGTTTCAATTTTAACTCTTTGCAAATGAAAAATCAAAGTGTTCTTTTTAAACCCAAACGAAAATTAGTGTCCTAAAACGAAAAGATAAACAATTTCGTGAAAAGTGTTTAAAACAAACACTAAAGTGTTAAAAAACACTTTAATCTTCCCAAAACGTCATCTTCATTCTCCTCCTTTTGTTTTTCTTCTTCGTTTCACCTTCGCTTTCGTTAGCCTCGTTTTCTTCGCTTCCCTTCGTTTGTACCTCCTTCGTTAGTCTTTGTACCTTCTTTGCTTTCCTTGTTTTTGTTGTACCTTGTTTTCCTCACTTTCCTTCGTTTGTACCTATAAGATGATAAAAATAAATAAAAATAAAAAAGGAAGGTATTAATGCGAGGATTTAATTTTAATCATTAACTCCAAACAATACTAATGGTTTCAAAATTAACAAAGTGAAGCATTGATTAGAGTCTTGACATTGCACATAGATAAAGATTTTCAACATTTTAAGTAAGATCCCAAATCCTCTTCAATCAACTTGTTGAAATTTATTGAACTTTTAAGCAAAGCTGATGATTTGCAATAAGTCAAAAATCAAGAAAATTTTGAAACCAAATATGTCGATAAATGTTAGCGATTTAACAACTTCAATCATGCAAAATTGAGAAAAAATTCCATTACTTTAGCCATTAAGATAAAGCACTGCACCAAAATAAATTTGCACACAAAAATACGGAGGTCTTGGGAAATCCTCTTCATTAATTACTCCCCTCTAGTCGCAAAAGCAGTGATGTGCATTAACACATGGTTCCAACCAAAAAACGGAGTCAGATGTGAATACATATAATCCTTGCCTTGAATACAAAAGAACACAAAAAAAAACAAGAAGTTAAATTGGGAATCATGTCCCTGTCAATGTCAGCGTTTATTATGACTAAATAAAAAATTATTAATGACTGATCATACCACCAAAAAACACAACTATTTTAGCATTTCCTTTTAAACTGAACACAGTGATTTTGAACACAAGGGAAGTTAACAACTATTTTTCTTCTTGACAAACACATGCACATTTTTTAGACCACAGCGTAAGGTTCCAGATACACTACGCATAAGCCATACATCAAGACAATTACCTATTTGCAATTATGACGCTACAATCCAAGCAGATGATAGTATGATAAGACATTTATTAGCAACATTGTCTATGTACCAAACTTAGATTGTGCAAATTTGAATAAATGCGCAGATCTTACTAAAATGTTTTCAAGGCAGCGCCTAATCCAACTTTAAATTGACATAAAGATCAAGCCAAAATGGCTAATTATTGGAGCGACTATCACTCATAAAGTGTAGATTCGGTTCAGAAAATTCAGAAACTCTCAAACTAAGCATGATCGATTGGAAAGATTTAATGCACAAACATAAATGTTAAAAGAAAGTCATTAATAATATTGAATATCTAAGGCTTGACTTGTAATCATGTATTCGCACCCTGGAGAAGATCAAATACACTGAATTTCAATCAGAAACTAATACATGAAAACAAAATTCAGCTTAAAAGGAAATCTTGCCGCTTTTGAGCCATGTAAAGGCTGGGTAACATGACGCCTTAGTTAAGGAAGGAAACTTTTTGACAGGAGGCTGAATTAATGCGCAATCCCAACCAACTTCATTAAAGTGATTTCTCTGCTGTACAGAAGCAAATGGATGTCTCTCTTTCTGTACCAGTGCGTGTGAAAGGCAATGGACATCAATGACTAGTAGTTGCGTGTGAAAAGCAATGGACATCAATGACTAGCAGCTGCGTGTGAAAAGCAATGGACATCGAATGACATTGAGTGAAAGGCAATGGACATCAAATGTCATTGATACAGCTGTATTTTTTTTAGAAAAACTAAGCAGTGTGAATTGAAAAGCATCCTCCCCTACAAGATAAAAGCGCATCTAGTGTGAATGGTACAAAATACATGTCTATGATACCATAAATAAACGCTATAGTTGGACATGCTACGACCATCTACGTGATGCAACCAACTCCATTATTGCCTTGACCATTTTTAAATGAAGTAGATATTATGGATGACTATGAAAAGGACGCAAATCTAAAAAGACACATTTCATTTATGTTTTTAATCACTGTGACAGCGAAACAACAAAAATAGACAAGCTTTAAATGCAGATTTTGCTTGGAGATTACATCTATTGTTGCCTAAGAATATAAATCATTTTTTTTTTGGTTTTCATTTTCCTTAATAAAGTATTCATGCGTTGATTTTGTGGCAGGTGAATAATTTTTTAAGCACGTCTTTCTTCCTATTGTCAAGAATACTCCATAAATGAGAAACACCATACACATTGAAAATAGGAATTCTCACACAAGAATCCTCTGCATAATATGATACGGAAATATGTGATAGTCAGAGTTTTCTTTTCCATATAAAATATCCTAGCGTGCTTGAGTTTAGGAATAGCCTAAATTAGCATGCATCAATCAAAATGAACTTTGAAAAAGGCACTACTCACATAAGACTTAGCTGAACACAAAGTAGTATTGTTAATAGCCTTCTTATTTCACACAATAGAAGACAAAATGAAGTAACAAAAAACATAAATGAAATGCTCAAGTTGTTGCCCTCCTTCTAGCGCCAAATGTAGGCATCCATTAAAATTTGTAAACACTAAACTTCATGTAGGGGTTAGTATTTCACAAATCCATCAAAATGCCCCTATGAAATACCTTGTAAAATGCTTCAAAATGTAACAAATGATAAGAGAAGACTAAAAGCATCATGAAAACAATTAACAAGTACCTATTCCATAGTGGATTGGTGTCAAATGTGCAAATGACCCTTTCCCAATCCTTGCTCAAAGCTTAAAATGATGCAAATGCCAATATGATGAAGAGCAAAATCAGTTCTCAAACCAAGAGAGTGAATTTGCATAAAAGTTGTGGATGAATTGATGAGGATTAAGGCCTTCATTTATAGATTTTCTTGATGAGAGATTGGCCAAATGGGTGAATGTGGGACTAAAGATCCACAAATGAGAAGAGGCCACTTGTCAAGTGGTGATAGGCTTGAGGATGTGCAAGATTTGGGAAGTGTGCCCATGAGAGGGAGTTTCAAATTCAAATTTGGGCAATAAATTTTGAGAGGGGGACAAGAAAATGAGAAATAAATGCAATGTTGGAGGGACAAATCAACTTGTCATATTTTTCAAACTTGAGGGAATATTCCCCATAAATGCCATGTTGAGTGAAAATGATGATTTTAATAAATCAATAAATTGATTTATTTGTGCAAGTGGCATAATCTAGAGAATACAAGTGGGTAAGATTAGCATTTAATCATGGTTAGATTAAATTAATGATGATTATGTTAGTTTGACTTTCATGACTTAAATATTTGATTTATTTAAATAAGAAAAGGATGAAATATGGATTTGGAGATTTAATTAAATAAAGTTTTGGTTTATTTAATTAAAGGGATGATGTTTATTTGATTAAAAAGTTGATGATAATGTTTATTTAATTTTGAATGAATGACCTTAGGAGATGTAAATTAGTGAAATTACCTGATGAATGAATGAAGGTGAACCTGATTAATTGATGAATGGACCTAATGTGAAACCTTGATGAATGAACCTGATTGAATGCATAATGTTAATTTTGCATGTCTACACTATCACCTACATAGAACTATCTAAAAAAATAGCTTAGGTAAAACATGTTATCTATTATGAGATAGTCCTTGGAATTAAAATATCTTCTCTTATATCTATTTGTATAACACCTATTCTCCCGATCCTTCACATATCCATTTCCATTTCACTGGTCTATTTATCCACTCATAGTGTCCCATACATTTCTAAACACTTGGGGCAGGTGATTACGTCCTGCTTTGGACTAAATCTTGATATATGCCTTTTAGCTCACTTAGTGATTTGGACACCTTTCCAAAATTTAAAAAAATCACATATTCAAAAAAATAAAAAAAATAAAAAATCACATATTCCAAAAATAAAAATTTAAAAAATTCCAAAAATCCAAATAAAATTGCATATTCCAAAAAAAATCACATATATTCCAAAAATCTAAAAAAAATCATATATTCCAAAAATCCAAATAAAATTTCAAATATCCTGAAAAAAAAACAACAAACAAACAAAAAATTCGAGCGTGTTCCACCATCCTATTAATATTTTTTTTCATTAAAATCTCCTGGACATCACCCGCAATCCAAAAAATCCTCATCAATTTCATCTTTCCATACATTCCAACATAATATCAAACCATCTAACAAATTTCATTCCCAACCTTGCTACAAATCTGGATCCATTTTATCCAACCAATCATCATTGGGATGTATCCTTTCCAATCATCGTGTTATTATCATTAACTACACACTCTTTACATTGCTTTGATTGTCAATAATATTATCACTATCATCAGCCAATCAATCAAATCGGTCAACTTTAGCTTGGATTGTAACAAGATCTCAAGAGGTCTTTGATATCCCTACATATTCATATCCCTTTATTATTCATCACCGTCATTATCATCCCCTTAATAATTTTACTGTTATTGCAATCATCATCTTCTATCAATAAACCAACAAACATATGCTTGGATATCCACAAACATACACAACACCATCCATCCCATCCATAATAAATCATCATCATAGAAAAAACATTGAGCTTTCGTGATAAATTACAAGTTAAGACAACTACATAATCAACCTGAACTTTGTACATACCTATTGCCTAATAATTCATTCCATCATCCCAATCCCCGCCTTAACAAATGTATCCTTCCTAAAATAGGAATAATCCAATACCAAGCATACCCTTTTAGCAAGAGATATGATGGTTGTTGATTTATTTTATCAATTGGCCTTTTTATTTTCAATTTTTTCTTTTTGTCTCCTTCCAATGCTTGCTCGAAGCCACCTCAATCTTTCAATATATTGGTATGTCTAGAGGAGAATAGGATCGGGCATGGTTATATCTTTTATATGTCATGTTTGTGAGATGTTCTTATAATATGACCAGGGCAATTACCTTATGTGTGTTGAGGTATCTTCTTGCATAAAAAAACATCCTTTATATATCAAGTCATTCATACCTTTTGTGCACTAGGACTATCATGCTCTAAGTCTTATTTTATCACACATTCAAATAAGGTTTATGTATTGTTGGTGTGGATAAGGATAATCTTTTTTATTTGCAAAGTTGAAGTCCATGCAAGGGATACAATGTCACCTTGGTTCCTCATACCTTGGTGCATAATATCCATTTGTTATATCAAAATAAGGATTTCTCTTGATATTTTTCAAGCATAACCAAAGCAATCACTTGTTCATCCCATATTCCTTTTGTAAGAGAGGGGGACCACCACGTGCAAGACCCCAGGTCACAGAGGGTCAAGATGCGAGAGGCTTCCCTAACTTACCTCAGCTAAGTGCAATGCTTAGGATATGTAAGGCGAGGGTAGCGAGGACCGTGGGGCCTCTCAGCTGCTCAGCAAGCCCGAAATGTAGGAAGAGGCTAGGTGAGTTGGTTTTTAGGTTTAACACTTCGTCTCAAAAAGCTCTCTGTCCGAGGAAAAAATTGCATACTTTGGTCGGCAGCATGGCATGCTGGTGTCTCAAAAGTGCATTGTCGTCTGTACGGCCAGACAACGGCAAAGAAAAGGTCAAGCCACTAAAAACTAGCTAATGGCCCAGCAAGCTAACTAAAGGGCCAAAATGATAGAACTAAGTAAATTAAATAATCTCTAATATTATAAAGTAAATAAGCAAGAGTGATAAAGATGAGGAGAATCTCACCAATGAACTCGTTCGCTAGTTGATTCTCCGAGAGCTCACATGCCTACACACAACAAGAAGGGAAAATGTTGGGGGGGCTGTATAGTGGCCTGCCTCAGTCAGACCCCCGTTTACGTGTTTCCACCGCCACAGACAACCAAAAGAATGAGATAAAGAAGTAATACATAAAGGAAACAAAAGCACTACAAAGCAGTACTATGCTACTCAACCAAGTGATAGAGGAGAGGAGAGGGAAGCTTACCACCTCCACCAAGAGCACTCAAGGTTGCTTGGGGGAGAAATGAAAGGAACTCGAGCCTCTGTTGCAATGGTGTGGTCCCAAATGTGCTCTACCAAAGTGATGGAGTGTGATATTGCTGTAATGGAATGCTTGGATGCTTGAAGTGAGCTTGAAAGTGAATGTGAGAGTGTGTGTATGGAAGCTTGATGTGATGAAGAGTTGGAATGCAAAATGGAAGAGTGAATATGAAGGAATGAGGATGAAAATGGTCATATTCAGTTCGGTTGGCTGGAGGAGGCGTTACAACCTCACTGCCAATGGGAAGAGTAATGCCTTTGTTGACTCAGCTGCAGGAATCTACCAAGGACATAAGCACATTGCGCGGATGTCCCCGAAAGAAACACTTCTACCGACACACAACATAGGCTCCACTTGGACCGCCAACAACGGGCTTAAGTAAATTTAAGCCTCCGACTTTAGTTTTCTAAAGTGTATAAAGGAAAAAAGGGGAATTGCACCTAGGGTGAAAATTCGCTCTTATACATTTTTCCCCCACTTTAGCGAGCACGAGTACTGATGAGTGCTCGATAAAGTAGATCAAGAAGAGAGTAGGGTTAGAAAAGTATACCTGAACCATCGAGGAAGCAGTACTCGGTCTGGCGTACCCAAAGGTGTAGGAGATGCGAAGGACTCCATAACTACTCGAAACTATGAAGTTGGAACTACAAAGCATCTTATAGGCCCGCAGACCTGTAAGGAGGCAACCCCCAAGATCTCTCGCATGGGGGAAGCCCCAAGGAAGTAGACTCTGCAGAGTCAGGAAGTGGCGACACGTCTACCCACAGATAGAACATGTCAAAAGTGGTGACACGTCTACCCGTAGATAGGGCGTGTCTAAAGCAACGACACATCTACCCGCAGATAGAGCGTGTCTAAAGTGGTGACACGTCTACCTGCAAATAGAGCGTTTCTAAAGCGGTGACACGTCTACCTGCAGATAGAGCGTGTCTAAAAGTGGTCAGTCATGCAGACCAAAAGACTCTCAAAGGGGTCCATCGACAACCCTTCAAAAGGAGAGGGTCCACTCAAGGGACACACTGTTTGAAAAGTAAAGTCTAGTTAGGCTTCCCTCAAGCTAGACACGAAAGGGAAAATGGAATGAGCCTAGTCTAGCTTCCTCCAGGCTAGATGTGAAAAAGTCCATTTGTCATAAAGGCTTTTGAGGAAAGGGTCCTTGGGGAACCCACTGTGAAGAAGAAAAGGGAGTCCACTCAAGGGACACGCAATTCAAACGCAACTATTTTCCTTAGAGTGATTCGTCATCAAGGGATCCTTTCGAAAGATGTTCACTTCATCAAGGAATTCGAAAGGAAGGTCATGCCCCCACGCGAGGGGAAGTCAAAGTTGTTCCCGCTTCGGAGGAAGGTTTTTAAGTCCTTTCTTTACGAACTTGTGATGAAGGAAACACGTTCCGCTAGGGTTCCAAGTTGAGGATGCAATCCTAAGGAAGACATGTTGTAAATAAAATATTCGTTGGAAATGAATTCATTTTCTAAAAATCGAAGTGTTAAAGAACATTGTCACACATAGGAGGGACAACTAAAGCAAAGAAGAGAGAAAGATAAAGAGGAAGCAAAAGAGAAAAGGAAAATACAAAGGGCACAGGGGGATCTGGTTTAGTGGGTTCAGATCTGTCCAAGCTTATATAATAATAGGTAACCGCAATGCAAGGTGAAAGATCATCAATCCCCAACCAGATCAAGAAGAATGCACAGAAGACAAAGTAAAAATAAAAAATTGGGTCAACATGGAAGGGAAGCCTAAATGCCCCCAACGCTTTGCATCGTCCCCAATTTATCGAAATTCAATCACAAACATGGAAGAATGATGGTACAAATAGAAGAAAGTTTAGGACAAAAAAACCACGCCTGTATCTAAGAACCAACAGGAGCGACGAGGGTCATCCAGGCACACATGGCACGAGTATGGGGGAACACATCACAAAACACACGCACACACACACACACACAAGATCAAGAAAAGGGGCCTCCTGCTAACATTGATTGGCCAAGAGGTTGTCTGCTTCCCAATCTAGATCCTCATAAGGGGAAGAAGGATGAGCCATCAAGGGTGGAATGTTAAGAGGAGGGGCATTCGGGCCTCCCGCAACAAGGGCCAAGGAAGAGGGCCCCTCGTGGTCCTCTCCACCGAGCTCCTGTGGAGTCAAGGTTAGCGATTTTGTGAAGATCGCTGATAGGGCCGGGACTTCATCCAGATAATTGATCATGCATCCCATAGGAGCATCATGCTTATTCTCAGCAGACGGTGCAGGCTGTGCCTGAGATTCACTACTAGGCTCGCTGAATGACTCGAGAGTGGTGACAAACTCAGGGGAAGCTAGGACTAGTTATGTCACAAGGATAGAACAAATCATCACGGGGCCACCTTCTGAAGAAGGTGGACTCCTTTTACATCCTTCTTTTTCGGAAGGAACAACCTCCGCATCTTTCTTCATGGGAGGAGATGAACTCCCCACACATGAAGCTAGGGTGCAGAGGAAGAGGAGGATAGAACCGCAGCGGACATGACCGAAGTGTTAACCATGTCCATGGGCTTAGGGAAGGGTTGAATCTCTGGGACATACATCAACAAAGGTGGCTTCATTGAAGGAGCAATAAACACCTGCACCTGCTTAGGGTTAGGAGCGTTTATGCTCGCAACGAAATCCAGGAGTGAATTAGATTGAAGAGAAACAACGGGAAGGGAGGAAGGAGATGTGGTAGGAGGTCCTAAAACAGGAGTGGTAGTTTCTTCCTCCTTCTGTTTTGAGGCGGCCTGCTCGGCTAGGAGAGCCTTTCGCTGGTGCTTGCGCTCACGTGTAAGGCAGTTTCTATGGCTCTTGGAGTTAGAAGCTGGAGGTTGTGAAGGGACAGGAGGTTCCTGCTCGACCATAGGAATGTCCACTACGATCGTTTCGAGCAGAGGAACGGGTTCCTGTACAGGAGCAGGGGGAGTAGGTTGAGGAGCGATAGGAGGAGTCGACTCAAGAGTCTTGGCAACAGACTTCTTTCTTCTCACTACCTTAGGCTTAGGAGCAGTAGGAGGCCGTGGGTCAAATTCTTTGTGAGAACCTTTCTTTCTACCATATAAGTAGTACCATGGTCCAGGAAATTCATTAGGGAGGTCCGCGATTCTAATCTTGGGCCTACACCAAGGAGGAATCATCGAACTCAAAGGATAGCCACCGGGCTTGCTCATCCAGTACTCTTCCCAGGAAAGGGGAGAGGATGGGGCAGTCTGGTAGAAAGTTTTTTTTTCTTTACCTTTACGAGAAGGAGAGGGATCCATTATGGGCTTCTCCTCTTTCTTCGGGAAGGAGGGAGTAGACGGTATAACCTTCTCTTTACCTTTGTGAAAAAGAGAAGGTGTCGGAATGGACTTCTCTTTCTTTCTTGGAGAAGGAGTAGTCGTAAGAATGGGCTCCTTCTTCCCATCTCAGGAAGAGGAGGTGACCAATTTTTCTGTTGTAGGAAGGGTCAGCTTTGGCTCCTCTTTGCCCTCAGTTTTGTACTTCACATAGTTCTTGTAAAGTAGGTCTATTCTGGGAGGAAGCGAACCGACCGGGGAGGGCCGAAAGTGATCCAGTGAATATCCACCACAAGATACTAGAGGCTGATATCCGGTATCATGCACTACATGTACGACACCCTCGTGGGAAAATTTTAAACATTTGTGGATAACGGAGGCAATCCCATTCATGGAAGCCAACTAGGGAATGCCTAGCTTCACCCTGAATAGGTCTAACTTTGGGATGACATCGAAGACTGTGTCAACAGTCCTAGGTCCGACCAGGACGGACAAAGTGATTGAGCCATAGGGTTTAAGATTCATACCATCGTGGGTACGGATGGTAGATTTTGTTTCTTCTTACTTTTCTTTTTGCAATGAGTTCAATAATAATATTTCTTTGGTAATAACACTCACACGACTCGCGGGGTCTATCAGGACTCCCATCACAATGTTACCATTGACGCGAGTAGGAATGTAAAGAGGTGGAGGCTTGTCGTTTAAGGATAGATCTTGTGCTATAAATGTAATATCTGGTGAACCGGGTGCAAGTGGAATAGTAGAAGTTACCGTGACCATGTTTACATAGGCCTCAAGTTGAGAAACAAAATCAATGGGATCAACAATCATGTTAGCAGAGTGTGACGGAAACAGGTCCGTGTATATCTGTAATTCACTGTTTTCTTTCACCACTAATTTGTTAGTGTTCTATTTATTCCCATCGAGATGAATGCTACCGACCTCGATGCGGTCTTGTATTTCATGACGCAACCGCATACAATGTTTGGCATCATGTCCATTAACACAATGGTACTGACAATAAGCACTCCCATCATACCAATTAGGATAGGGTTCCTTAATAGGCTTAGGGATCAGAAAAGTTATGATCTTATCCTTTAACAACTTTTGCAAGATGGAAGTATAAGATTCAAACAAATTTGTAAATTTCCAGTTGCGTTTGAGGCCGTTGTCATCGACAGCGGCTACTAAATTAACAACGGCTTTTCCCTTTCCAGAGATTGAAATGATGGAATTATCCTCAGAATGGGAGCATGAGGAGGATCCCCCGAACTAAGCAACCATATGTTGGTACTCTCGTAAAGCTACACAAAATTGCGCGAAAGAAGGGTATTTCATCAAGGTGAACTTCTCTTGCCAAGGCCTTTGTAAGTTTCCTATGAATACCTTTTGTACGTCAGAATCGAGCAACCGATACAATATTTGTGAAAGAAGCACTTGATAACGTGCTATGAAATCAATGATCTTCTCATTATCTCCTTGCTTACATCAAATGAGATCCAAGAAGGTCATCTTCGACCTGATGTTTGCTTGGAACTGTCTAAGGAATTGATTAACAAGTTGGTCGAACGAGAAAATAGAATTATCAGGCAAGGAACAGTACCACTCGAGTGTCGTGTCCTTGAGAGATTAAGGAAATAGCTTAGCCATCAAGGTGTCATGATGGAAAAAGTCGGTGAAAAGAGCATTAAAGGTAGTCACGTGTGTCTGTGGATCCCCCTTACCACCAAACTTCTCAAACTTTGGAATCTTCATTCCCTGAGGGAAGGGAGTGTTTAAGATGGCAACCGACAGTGGGCTATGTCAGAAAAAAGGCTAGAAAATGGGCTGGGCGGAGGCCTAGGAAAGGCACGCCAACTGACTCTACATCTTACCCATATTTTGAAGTAGGGTGTTCAGAATAGGGTCGTTAGAAGATAAAGGGCCAGAGGAACCTCTTCCAGAGCCACCACCAGTTCCACTTCTAGAACCGCCACCGGTGTGACTTCCGCCAGAGCCACTGCCACCAATAGGGCCACCACCATGACCCCCACCAGAACCACCTCCGCCAGCACCGCCTCCACTACCGAATCCACCACCACAACCAAAGCCCCCACCACCTATTCTTCCAAGAACTCCACCACCGGAGGTGACAGAAGGGGTAAAGCTAAAGCCCAATGGGACCTTATTCATCTTGATAGTTTCTCGTTGTTCAAGGATGGAAGGGATACTAATGGAAGGGACTGCATCAAACATGTAAACGGAAGTGGGAGGCATTGATACCCCTAGCTATCCCTCACATTCTTTGAAGGTGACTCCTTGTGCAAAACTAGAGTTGCTTGAAGGAGTACATGCTTCGGCAATACCAAAGAGACTACTTAGAAGCTCCACACATGTTCGATCTTTATTCATCATATGTTTTAATTCACTGACAACCCGAGCAACTCTAGCCATCTTCGGGTTTCTTTCCAAATGGTTTTCAAGGTCGCCCAACCCCTTTGTAAGGGCGGAAACATATTCAACAGGAATTTGAACGACCTCATGCTTATCCACCGATGATGGCGTGGGAGACGCAGGAGAAGTGGGAATGTGATTAGTTTTGTCTGCAAATCCCATCTCATTCCTCGATAACTTCTCCTGCGTAGCCAAACTAATGGCGGGACCAGAGAAAATCCTTGTAGAGAGACCAAGCGAGACCTTCATCCTATCCATCGGGAGGTGTCATACACTTCTCCTCATGATATTCCCAGAAGTTGTGGACTGGGTTGTGATGCTCATAAAACCTTCACAACGCTCGAGGTCACAACAACCATGAAATATCCAAGGGAAGTTTTTAACACCAACGAATGAACATACGTTGGTTCACGTCGGGTTCACCAAAAATGTAAGAGAGGGGGACCACCGCATGCAAGACCCCAGGTCACGGAGGGTCAAGATGCGAGAGGCTGCCCTAAATTACCTCAACTAAGTGCAATGCTTAGGATATGTAGGGTGAAGGTAGTGAGGATTGTGGGGCCTCTCAGCTGCTCAGCAAGCCCGAAATGTAGGAAGAGGCTAGGCGAGCTGGTTTTTAGGTTTAACACTTCGTCTCAGAAATCTCACTGTCCGAGGACATAAGCGCAGACTTTGGATGGCAGTGTGGTGCGCTGGCATCTCGAAAGTGTGTTGTCTTCCGTAAGGCCAGACAACGACAAAGACAAGGTCAAGCCACTAAAAACTAGCTAACGTCCCAACAAGCTAACTAAAGGGCCAAAATGATAGAACTAAGTAAATTAAATAATCTCTAATATTATAAAGTAAATAAGCAAGAGTGATAAAGATGAGGAGAATCTCACCAATGAACTCGTTCGCCAATTGATTCTCCGAGAGCTCGCACACCTACACACAACAAGAAGGAAAAATGTTAGGGGGGCTATATAGGGGCCTGCCTCAGTCAAACCCTCGTTTAGGTGTTTCCACTACCACAGACAACTAAAAGAAAGAGATAAAGAAGTAATACGTAAAGGAAGCAAAAGCACTACAAAATAGTACTATGCTACTCAACCAAGTGATAGAGGAGAGGAGAGGGAAGCTTACCACCTCCACCAAGAACACTCAAGGCTGCTTGGGGGAGAAATGAGAGGAACTCAAGCCTTTGTTGCAATGGTGTGGTCCCAAATGTGCTCTACCGAAGTAATGGAGTGCGATATTGCTGCAATGGAATGCTTGGATGCTTGAAGTGAGCTTGAAAGTGAATGTGAGAGTGTGTGTATGGAAGCTTGATGTGATGAAGAGTTGGAATGCAAAATGGAAGACTGAATATGAAGGAATGAGGATGAAAATGACCATATTTGGGTCGGTTGGCTAGAGGAGGTATTACAACTTCACTGCCAATGTGAAGAGTAATGCCTTTGTTGGCTCAGTCATAGAAATTTGCTAGGGATGTAAGCGCGCCGCACAGATGTCTGTGTGTCACGCAGGCGTCCCCGACAGAAACACCTCTACCACAACACAACATAGGCTCCACGTGGACCACCAACAGCGAGCTTAAGTAAATTTAAGCCTCCGACTTTGTTTTTCTAAAGTGTATAAAGGAAAAAAGGGGAATTGCACCTAGGGTGCAAATTCGCTCTTATACACCTTTACATTCTATATTCTATATCCATCTCATTACCTACTTATAACTTTCACTATTCAATATTTGATCAACAAAATTCACTCATTTTTCATTATCCTACATTCTATCTCATTTCTTCTTCCATACTAACTCATCGTCATCCCAAAATCCAAATTTTCACCCCTAGCATTAATCCTCTCCTTTTTTTTAATTCTATACATCCTTATTCTCTAATTTTCTTCCATCCAACTCTATTTTTTTCATCACTAATCCTTTAAACCTATCTTATTTTTCCTATTGTGAGCTTGATCAAATTTTTTTTATCATTGATCTCTCAAAGGGGAAACCTACCAACCAACCTCCATCCCTTGGTCCATTAGGGCATGCCATTACCCTATTTTTTATATTAGCATTATGTCTTTGAAACAACGTAGTGAACACATTATCTAAAAAAGGGGGAAAAATTTAGACACCTAAAAATGACTAACACATTTCATCTAAATCACCATCATCATTTCTCGTCCATCTATCCATTAATTTTAATTATTTAATTAAGCTAACACATTATCCTTTTTAATTAAATATTTTTAATATTCTAATTATTTCATCATTTTCCATCATCAATATTAAGTAAATAATTTTGATTATTTAATTAATTTATCATTTCAATTCATGATGGAGCGTTCATGGCTTCCCAGCGGTCATTTTTCTAATAACAACAAGAATCATGGCAGGAAATACCCTCAATCTACACAACAACATGGGCCCATCAGCTCACACAAGCATCACCCACAGGCAAGATATCGTCCACATGCAAGGCATTTTGCAAATGCAGGTCATTTAGTCAAGCATAGATTCAGAAGACCCAACTGGGATCCATTTCGACCCCACCATAGATTCACAAGTCCCAATTGGGCTCCATTTCGACCCCACCATCGTTTGGTGCGTGAGAAGCAACCAATCTTTAATATTTGGGAAGAAGAAGAAGAAGGGGCTTATAGCTTGCAAGAAACTGATTGGATATTTATGCACAATCGCTCCTATGAACACAACCCACAGTTCTTAAATCGCTTGTATGAGGCAACACAAGCAGATTATAAACATCTGAAGCAAGATAAACAGTCTTTGCAGAAAACAGATCTAAGAGTCACGAATAATAAATCGATGCACAGAGAACTAGAAGTTGCTAAAGGAGTAAAGGATAGGTTAGAGACCCAAGATTCAAAAAAAGATCCTAACAAGGTCCATTTGTCTCATACAAGAACGCAAAATGGTAGACAAGAGAAGGAAGAAAATGCAGATAATGGAAGGAATGAGACGCAAGAGGTGTACATGGGGAATGGTGGGATTGGGAAGCAATCTTCTCATGAATTTGCACAGATTAAAGGTGGTGAGGATTGGTCTGCAAAGCAAGATTCAACGAAGGGTAAACAGAGCCATAAGAAGAAGAAAAAACCAAATAAGAGGAAATCAAGTGCTAATAATTAAAAAGTTTTGCAATGGAGGCGTAAATAGGTAAATTAGGTTGATCCTCCCCAGAAGAAGGGCATAAAATACAAAGTTGATCTGAAGCAGAAGAGTATTGTTAACATCACATTTTCTAAAGAACTATTGCAACCTCAAATTCAGGACCTTTGCCAACGGGCATTAATCTGATCTCAAAGGGAAAAATATACTGGGTTCATCTTTTGAACCTGATAAAGGGAAGAACAATGAGGAGTTAGCAGCGGTGAATGTGGCAAGAGGCAATTTTTTTGACATATCTGTTGAAAAATTCTCTGATTTAGTGGCATCTTTTTGTGAAGTTGGTCGAAGGCAAGGGCAACAAGTGATTAATCGACAAGGTTTTGTAGAAGCCAAGAAGTTAAGGTATGTCAAGGTAAGTAACATTGTATTATGTGCAAAACATATGAATGACAACCAAATTAGTAAGTCTACATGGGATTGTGCAATCACGTCCTTTGCCTCATCATTGTTTTCAAACCAAATAGAAGACATTTTTAAGCAATTGATATTTAATAAAAATCCTATTCAGATTAACATTAAGTCATTGGTAGAAAGATGTTCCTTTATCTCCTCAATGTCCTTAGGAGCATGATCTCAGTAGAAGGTATTAATTGAAGGAAAGTCAGACAGTGAAAATGTTGAGTTTCTAATTAATGCTAAGGAAGACATTGTGAAACATACTAATACTTGCCCCAACAAGGAGGGTTGCCCTGATAACTTGGAAGAGCTTGTAGATAAGCTAGTGTTTTCAATTGGTTTAGATTTATTTGATGGTCTAACAAAAGGGATTTTAGTTGAAGATGATGAGTTTGTACCAATGCAGGAGAATTAATGTCATGTGCTTAGCATTTAGGAATTACTAGAGCTTGAAAACATGGGAAATGAACTTACACCAACTTTTAATTATTCAAAAACCCTATCATTTGCTCAGATTCCAACCTCTCAAGCTTCAACAAAAATATCCTCGGGGAAACGTGGAAGAAAATCTAAGGCCACTAAATTAAAAGAAGAAATTGAAGCAGGATTACAGTCTACTTTGGATAAGATTTTATCAGTAACTAAAAGACCAAGGAGAGCATGTTTCTCTCCTCGACCACAATGAGGGTGATGTCTTGGAATGTCAGAGGCATTAATGCCTCTAACAAGCGAGCTCATGTCAAGCGCCAACTTGACGCTTTTGGGGCAGATATCATATTACTACAAGAAACAAAAACATCACAAGATTATTTTGAGGCAACAATTAAGAAGTGGACAAAATGGAAGTCAGTGCATGTACCAACTCAAGGTGCTTCAGGTGGTATAATCACATTATGGGATTCAAAAAAGGTTTCTATTGTTGAAGTTCATAGGGGTAGTAATTGGCAGTTGCTCAATGTTGTGAGTTTCGACCTCAAATTTAAGTTATTCAATGTCTATGGGGCAACAAATATGCAAGACAAGAAGAGGTTATGGGATGTGTCAATAGGCTTCATTCAATGTTTTGGGATTGAAAAAGTGATTGTTGCAGGTGATTTCAATGCAATAGTGTAGTCCCAAGAAAAAAGGGAGGTATATGTCCACCATAAAAACTAATGGATGATTTTAGTTGCTTCATATCTAACAATGTATTGAAAGATATTTTTCCTCTAAAGGGTAAATTTACATGGACTAACCGAAGGAAATATTTTCTGCAAATCACAAAATGTCTAGACAGATTTTTAGTCTCTCAAGATTGGATAATTGCATCATATAAAATGTTTTTAGAAATCTTGCAACTAGTGTGTTCAGATCATTATGCAATCTCTTTGGAGATTTCAGGCTTAAATCCCTTTGTCAAACATAATCCTTCTTGTAAGTTTGAGAAAATGTGGTTTAGACACCCATAATTTCTTCCACTTCTACGCCAATGGTGGGTTAGTACACCTCTTCACAGAGGCACTAAAATGTTCCAGTTTTATAAAATATTACAATATGTAAAACAACAGATTAAAATATGGAATGTGCAAGTTTTTTAAAATATTTTTTTCCAAAAAGAGGAAGTGGCAAAGGAGTTAGCAGAGGTCCATCAATTCATAATTCAACATGATTTGGATCCAACTACGTATGAAAAACAAAAAAAAATTACAGCAAGAGTGGGAAGAGTTAGGCAAGAGAGAGGAGATTTATTGGCGTAAAAAATCTAGAGAATTATGGCTAAAGGATGGGGATTGTTGGCCTCCTCTAATGGTTCAATAACTAAGACCTTAAAGTTATGACTTAGAGATTAGATATCTACACTAAGTAGTTATCTTTCTCATCATGAAGGTTCATTTCATTGTTAACCCAAGGATGTGAACTTGAAATGGGTCAGCACTGTCTGTGCACTAGGACTCAATTGTAGTCATCCTTATTCTATAACTAGAAAGGAACAACACTGAAAACAAAATGCTTAAAAGGAATTAACATAAGTACTAAGTATGAATCAAAACTAAACTGAGCATCAACAACTGAACTGAAATGGATGACAAAAATGTAAATCTCAGCAAACAGGCAGGAAGTTACTATGTCTGCCTTGGTTGTAGGAACAGTCACAAAACAAAGTTCCAATAGCTGCAAGAACAGACAACTGTTGAGATGGTAACTAATTACTGAACAAAAAAGTAACTATCAGACTAAATGGATGGAATTCTCATGAAGTGGGCCCCTTTGAATGAGTCTTCCCTAAGCTAACTTAGATGCAACAAATCAAAATATCATTTTATTAATCGAAATCATGATTACATCATATCAACAATATGACTGTATTACTTGAAACTAAAAATGCAAGTACAATATCATAGCATCCAACCTTGTGAAAAGGGACATCTGATCATCATTTATAGAGGAAAAGCTTCTAATTAACCCTAACTAACTAGACAATCGACTCCAACATAATAGGAGGATGCCATTTATTGAAAGCATGGAAAAGAGGGAGGAAGTTATGCATGCGCTAGATTTAGTGAAATTAGACTCCCCTCAACAAGGATCCAACACACCAACACCTCCTAGATTTTCTCAACTAAAAAAAATGATCATTTAAAAGGTAAGTTACAACTTCCACATGAGCTGGGAGTTTCCCTCCATTGGAAGTTTCCCTCCATTGACCTCTTTAATGACCATCTATTTGACTTCTTTAGCAACCGACCAGCTGGCATGAACTTCTTCCACTTTGCAAGCTTCATTTATATCTGCATCTTAATGTGAACCTACATAATGACATTAGCGTGCACAAAACAATTGCATATCCATAATCACCTTAGAATAACATTCATTCAATCACATGTAAAATTAATATAGATATATCAAATAGTAGGTTAATACTATCACAATTCACAAGGATAAGTTCATGCCCAAGGTTCATAGATTTAGGGAAATAACATAGAGAGTGTCAATAATCAGGTGCTAAAGTCCCATAGTAATAACAAAAAACATATGATAAACCCTATAAAAAATGAGTCATTATTTGGACTCATCATCTCCCCCCAACATAATGATTTGTTGGTTTTCCAACAGAGGAAACTCTATTCCTTTGCCTTGTCAAAGCTCTGAAGTCACCAATTGTTGTCTTCCTTGATCAACCTTTGCAGTATCTGAATTTGGATCCCAGTAGAACCCTTTCTTGTTTTTCAATCTACCCCACCTTGGCCTCTTTGTATCTACATCATACTAATAGGTTCTATAATCTAGTACTGGCCACAACATAATGGGTGGCTGAAATATCAATGGGAGCCAATAGTGTTGCTTCTTCCTCCAAAGATGTATGTACCTGGTGCTTCTTTTGCCAACTTCTTAGTAATTCTGTAGGGAATGGGGTTCAACTTGTTTTAATTGATCTGGAAGATCATTCCATCTCTATGATATAACCCCAATACTTTTTTTCATGTAGTAGCAACTATCTACTCATATTCCCGATATGCTTCATTCCTAGCAGGCATGATCCTGTTTTTGTACTATGGATTATAAAGAATTTTGTGCCATGTGTAGTAAATGTCTAAAGGGTTACTTGATTCAGCTCTTAGAGACAAGGGGGTATGAAGTTCTCTTTCTCTATATATTTTAAATTGCTGCCCCCAACTGATTTCATTTTGGATCCATGACATGAATGCCCTCAAGTGAATATCCCCAATGTATAACAATGGATTCCAATCATGGTCATTAGGAACAACATAATTATGCAAGTACAATTCACACAATAAATTTTTAACTTCAAGAGGAGAGGATTTGTAAGCTTGGAAAAACTCTTGTGGGGTTTCAATGGAAGGGTTTAAACCAAAAATAACCCTTAACAACTTAAAAGAAAGATGACACTCCTTTAAATGTGGTGCATATACCTGTGGAGGAGTTTTGCATGCCATCATTTGTGGTACTACAACCACCACATTGTCCACCTTATCCTTCAATGCAGTAATCTCTGCATTCTTTTTCTCAAATTTTTCATTTTTATTATTGACTTCTTCCTGTAGCTTGAGTCTTTCCTTATTCCATTCTTCCTCTTTCTTTTACATTTCATTCCATAAGTCCAGGGCTACTGATGCCCATGAAAAAGTATGAGGTTTGTGTTTCCCTACAAGGATATTTTTTTTCACCAGCTCATGTTGTTCAAATTACTCTAGTTCTAGTGGTTCTTGTTGTTCATCTTGCTCTGGTTGCAATGGTTCCTAACTTTCAACCTGCTCTGCAACAATAGCAAGCTCTGCCAACCCTATGTTTATTTGTTCCTCATAATCTTCTTCCACTTCTATATTTACCTACCCCTTAAGAGATTATGTCTCCTTCCTAGGTGTCCTAAGTCCAGGGATCCTTTTTGGAGGCATATCAATAGCTGACTCAACTGGTTTTGATTTCTTTGGAGGAATTTTATTTTTCTCAGCGGCTGCAGGATGACCAGTGTCTTCAGCTTTTCGTTTCCTAGGGCTAGGTTTTACTTTTTCTGTTTTTTGCTTCTTAGTCTTTCCTTTTCTAATTTCTTCCTCTCTCATTTGTTCTTCCTCTTTTTGAATGACAACCCTAGTGCAAATTGGAGTTTTAGGGAGAACATTGACATTAGGGTATGAGGATGAACTTTCTTCATCTGAATACTCTGATTCAGAGGAGCCAATTTCTACTATTGATTCTATTGCAGGAGGGTTTGTGCTAGGGTTTATGCCAGAATTTGAAGCTCCATGAGTGGTTTTAGTAACCTTCTCACCCCTACTAACCCTACGAGCTTGGGGCTGACCTCTAGGACCCACATTTTCTAATATGAACTGATCAATGCTCAAAAATTCTCCCCATGACATACTAGACACTTCTTGCAAATATTTTTCTACTAACAAATTGGACATATCTAACAAAGTGACGTTAATGGTTTGAACTAGGCATTGGGGGCTCGGGCTCATTCATCCTTGAAATGTTGCATCGCAATTATAGAAAAGAAGGGCGGAATGTAATCAAACAATGATGGAAAATAGAGTTTTCCCTACCTTTTTGTGTTTCAGCTGCCATGATTGCAAGAAGGTTGTACAACACATTTGGCATGTTCATCCTCCTACCATGTCTTATGTGGTTCAAAAGCTTAAAATGTACAGAATGAAGGCATGATTGGCGACCCTCGCAGGTAATATATTTGATAATGTAGACAACGACTTGTTTACATTTTTCTGGCAAGGAGGTTCTCCTTGTTCCTTGTTTGTCTACAACAAGTGGAGGATCACTAGGCTCAGTGAATTTTTCCCTAGCTGATCTAGCATCCCTAGAAGTAGGGTAGGGTTCTCCTTCAATAGGAAAACCTATTACATCAGCAATTCTCTCTTCAGTGGATATGACTTATAGCTCTTTCACCATTTCCTTACCATCAGAAAGTGTTTGTGCAAATTCCAAAGCAATGTCCTCATTGAAACTATCTAGTTTCAGAAAGTAGTCTAACCATCCACAATTTCTGAATTCGATCAAAGAGAGTGCATCCTGTAATATCACTTGGTGAACTATAGGTTCATTTCTGATTAGCTAACCTCCCATTGCTTCTACTCACAATCTGACAAACACTTCTGCAAAATCTTCTTTCTTGCAATCCTTCTTTTGAAAACCCAATTTTTTTTCGCTTCCTGCAACTCTTCTCTAGTGCTAGCGCCAATGTCGTATGACTCTTCAATTTACCTTTTTGATGACATTATGACTATGACTAAGACAATAAGGAAGAAATAAAGGAGGGACATCATTAAAGAAAATGGCAGTGACCGGTGTCATATCATACATGCAAGACGTCATTTCAACGATATCATTTCAAATTTGCTGCCATGCTGGTGCATGAATAACATGTATGACACATGGACACATGGGTTCACAGTCCCCCCCCAACCTAAATTAAAGCATGTGTTTGCACAGGATGGAATGTAAGTAGGATGTGATAGGGTAGAGTAATAATATGTGCTATGTGAAATATCAATATTAACGTACAGTAGTTAAACAAATGCATTTAAGATAATTAAGATACATCAAGTTGTTATAAAGAATGTGGAAGGAAGTACCAGTCACTAGAAAAGTATAGTTGAGAAATTAAATGAAGTGATGGTGGAGGTATGGAAGAGAGAGAAAGGATGGAGATGGATGGGCGGATAGATTTATTGATGGAGAAGTTAATTACCACAAAAAGTGGAAATCTTTATTATGATTGCATGCATACCTTGACTAGTCATAAGGATGGACACTAGGTCTGCTTCCTTCGACTACAGGAACTTTAGAGGTTTGGTGTTCAATAAATTGCTGTATGAATTCTTGTTTGGAAGCTGGTTTATGGTCTAACCTGAGATGATAACCATTGACCAAGAGCTTGAATTTGACAAGATCAATTGTTGTGAGTTGAACAACACCATTGAAGAAGACCTCTGCAAATTCATATGGTCCCAACCACCTGGTACGCAGTTTTTCTGCATTATCTTTATACCTGGAATCATAAAGAAGTTCCCAATCACTTGGTTGGAACTTCTTTTCCTTGATGTATTTGTCATGCCATTTGACTCTTTGGTTCTGCATCATCTCAGCATGATGGAGAGTTGATTTCCTCATCTCATCTAAGACATTTAATTGCATAATCACATCCTTCTTCTGTGCCTCAAATATGTCCATCCCAAGGTTTAGTGATGTTCTAATAGTTTTATGTTCAAACTCTATAGGCATCATGGTTGTTTTTCCATACAATGATTCAAAAGGCGTAAAACTAATGGTTGTTTTCCAAGTGGTTCTATAAGCCTAGACAAATTCTGGAAACCTATTTGCCCAATCTTTTATGTGAATTGCCACTGTTTTGGTAAAAATAGCCTCTATTTCCCTATTTGTTACCTCAAACTGGCCATTGGATTGAGGGTGATAGGGTGTAGATTTCCTATGCCTTACATTATATTCATTGACCAATGTTGTGACAAGAGTGGATGTGAACTAAGCCCCTTGATCTATGACTATCTCTCTAGGAACCCCATACCGTGTGAATATTTCTTCATAGAGGAATACTGAAACTTTATTGTCTTTGGCATGTTTCGTGGCTTTGACCTCAACCCACTGAGTCACATAGTCAGTGCAAACCAAGATGTAATATTTTCCATTTGATGGTGTATCAATTGGACCTAAAAAATCAAGTCCCCATTTATCAAATTATGTGATAACTACTTGAGGGTATAGAGGCATCTCATCTAATTTAGTTGGCCGACCCATCCTCTGACACCTATCACACTTCCTAGTGTACTTGCATGCATCCTCATGAAGTGTGGGCCAATAATACCCTATATTGAGAATCTTCATGGCTATTCTCTTAGCTTCAAAGTGCCCTCCATAGGGTTCATTATGACATGCATGTAGTATATCATAGGTTTCATCCTCTCTTACACATCTTCTCATCACATGATCTAATCCAATATAGAATAAACAACCTGCAATCCATGAGAATGGAAAAAAATTCTCAATAAGAACCCTTCTCTCTTTTGGAGAGAAATGAGGGGGAACTCTCCTTGTAACTAGATAATTGGCTATATCTACATACCAAGGTGTGTGCACACTAATGGAGAAAAAATATTCATCAGGAAAAGAGTCATCAATGACTTGAGTGTCCTCTGGTGTAGTCAATCTAGAGAGAAAGTCTTCCACAACATTTTCCTTACCTGGTTTGTCTACAATGGTGATATCAAATTCCTGCATTAAGAGAAACCACCTTGCTAGCCTACCTGAAATCAAGGGCTTATTCATAAGGTATCTTATGGCTGCATGTTATGTATGGAAAAATATATGATATCCTGTTATATAATTCCTGAACATGTTAAGAGCATAAATGATTGCCAACATCTCCTTCTCTGTCACTATGTAGTTAAACTCAACTCCTTGTAGGTTCTTGTTGAAAAAGTAGATTGCATTCTCAATTGCTCCCTCCTTTTGTCCCAAGACATCCCCTATAGCATAATCACATGCATCTGTGTGAATATGAAAAGGGAGTTCCCAATTAGGGCCTTTGAGTACAGGGGCATGGGTTAAGGCTATTTTTAAATCAGAGAATGCTTTATCACAATCCTCTGACCACTGGAACTCGATATATTTATTTAGAATATTATAAAGTGGTGCTTCCATATTACTAAAATATTTTATGAAATTCCTATAGTATCCTGCATGCCCCAGTAAACTTCTAAAATCTTTTTGCTTGAAAGGAATAGGAAGATTGGTAATCACCTCAATCTTGGCTGGGTCCACTTGAATTCCTTTCTGAGAGATATAATGGCCAAGGACTACTCCTTCCTGTATCATCATAAAGAATTTCTCATTGTTCAAGGATAGATTATGGTCCTCACATCTCTACAAGACCTTTCTTAGGTTTTCTAATGCTTCTACAAAATAAACACTATAAGTAGTAAAATCATCCATGTAGATCTCCATACAATCATGTGATATATCTAAGAATATACTAATAACTACTCTTTGAAAGGTTGTAGGTGCATTACATAAACCAAATGGGAGTATTGAATAGGAATAAGTCCCCCAAGGATAGGTAAAAGTTGTCTTTTCCTGATCTTTAGGTACAATTTGTATCTGATTATAACCACTGAATCCATCTAGGAAGGAAAAATACTGCTTTCCTACAAGTGAATCCAATATTTGGTCTATAAAAGGAAGGGGAAAATGATCCTTTTTGGTGGTAGAGTTTAGTTCTCTATAGTCAACACAAAATCTCCATTTACCTCTCTTTTTAGGCACAATTACCAAAGGAGACACCCATTGGATGTCTGAGATAGGGTAGATAAATCCTGCATCCAATAACTTCTGTAATTCTGCTTTTTCAATCTCCCTCATTGCAGGGTTGATTCTCCTTTATGGTTGCCTTGCTGGTGTGCAGTCGTCTCTAATATAGATCCTATGAGTACAAAGCTTGGGATCTAATCCTTTCATGTCATGGTAGTCCCATGCAAATTCATACTGATGCAACTTCAGGAGGTTTGTCAAGGACAACTGCTACTCTTGGCTCAACTTGTTAATATTTAGATGTTTTCCCTCTGAAACTTGTACTTGTGTGGTCAACTCAATCATGGTTGTTTCACTAATGCTTGGAATTTTTAATTCATGTGGCAACAATGTATGAAGCATATATGTTGTTGCAAGAAATTTAGGTGCAGGAGGACCAGGTAGAAGTGTCTAAAATAGACATACAGAAGTAGATTCATGAGTGGATGATTCTTCATGCACTTCACAATGGTTCTAAAATTTATGGAATAATATTTCATCTTCTTCCTAAAGTTGCATGAAAGGACTTATACCTATCATCATGAGTTGTGCCACTGAATTGACCTCCTCGGCCTCTTCCCCAACATGTGGCCATATGGGGTTGTCCATATCATGGGATGGTTGAGCAAGAGGGTAGAGAACAATATTTTTAGTGCTTCTCCCATTAGAAATAGTCATGTCCCATGACCGACATCTAATGTAAGTATCTATTGTAGCTAACCATGGCCTACCCAGAATAATGGGATACCCTCCTAATGTAGCTTTAGAGGAAAGGATCATGAAATCTATTGGATAATCCCAAGAGTCTAGAGTAACAACAAGGTCTTCTACTATACCATTTGGTTTGAAAGTGGAACTGTTAGCAAGCTGCAGGACAGTAGGAGTAGGTCTCATATTTGTAACATTCAGTTGCTACAGGATATCCTTAGTCATCACATTGATCGTTGCTCCCAAGTCTATTAGAGCATTCTTTACTTGGATTCCATTGATGATGACTCCAACTACAGGACTACCTGAGTTAGTATATTTAGGAACAATGACTTTCCCAAGCATGATATCTGCCAATTGTCCCACCACATGAATGGTAGTGGGGTCCTTCTTTTTCCTCCCTGGATTCTTGAGACATTCTTCCTTGATTTCCTACATATATGGGGACTTGGCATGGAACAAAGGTATCTTGACATGTGTTTTAACTAATCTTATCAAAAGTTATTTCTTCATTTTCTTCCTTTTGTGAGGAAATGGTGGGTCTTGATCAGACTGTTGAACTGGTTCAGGATTCTTGGGCACACTTGACTGAGCAGGTATATTAGATAGATTTTGATGCTCCTCTTCTTCCACAAGAAGCTCTAATAGGAGTGGAAGGAGATGACAAAGTGGTTCCTGAACGCAGATGAATATCATTCACACTCACAACATATGTAGGAAATTGGTTAGGATCTACAGAGTAGATTGGCTGTTTCTGTGGTTTGTTATTTGGGTTAGGTGTGGTGAGCTAGTAACTGAGTAGGTCTAGGTGTGCTAGAGTTTGAGTTAGGAGGAGGAGGCATTATGGCAGGTTGTTGAGGTTGTAGAGGAGGCTGCATGTAACCAGTTGTCTGGTTTGGCCATTGTTGTCCTCCCCTCCATTGGGATGTTTGTTTCCAGTTTCCTGGAGGCTACTGTCGATTCCCCTGGAATTGCTGCCACTGGGGTGGAGAGTTTTGGTAATTGGGTCAAGTATTTGGAGGGTTATTCCAAGGCTGAGGTGGATAGCCTCCAAATTTGGATGGGTATGGGGGTTTCCATTGATTACCAGATGCATAAGAATTGAAATAAGGTCCACTAAAAGATAATGGATCTGATGGCATACCTTGTCTTGGAGCCCATGGTCTTCTTTGTGCAATGTAGAAAACTTGTTCATTATCAACCTAAATTGGCCTGAATTCTAGTGGAATCTATTTGCTATCAATGTTGGCTACCATTTTGCATCTGCAGTCCTTTTTTCTGCAATGAGGACAATATTCTGCCAACATTGCCTTTGACTCCTCATGTTTCTTCTTTGCTTGAAGTGTATCTAGCTGAGTAGTCATATTGTTTATGATATCCTGCTTGAAATATGCCAACAAATAAGTGATTTCCATCCTTGAGACTCCATTAGTGGAGGATTTACCCATAGAATATTGGTAACCTCTTCCTTTCTTTAGAGCTTCCCTGGAATAATTCTGACATATCTTCTTAATATCATCCCAGGGAACTTGGGTGATATCTCCTCCTCCTATCAGATCCAGAGCATCAATGCATTTTTCATTGATCCCTCTAAGGAAGAGTAACTTTTGAGACTCTTCATTGAGTGCATGATGTGGATATTTCTATAGGAAAAACAAAAACCTTGAAATATAGTCCTCTAAACTTTCATCTTCCTTCTGGTGCATCCTGAAGATATCATCTCCTCTCATATCACTGCCCCTACAATATTCTTTATACTTCTCAAGAAACTTTGTTTTTATATCATCCCAATTCTATACAGTATTCCTACCTAAGCTCATAAACCATCTTAACGTAACTTCTTTCAAGGTGGTAGGAAACAATTTAAGCCTATGAGCATCAGTAGTATAGTCATAGATTCTACAGAGGATATCAAACTCAAACAAGAAAGTGTCAGGGTCTTCTGTTACAAGCCCATAGAACTTAGGAAGAATTGAAGTAGGGATGTTCTTGAGATTATCAACTTCATTCTGGTGAGTGATAGGAAATGGAAAAGATGGTTGGTTAGGTCTATTTGGATTTGCACCAGCCATATCTGCTTGATGGAGTGCCAAAGCTAATGGATTCTCAATCAGGTTTTGGGTGGCTTGGTCTTCAGAGGAAGTTTCAGAACTGATCAAATTGGGGAATGCATCAGCAAAAGGATTTTCCTCCTCTTTTTCTTCATCTCTTGGAATATTTTGAAACTCAACTAGCTGGTTATTAGGATTAGGGTCATTAGGAAGGAATCTCCCATGAGCATCTCTTCTCCTGCCTCTATGCATGCAGTATTAACTTAGTATCAACCAACTCACACAAAGAATTGGTGAAAGAATAGCAGATCATTACTTTTCTCAAATGAAGGGTATACTAGGAACAAAATTAAAAGATACTAAAACAAGAAAGAAACTAGAAATGACTCCAAAGAACTTCCTAGTTTGACACCATCCCTGACAACGGTGCCAAAAATATTGGCCTCCTCTAATGGTTCAATAACTAAGCCCTTAAAGTTGTGACTTAGAGATTAGATATTTGCACTAAGTAGTTATCTTGATCATCATGAAGGTTCATTTCATTGTCAACCTAGGGACGTGAACTTGAAATGGGTCAGCACTATCTGTGCACTAGGATTCAACTGTAGTCATCCTTATTCTATAACTAGAAAGGAACAATACTGAAAACAAAATGCTTAAAAGGAATTAACATAAGTATTGAGTATGAATCAACAACTAAACTGAGGCATCAACAATTGAATGAAATGGATGATAGAAATAGAAATCTCAACAAATAGGCATGAAGTTACTTTGTCTACCTTGGCTGTAGGAACAGTCACAGAACAGAGTTCCAATGGCTGCAGGAACAGACAACTATTGAGACCATAACTAATTACTGAACATAAAAGTAACTATTAGACTAAATGGATGGAATTCTCACAAAGTGGCCCCCCTTGAATGAGTCTTCCCTAAGCTAACTCAGATGCAACAAATCAAAATATCATTTTATTCATTGAAAGCATGATTACATCATATCAGCAATATGACTGTATTACTTGAAACTGAAAATGCAAGTATAATATCAGAACATCCAACCTTATGAAAAGGGACATTTGATCATTATTTATAGAGGAAAAGCTTCTAACTAACCCTAACTAACTAGGCAGTCGATTCCAACAGAATAGGAGGACGCCATTTATTGAAAGCATGGAAAAGAGGGAGGAAGTTATGCATACGCCAGATTTAGTCAAATCAGACTTGCCTCAACAAGGATATAGTACAACAACACCTCCTAGATTTTCTCAACTAACAGACATGATCATTTAAAAGGTAAGTTACAACTTCCACATGAGCTGAGAGTTTCCCTCCATTAACCTCTTTAATGACCATCTCTTTGACTTCTTTAGCAACTGACCAACTGGCATCAACTTCTTCCACTTTGCAAGGTTCATTTATATCTACATCTTAATGTGAACCTACATAATGACATTAGCGTGCACAAAACAATTGCATATCCATAAACACCTTAGAATAACATCCATTCAATCACATGTAAAATTAATATAGATATATCACATAGCAGGTTAATACTATCAAAAGTCACAAGGATAAGTTCATGCCCAAGGTTCATAGATTTAGGGAAATAACATAGAGAGTGTCAATAATCAGGTGCTAAAGTCCCATAGTAATAACAACAAACATATGATAAACCCTATAAAAAATGAGTCATTATTTGGACTCATCAGGTACCATAACACGAAGTATTTTCATGCTTCTTCCCAAATCAAAAGAGCTTCTGAATCAATATTTTCAATTCAAGATGTTGAAATAGGAAGTTGGATTACAAATGCAAAGGAGATTCAAAATGAAGGGGTTAAATTTTATAGGAACCTCCTTGCCCCCTCTAAGAATGGTCCAATTTAGGAAAATCAAGATGAACATATCTTGTTGGATGCAATTCCAAATACCATCTCTTAGGAGGATAATGAGGGGTTGATGAAGCCTTTCACTTTGGAAGAAGTCAGGAAGGTAGTTTTCTCCCTCTCTCCAGACAAGGCACCAGATCTGAATGGGTTTACAACTCTATTTTTTCAAAAATGTTGGGATGTGCTAGGTTTTGATTTGTTGCAAGCCATGGAAGAGTCACAAAAGAATGGCTCAATGTTGAATAGTTTTAATGTGACAAATATTGCAATTTTGCCAAAAATAAAGGAGCCAAAGACTTTTGCAGAATTTAGGCCCATATCATTGTGTAATATAGTTTATAAAATCTTCACAAAGGAAATATACTTAAGATTACAACATCTTATCCCCAAAATCATCTCACAAGAACAAGGGGGCTTTGTCTTGGGTAGAGAAAAAACTGAGGGTGCATTGGTTGCACATGGAGTACTTCATTCTATTAATTCCAATCATCTATCTTCCTTCATTGTAAAACTTGATATGATGAAAGCGCATGACATGGTAGATTGGAGTTTTTTAATGAAAGTGTTGGCTAAATTTGGATTTTGTAGTAAATGGTGCAAATGGATATTATCTTGTTTGTCAGGAGCCAAATTTTCAGTGATTATCAATGGTATTCCTTCAGGCTTCTTCAGTGCTTCACAGGGTGTAAGACAAGGAGACCCCTTATCCCCTTTCCTCTTCATTATTATGGCTGAGGCTTTAGGTAGGACAATAAAGGAAATACATAGATTGGGTTGGTGGAAAGGTGTAATTATTCCTCACACTACTATTTTAGTTACACACAATCTCTTTGCAGATGATACATTGCTTTACGCGAAAGGAACTATTGCAGAAACTAGGGAAATAAAAAGGGTTTTGGACTTGTATTCATCAGTATCGGGGTAGAAGAAAAATGCTCAAAAATCTAAGGTTTATGTCTTCAACACTAAGGCATCCATCAAAAGTAAAATTATTCAAATTTTAGGCTTTCAAGAAGCAAAACTTCCATGCACATATTTGGGAATCCCATTCTTTATGGGAGAAAACAAGTGTTCTTATTGGTCTAATGTCATAGAAAGGATAAAATCCAGAGTCTCTGCATGGAAAGCCTGTTGGTTATCACTATCAGGTTGCATCTTGTTAGTCAAGTCTATCTTAACAACAATCCCCAACTACTTTATAGCAGTCCTTAAAGCTCCTAAATCAATTATTGATCAAATTGAAAAGGTTATTAGGGGTTTTTTATGGAAGGGGAATATGGATGAGGGAAAAAAAAATCCTCTAATTTCTCTAGATAGTATGTCTTCTGAAAAGCTCAAAGGTGGAGTTGGAATGCATAATATCTCTAAATGCAACATGGCTTTTGGGGGAAAATTGATTTGGAAAATGTACAATAAGCCTCATTCTATGTGGTGTCAAATAATGCAGGAAAAGTATTTAGAATCTCAAAATCTGACAAGAATTTTTACAATATCCAATCCTCCAAATGGATCTGCTATGTGGAATTTCATGGTGTCTTGTCAGAAGGTGGTCACATCTTACTTGTCTTAGGAAGTTCATAATGGTGAAGATGTTCATTTTTGGAATGACTCTTGGAATGGTCATCCTCTTTTTAAAGATTTTCAAGATTTGCAGTCAACTATCCCAGTTTTGTCTCACTCATGGGGCACTAGGCTGATTGATTATGTTGATTCGATAGAATTGGTTTCAGGGAGGGTAAAATGGAAGCAATTTTTGGAAATGCAAATAACAGAAGGTCAAAAGGACTTCATGCATAAGGCCCTGGCTAAAAGAGTAGTGTTTTTGTCAAGATCTTCTGATAAGATTGTTTGGGACCCCTCCAAAGATGGTAATTATTCAATTAAGCAATGGTATAAAGCAATCCTTAATAGAGATGCTCAAATTCAGTCACAAAGAGCCTTCCCCTTTTCTTGGAATAGTATGGTCTTGCCAAAAACAGGGAGTTTTGCATGGCTAGTGCTATGCAAAATGGTGTTAACAAGTGAAATACTTAATAAGTTAGGAATTACAAAACCCTTTAAATGTGTCTTATGTGAAGAAGTTTTTGAAAATGTTGATCATTTGTTCTTGCAATGTCAATTTGCTTAGGACTGTTGGAAGTTTGTGCTTCACAAATTGGGTTTTTTTACTCCATTGCCAAAAATAATTTGGGATCTATTTCAAGCTTGACCTGTGTTATATAAATCCTCCTTTTTCGCATGCATTTGGTGCCTAATTACAGCTACAATTCTTTGGGAATTATGGTGGGAGAGTAACAAATGCATTTTTAGAAAGATCTCTTCTTCAGTTCAGAATGTTTAGTGTATAATTGAGAAATCAACTTTAGAAGTAGTTAATGTTTATGTTCAAAGTTATAAGAATGTAAGTTCTCTCTTCACAGCATGGGATGATAGCATACTAAGGAATTGGAAGGGTATATGTATTCCATTCAAAGGAGTTTGCAACAACCTCACAAGCCCAAAATTGATAGGGGTCAAGTTAAATGGCAACCTCCAATTTCAGGTTTTCTCAAGTTGAATTTTGATGGAGCTTCGAAAGGTAATCCAGGAGTGTCTGGGGCGGGGTCTATATTAGGGATTCACATGGGGTCTTGAAGGCATCCAAGTCAATTGCTCTTTCTATAGGTACAAACACAATTGCAGAAGTAATGGAGGTTCTTCATGGTTTTTTTCTTGCCAGATAGCTAGGTATCTCTAGAATTCACATAGAAGGAGATTCATTAATAATTATAAACACATGTAAAGAGAGATCATGCTATAATTGGAACCTAAAGTATGTAATGCAGATTGTTTGGAGGTTGCTTGATAAGTTTGAAGCTTTTCATATATCTCACATTTATAGAGAAGGGAATAGCCTGGCAGATCTCTTGGCAAATTGGGGGTGCCAAAGGAAAATAGTGTCTATTTTTGGAGAGAGTGTCGATGTTGATGCTTTTCCAATGTTAGCTCGGATAGTATCCAATGAAATGTGTGCATAGTGTAATGGTGTGGTTGGTGCATTCAAAGTGTAAAAATGCTC
Organism: Sequoia sempervirens; assembly: GCA_007258455.2. Taxonomy (NCBI): domain Eukaryota; kingdom Viridiplantae; phylum Streptophyta; class Pinopsida; order Cupressales; family Cupressaceae; genus Sequoia; species Sequoia sempervirens. Next base: position 747,415,071 of record VDFB02270651.1, on the reverse strand, counting down.
CTTCAGTGTTACTTGTTCATGTCAGAGAGACCTTGAAGATCATCCCCTTGATAACCCGAAGACATGCTATATCGACACGACCTTGGCTCATTGGTGGGAGTTTAAGTGGTGTCCATTCAACACAAGAGTTTTCCAATGATATACTCTACAGGTTTGGAGGTTGCAGAATGTGCTCAAAATGGAACTTTATTTTCTTTTGGTCAACTAGGGTTTTATCAGATAAATCCTATCCATTCTTGTTCATTTAGCTAATAGGTTTCTATTTTGATGTTGACCAATTAGCGTAGGTATTTGGTTACCTAAGTGACAACTTATGTCATCGTCTTCATATGTATGACCAGCCCCTCTTTCCTAATTCACCAGTCAGTGAGACTCAGGTGATCGTCTCTTGACAAATCGATAATATTCTACTTCAGCGTGACTTGTTCATATTGGCAAGACCTTGAAGTTTGTCTCTTTGATGGATCAATAACATTTTATATCGGTGTGACTTCAGACTTTCGATGGGAGTCTAAATGGTGTTTGACCGATGCACTGATGGTATGCTTATCAATGGGACTTGGTTAGCTATTTCATGTCCCTCCAATACTCTGATGGTGGGACCAGACTGGAAGGGAGTGAAGGTGAATGATGGCGTGTGTGTGGGACCTAACATATGAAGGAAAATAAGGTAAGGACATGTGGCTACAAATGATTGGTGTAGGTGTTTCCACTAAGGTTATTTTTCATCGGAGAGACAAAGGAATATCGACAGGAGAGATTTAAGTCCCCTCGATGCAGCGGTAGTATGGGATGAATGTAGATCAATGGATGAGGATGAAAGTTATTCATCGAAGGGAGATCAATACATTGATGGGAGAGTTTTGGTGTCTCATTGATACTGCAATGGAAGTTGAACTGCATGATGTGTGTTGTGGGTCCCGAAAGGTGACGTTTGTCAATAGGTGGTGGACATTGATTGGTCGACAAGGTGATTCACATCCTTGTTGTGAATTGCGAAGTGACAAGTTGGTGATGACTGGTATGGTGGGCCCATGCACAGTGTTAAGGCTTCATCAAAATGAATTTGAGGATATCAGAGAGAAATAATTCCCTATCCCACTGACATAGCGATATGCATTGCACAGTCGAGATGAAGCACTAAAGTTGATCCAATGGTAAAGATCAAGGTTAGAAGGCATCGATGAGACATAGGGACATTAGTAGGAGAATATAGTTGGTCCCCTCAATACTCCAATGTGAGACCCGAGTGATGACACAGGTGAAGTGTTGGCGACATTCATCTGGAAAATTGGCCTTCTCACAACCTTTTGTCCTAGTTGTTCTACAGGACCTGCAAAATTGTCTTGTCGATGAACTAATGAGATTGTTTCGGTGTGACCGGGTGTCATCAACGAGACTCTATCTTATGTCTCCTCAATAGACTGATAACATTCCCCTCAGTGGGACTCTCCTCTATTTCTCTTCAACGAACCAATAGACTATGGTGGGACTCGAGTTGTCAGGAGGAAAGTAGTAATTGATACAAGCCATGCTGACTCAGCAGTGGGGACCACATGGATCAGTACAGTGAACATCCAAAGAAGGCATATGTTGTGTTCCAGGGTGAGAACGATTTTCACAATGTTATACTCAAAGCTTAGTTAGTCTGGGGTATGTAGTTTTTTATCAAGGGGTTTTCAGTGTTTTGCACATAAGCTATTTGGGCATAAAAGGTTTTTGGTTAGGGGATGTTGGGTATCTAGAGTTATGTGATCTTTTGTATAATCGAGAGTGGTGCAATTATATATGTATATGGGTTGTTTAGGGTCATGATTAGGGGAAATATGGTTTAGTTTAAATGGGGCCTATGAATTCTCATGTGGAAGCTTTTATGTTTTCAATTTTGGCTAGCAAGAGCCAATGTTATTCATTTTTGTAAATTTTATTATATTATATTAATATATATGCAAGCTTCTTGCCTTTTGCCTAAAAATAAAATAAAATTATCATTTCCTCTTATCCACACTAATTAAATAATTTTTAATTATTTAATTATTTCTAATTTTCTTTCATCAACTATATTTAATTAATTTATCATTTCCTCTTATCCACACTAATTAAATAATTTTTAATTATTTAATTATTTCTAATTTTCTTTCATCCACTTTAGTTAATTTTCTTAAAATTATTTCTAATGTTCTTCCAACCACTTTGATTAAATAATTTTTAATTATTTTATTAATTTCTCAATTTTCTTCTATCCACATTAATTAAATATTTTTTAATTATTTAATTAATTCATGCATTCTTCTCATCCACTATAATTAAATAATTTTAGCTAATATTTCCTCTAAAATTAAATACATTATTTTTTAATGTGACTTTTCTATCTTTAAATTCTTTTAACAATAAAAAAAATCAATATTTTTATTTATTTCCAAATTATATCTTCATCTCATGCACTTGAAATGAATGAATTAAATAAATTTATTTAGTTCTATTTATATTCTTCTATCTCCTAATTTAGTGAGTTGATTAAAACAACCTTAGTTCACTCTCACTCATCTCTTCCATACATACACTTAACATTTTAGCTCTTCATCTTGACACATGTCACTTGCACACTCATCATGATCTCTCATTCAATCTCATCCATTGATCTCTCCAATCATTTTATACCTTTGATCAGGTATCTGTGAAAGATATAAAACACTCATCATTTAGCCATTCAAATTCTCCACGAATTTTGAAATCTCTCCATGAATCTTGATCTCTCCATCAATTTTGAGAAATCAAGTCATATTTGCATCAATGTTTTTATCAAGTTATTCCAAGCTAAGAGCAATCCACATATCATTATATAAATATTATTATCACATACAATGGAGTAAGGTTAGGAACATTTGTGGAGGTAAACTAATTTAATTTGATTTCTTTTATGTTTTGTGCATACACTTTCATTGATGTAGTCATTTATTATTGAATTGGGTTTTTATTGATATTTCCACTTCAAGATTTGATAACATTATTAGGCTCACACTAATTTCCACCCATAAACAAATGGGAAAATATAGGTGGTTAATATGAACTTGGTGTAACTCATAATAGGGTATAATAAAGTTTTACCCTAACAAAACTCAATGTTCACACTTAAATTTTTCTCATTTATCATCGTGATTGATCATCAATATTTGTAAATCCAATTTAAGCTTGGTATTCCTAGTCATTTGAGAAGGTTATTGTGTCATGGTCTTATTATTTACTTAACAAGTTGCACATGTTGATTGAGGTTGTAGTTTCTCTTAAATAGAATAATATTGAGGTTTGACATTGTTAATAGTTGCAATCAAGAAGGAAATGCATCAATATGGATAAATTATTGAAGGAACACTTTTCCAATGGCTTGACTATTTTTAATCTCCACCTGGGGTCTTGAAATTGGTTTGAGAAATGATCATTCCCACCCAAGGAATAATAGAAAAGATGAGTGAGACAAAGCTTTGCTTTGACTTAAATAGATTTTTTTTGCTAGTAACATGAAAAATTGGTTAAAGTATAAGTCAAGCACACTTTTTTTATGTTTGATCCACTAAAAATATCTTCTATCTTGGCATGATGGCTTAAATAGTAAAAAAAAAAGCCTAAAGGTTTAAGTGAACACTTAAGTGCAATTTTATGGTGACTTAATTGAGTGGAAACTCCACCTAATTTGGTGTGATGACTTAATATACATAATTTTTCACCATAAGTCAAAAAACATGTAATTTATTAATGGTTGGACTATCATATTATTTTCCCTACTCTAATAAAATTGGCTCAAGTGGTGGGAAATTTGACCCAACAGTAGAACAGTGGCAACAACATTATATGGCTCTACATGGGCATGATTTTGGTGTGGTTCAATTGTTATAATTTTTTGATAAAAAAATTAAATGAGTTTAAGTGGAAGAGACATTAATTGGTTGTGGTTTATCTACCTTTCTTTTTTGTAAGGAATGCTTTCGAGTTGGAAAATCCATAGAAGATCTCCACGAAACATGAAAAATTCAAACTTAGCTTTATAGAAATTTGTATATTTTAAGATTTTGAGGGAAATTGTATAAGAGGCATAACAATTATACATCAGTTGGACCAATTCATAACAAGAGATTGCATTTATAATAATACAAATTATATCATTTCACAATTTTTCTTATCACGTTTTGTATTAATTTAGTGTATCCCTTGCCTAGGTGTTTCCCCCCTTTTAGCCTCTTGACTAACCTTAGTATAACCTTATCCCTTTCCTTTTCTATTCTCCATACATGTTTTCCCTTTCTCGTGTGTCTCTTATCACTTAAGTTTCCCTTAGTTATCATTCCCATCTAATGATTATCCTTTCCCAATCCTCTCATTTAACATTTATGACTATCCTCATGTGTAGTGAACCCTTCTCTTTTCCTTCCTAAAATACCACTTTTTGTAGCTTATCTTGACATAAAATCATCACCCTTTGAAATTCCTCTTTTCCCTTATACTTGCTTAGAAAATTGGGCTTCTCAAATATAAGGACATTTCCATAGTGATGAGTGTATTGAGTTGCAACATAGTCCTTGTCTTATTTTTCCACCAAAAATTTAATGTATAATTCCCTATGGATTAATATGATTCTACTTGTTCCCTTCTTGAAATATTAGCCAAAACTTTCAAATACCCCCTCTCCCTCATTTTAACACATGAAATTATCAATTCCCTATCATTTTTTGCTTTTGAGAAAATTCTTCTCTTACATTGGCATTGCTAGAGCTATATATATTTGTAGTAGTTTTGTGGTTTTACTTTGAATCTCTAAAATAGTTTTTAAGGCTCATGGACATTACATCAAGCAATTTTATCTCATTGGGTCCTTATTTCCTATAGTTTTTCCTACCTTAGCCATTTTTTCTTCCCAATTCCATTTGATTTCACTATTTGTTTGCATATTTCCTCTCAATATCTTTCTCCCTTTATCCCTTGTCATCCTTAATTCCTTCCTAATTTTCTTTTTTGTCATTTGGTATCCTTTTTCCTTCTCCACATATCTCTTTCCACCTATTAGTTTCTATAGCCATTCAATTTTCAATTTCTATGCTTTGAATTTGCATGATTCCATGATTTGGATTTTACGATATATTTTACCATTATTATTTCATGTGGGTTCACATTTGAATACCTAGAAGGGGACTAATTGAGGTAAACCCCCCTTTAATTATTTTTGTTTTACATGGGTTTCTACATTAAATTTTTGTTTGCAAGTAATTTATAGAAGAATATGTGAAGATCTAATAGGTGTACTTGAAGACAAAAGTGCTCTAGAAAAAAGAAAATGAAGGTCCTCAATGAATTTTAATATTTTATTGATATTAGATTGTGTTACCCCTTAGGCACCTCACTTTTAGATGGACAATTATACACAATCTAGTTTCATAGTATCAACAGGTTATCTTTGTTAGGTGAAATCTTTTCAATTAATTAATTTTTTGTTGTCTTTTGTATGCAATAAGTTGCAAGTGGACTATTCATTATCATGAGAGATGGGTTATTGTGAATAACTACTCATGAAACATGGGTCAATGAGTTTGAATCAAAAAACTACACAATTGAATCTTGATAGCAATATCATAACTTGACACGTACAAATATGATGTAGACCTGGGAGGCTTAACTCGATCAATCTGACAACTTGTGTCTTAGAGGCATCTAAAAAGGTTAAGATGACCTATCTGAACAATCTAAATCACTCTCAAAGTCTAGAAAACAACAGAAATTAGATTTCTCAATTTCACCCCTTGAACCCTTGTAGTAGTGCAAACCTAGTTTTTGACTTCTAACTCCAATATCCTCCAAAACACTTGGAAAAAAAGAGATGGATTCAGATACCCATTTCAAGGCTGTAAAATGTATGTGAGTCCCAATATCAACTCCTTTGGACCAACATGGAGATCCAACACCCCTACCATGGAAAAACCTAGTGAAATAGGCCTCTTTTTCAAAGAGAGTACCCTTAAAACTTCTCCAAACCCTCTGAAACCTTGGGAAAGTAGTTAAAATGCTCAAAAACCTCCAAATCCACCATCATATTTATTTGGTATGGACAAACTCAGGCCAAACTTGAAAACCCTTATTTTAGGCATACATCATGAGGGTTTATTGAATATGGTACTTCCACAACCTCCCAGACCCTAAAACCACCTTGAACATAACCTAATAGCCCCTCACATGCTTAAAATTTCATAAAATATGACCTCCAATGCAGATTTTATCAAACTCTAGGCTTAAACCCCTTTTTTACATGCATTTCCCTTCACAAAACACTCAGGAACAACATTTCTCTAATTCTCATTTCTCTCCTAACACTTAATTCATGCATCCTAAATGTAAAAAATACTCCATAGGGCCCCTTACACGAGTTACAGTGGCCACAAAAAGTGTAAGGGCCCTTTACATCATATTTAGATCACAAAACCCTCAAAATAGGGGTATACCAGCTGTGCACAAGGAAACCCTTAAAGAAAGCTACAAAGTCTTTATTAAGCCCTAAAACTAGATAGTAATCAATGTAAACACATGCCCCTAAGAGGAAAACAAGATTACATAGCATAAATCAGCCTGTACGGCCTGTGCAAGCCTACAAATAAGAGAAAAAACACATAAATTTTAGAAAAAAACTTAGAATTTCTTATTGCCAAAGCCTTGAATCTCGAACCAACATTAAAAATGATGTCTTCATGCATTTTTAAAGGCATCTCCATCTCAACCACTGACCAACTACCCCCTAACTGAAGTTTGAACTACTTATGACCGTTGGAATTCATAATTCCACCTTTTACACAATTTAATGCACTTACAAACTTAGTGAAGTATTTGTACATTATGACCCCCCTAAAACCATACAAAAGGCTTGGAAATAGCCTTAAAACATTAAAAAACTCCAACCTTGTACAAATATTTGTCAACACAAAAACTTGCCTTCAAAGGCTACAAAATAAGTATTGGTCCAAGACTGAATTCTCCACTCCATGATCACTAAACACAAAAACCTTATGCTAAGACATACTCAATGGTCTTGAGTGACCTTATTCACCACAAAACATGCTTGAAATATCTAAACCTACCTATTGACCACCCTAGTTATCATCAAATGATTAAGCATGGAGGATGAGGTGTAGGTGCTCCTACACCAAAATACCTCTTGTAAGGTTAACCCTTGTGTGCCTATCACCACTTGTTCCTCCCTTGTTGCATGTTTCAATTTATGAAACCAATTGATGCACAGTGTGATTTTATTTAGTATGTTATAACATCAATTATGTTGTAACTTAGGAAGATTAACCTTTTCTTGTTTAGACTTTTGAGAGAAATGTGTCTATTACTATCAAAGAGTTAGTATAATTCCCTTATGCATGTTCAAGTTGGGATGCTATTAATTTTATACCTTATTACATGTTTTACATTTGATCATGTTGTTGATATTCTAATAACTGAGCCTAAGACCATGGATTGTCTAAATTTAGCATAATTATGTTACATGGACTATTTAGTATTATCAATTTGGATTGGAGATGGTTTGATGTAGTTTAAAACTAGGAGTTAATATTGGTTATTGAAATGTATTCTCAAGGAATATTATGAATAAAGTGGATTTAGTTTGGTAAGAGATAAGGAATGGCATGATGCATAACTTAGTTAAGGAATATACTAATGTGTATTATGTCTTCTGACAAGGGATACTACGTGTGAGAGGGCGTAGGGACCTTCAAAAGTTATCAAGAAGTTTGAAGAGATTGGTAACCAATCCTACATTGATGCTACTGAAGGTAACCTTAATTCAACTAAAGGTAAGATTCAGGTAAGGTATAAGTGGTAGTTATATATATTTAAAGACATTTAAATAATAAGAACAATGTTGAAAAACAAAATAGATAGATTAAAGGGTAAATACCATGTTTATATTTTCATTTCCTTCAATGGTGAAATTTGAATTGATACAAATATTAAGTAGAACATAACCTATATGGATTGTCATTTATTAAATCATGAAATGATTTTAATAAGATTTATGAAATTTAATGATTAAAGTCAATTCTTAACCATGTACATATTTTGGATATAAAAATACAAATGTTGTGATGATGTGCGGGGAAATGAGTGCTAATGGGAAGGTAGAAGGGAGAAGCATCTAAACCCCATTGAGATGCTTCATTTATTGAAGTATCAAGTCATGACAGATGATTGTGTAATGAGTCAACATGGTTGTTTGATATGTCTAGGTTTTCTTTTTATGACTTGAGTCAATGCTATTCTTTTGTTGTATCTTGTGGAATGATTTTTGTGTTCAAATTCATGTGTCTTGATGTGAGTTTTTTCAAGGCATATGAGTTCAATTAAATTTTAGTTTAAAAAGGGATGTATATTTTATGTGGTTTAAAAGTGTTCTAAAATATTAATTTTAGTTGTTTTTGGTGTTTTTTAAAACCTTAAGTATATAACCAAGGGTTAGGCACACTTTGGAGACCATAATTCTTTTCATTAATGAGTTTTGACCCTATGTTTTCTTCTTTTTTTCACTGTGACGAAAATTGGAGTCTAGGGTTAGGTTTTTAGATTTTTCATTGAGAGGAGAAAATAAAAAGACGGTGAAAGTGAGAAAACAGTCATTATTTTTGAAGGAGAAAAAGAAATAGCTATGGAAGAAAGAGTTTGGAAGGGTTTTGAAGCAAGAAGGAAATGGAGGAGGTCAAGAAGAAGAGATAAGTCTTTTTAACCTAAGCTTTCTATTGTTAATGGTTGTGGAAATTTTGTTTTGTATGTGAATGGATTTATGGTGTTGCTTAGTTAAGAAACTCATATGAGTATGTCACTTATGTGTTGTTTATTATTTTGAACTTGTAAATATTGTTGAGAAACTCATATGGGTATGTCTTTAACTTTCCTTGAGGGTTGTGGGTTGTTTATGTTGTGAGAGCTTTGGAGTTTTGGTGTTTCTCCCTGCTCGGGAGATGGCTAGAGCCATGCTATGGATTTATGATGCCATATTTGGATGGGTGTAGAGCTTGAACTTCTCTTCCAATGGCATGCTACCATAGTGCTTCTCTGATTTTCTCTTAAAGATGGTTAATGGAGTTATTTCATGAAAAGACATATATATATATATAGTATTGATGTTCATCCTTATAACAGGATTTAAAAGAAAATATTGTAAACCCTTCTGCTTTTAAAAGAAGAAGGAATGATGTAAGTTATTTTAGAAGAGGTTTTAATAAATTTCTTATATCATTCTTTGTTATTTTGAAAAGTGAAGAAATAGATATGAAAACTGATATAAAATAGAGGTTGCAATATTACAAGTGAAAAAGAAAGAATAAAATTTTTGCTTGTTTTAAAAAGTAAATTTGAACCTTCACGTATGCTCATAAATTTACTTTTAAATGTATAATATATATTTATATATGGGGTGTATATACTTATACCTATATTAATTACTTTTATTTATGGGATGAATATACACCTTGTAGATTATGTATTTTGTGTATATACAATTTAAACATATACATGCAAATATGATATATTTCACATATTATTACTAACATAATAAACTTTCATTATGCATTTATATTAATACTAGTTTAGTATTAATAACTTTAGATTAATATTAATTTAATATTTGAATAATATATATGACCATTCAATTATTATAAAACTAAAGGTGTATTTTAATATATATATATATATCAATATTAAATTTTATAAGATTAAAAATTATTTTAAATATTATATATGATAATATTAAAATATTATAAAATTAAAATTTTATTTTGAATTTTTGAATAAAAGAAAGTAAAAATTAATTAATTAATTAAGGGGCCGACCTATGTAGAGGCGCGACCCTACACAGGCAGCCTAGGTGGGTGTGGCCCAAGAGGTCGCAACCCCATTGCAAGCCACAACTTGCAATGGAGGTTGCGAGCTCCTTGGAGGCCATGACCTCCCATGAAAAGGGGGCTTGACCATCTAGTTTTTTAAAAATAATAGTAACAAATAATGAATAATAATTACTATTGTAAAAAAGTAATAAAACCATAAAAAATAGTAGCAGTTAATGTATATCTTGGCTACAAAAAACAACACAAACCCATAACAAAAAAATATATAATGTCTTAAAAATTCGTAAAAGTTGTTACCTGCAACACAACAAAACAAACAATCAAAGATGTGGAAATTAAAAATCATCGAAAAACAAAACAAGAGTTCATGTAGGGAGTTCTCAATGGGAGAAAATGGTATTCAAAATGGAGGAATAAAATTAATATAAACCTGTAAATACAAATGGGAGACAAATAATCCCAAACTCCATGAGAGTCTCCTCACCTTCTTCCTTCAAACTTGCAAAACCCAAATAAAGTGAAAATGAAAAGAGAATAGGTTAAAAGAGTATCCTTATGTTTTAGGGTTGCAAGTGAATCCTTAAGATCCAATGACCAAAATTAAACCTCATCTAATGACTGAGATTGAGTGCACACTCAGTTAACTCTAATCAATGGTTATCTAAATTAAACTTATTTTAATTTCTAATTAGTTTATGGTGGGGATCAATGGCACTAGGACCCTTAACTTTAAGTTGTAACTTAAAGATACTTTCATAATATTTAAATGTGCATTAAGAGATTTAATAAATTAAATTAAGTCACTTTTGGGATATTTGCATAGAATCCTTGACTTTATAAAATTATATTTGAGTCAACCTATACAACCTACAAAATAATCAATTTGTTTTGGGAATATTTGAACGCAGACTTGAATCCTTATAAACTAATTAAGTTATTTATAAGACATTTAAATAAAAGTTAAATGTGAAATGGGAATTAAGGTTACATAAAGGAATCCATTTTATTGTGTTGCCAATTATTAAGATTAGATGTTAATAATATTTTCTTGTGATTGCAATCAAAATATCGATATATAAATAATATCACTGGTTATAACATACATATGAGAATTTAATAAGTAGTGTCCATAAAATTTAGCAAAGAGTGATTTTAATATGGATCTAACGTAATCATTATAATAATATCAACATTGTACTTGAATAAATAAATAGTGGCATTTACTTAAAAATTAATGTATGTATTACAATTGAGTATCAATATTAGTATTTAATAACACTATTAATATTAAAATTCACATCAACATTGATAGTAATGGAAAGAGTGTTAAATGAGGATAACAATTTTAACGTCATTCTTAGCATCAATGAATAATGATGTTAATACTAAAATATACATCAATACTGATACCAACATTATTATTAATTGAGAATGTAAATAGTACTATGAGATAATATCTAGATGCTATAATTATTTTAATTACAGATTACAATATTCTGGGAGTAAATTGTAAATCCTATCTCATTTATACCAACCATTAAATATTTAAATTTAGACTAATATTATACTATTAGCAGAAATAGTAATAATATTGATGAGATTAGCGATGTCAACCTAATACTAATGTTAAGAAAAGATACTATTAATGATAATATACATCCTGTTAAAGTCTATTTCGACGAGGATGACTGAACTTATCCTAAAATAATTAATATCACTATTATTTCAAAAGCAAGTGAAGTTGGGGATAAGAGTAATATGTTTATTAAATATAGTATTACGAATCAATGATAATAGTAAATACCACTAATAGTGATACAGTTAAAGGATATTAATGTGGCTAGGTAATAACTATATTGCATTAACTATTATTTCTTTAATGAAAATGAAATATTAGGAATGACAAGTAGATACTAGAGCAAGATATCACATTAGTGTGTTTTTTAATAAAAGAGGGTAAATAATTTATTGATCCAAGAAACCAATACAAAGCAAGAAAGTACAACCAATCCACCAAGGGTCAAAAACCAACAACAGAGCCATCAAGCAACTCCCAATAAACATCTCATATCCTCCATAACTAGATCCTCCAGTTCCTGAGAAAGATTCTCAAGAAGACATCCCCAGTCTCCCACATTCCAATTTCCCATCCATTTCAATGCCCATTTAGCCAAACCATTGGCCACCTTATTCCAATCCCCTAGGATATGGTAAAAGGTGATAAAATCCATGACTCCACCCAGAGAGATGATTTGTCTAATCACCACAACCAACTTCCTATTCACATCCTCTAATTGATGCTTGTTTAGCAAGTCAATCACAATATGAGAATCATATTCACAAATTATCCTTCTCCAACCAAGGTCACAAGCCCTTTTCAAAGCTAAGAGAATAGCCAGAGCCTCCATGAAATTATTAGAGTGCCTACCCCTGTATTCTGAGAAGAAGAACTCAACCACTCCAGAACTATCTCTACTAATGCCACCAACCCCAACATGGCCAAGATTAGCTCTAGAGGGCCCATCAGAATTAATCTTCAACACCCCAAGAGGAGGTGACCTCCAATGACCATCTCTCAAAACCTTCCCTTTGGTACTCTAACCCAGACCAAGGCTAGGCCCATCCTTGACACAAACTGGAAGCCCCAAATGTTGAACCACTCCTATGTCCCTAGGATCCATGGAGACCGAAAGATCACACTTGGCCATCAAATTCTCTTGAAGAACCCCAAAAATTCTTAACCAAACTTGTTGCACCTGAAGCTTCTTATCCAAAAAGATCCTACAGTTGCGCTCCAACCAAATATGCTAGATAATAAAGGTAGGACCAATTGTCCAAGCTATGTGGAGGAAGGAAGCCTTAGTAGGAGAATTCCCTAGCCTGAACCAAAACTCAACCAAAGAGGAGGTGTGCTTACATGATTGATTCCAAGCATCCCATAAGAGATGTCAAATCGCCCTAACAAAAGACCACTTAAAAAAGAGATGAGAAGAATTCTCATCACTATTAGAGCACAAGACACACATGGAGGGGCCTTGAAAAACACACTTCCAAAGATTCTCCTAGGTCAGACACCTATTATAAATCACAAGCTAAGAGAAGAAATTGCATTTTGGTCGAGATAATTTATTCTAGATCTACTTCCACCAAGGGACCCTCGTACACCCAAAAATCTATTTATCTAGCACTTGGTAGCCAATAATAATAGAGAATTTACCTTTTAGGTTGTGACCCCAAGCCAAAACATACCTCTCTAGAAGAGAGTTGTAGGCCCTACCAACCAAAATACAAGTGAGATCCTCCATTGACCCCCTAAGAGGTCACTCATGCGGGTCCTTCCACCTGTACAAAGTAGCCAAAGCCAAAACTTGAGGGGTTTTGAAATCCTCCACATGACTTCATCGAATCTCTAGAAAATTCCTACATAAATCCTGCAAATGAGGGTGTGTTGAAATAATAGGAGGGTGCCCATCCCATGAAGATATCACATTAGTGTGTTATAACTTAGAGTAAAAAAAAAAATTGTTGTGTTGCATGTTCACATGTAAAAATTGTGGGCATGTCATTTGGTATTAGAGCATCCAAGTTGCAACATCGAGAACTCTGGGTATCGAGTGGGTCTTAGTAGTTTCATATGGTGGTATCGTACAAGTTAGTGTAGGATAATTATTTTAGATTATGAAAATAAATTGAATAAATAATTTAATTATCGCTGTGAAATTATCCTTGGGTGGAGAATAATGTAATATAAGTAATACACTTTCACATGGCTTGTAAGGATAAGTAAAGGTCAAAGTTATTATTGCTAAATAGTTCCCTTGAGTGTTTAAATCAAAATTACTAACTTGTTGAAGGTGACCTATCCTTGTGAACTTAAATTATTATTAAAATCATACAACTTTTAACCTTAAATGGATAGATAATGTTTCTTTGGAACACGTCAAATTTGTAAGCATGTGTTTGGCTCATAGAGTGATAATGCATTGTAATATAATTTATGAAAGGAGCACCACCTTATTGTCTTTCATCTGATTTTAATTTTTAGTTCATGAATCATGGCTATTTAGAAAATAACAAGACTAACTAAGGAAAAACTAGTGCAAATAACAAATGTTCTTGTATAAGCTCTTTCCATATACCTCCTTATAACCTTGAGAACTAAGGGACATAATTGTTGTATATAAAATGTAAATATCATCTAGAGATCTTGGTTGGCTAAAGAAACCCTATTATAACCCCATAATAAGAATAAATAGTATGATTATCAAGAGTAAGCCATTAGAACATCCTCCCTAGTCTTATATTGAGTCTTATTAAATGTAAAGAATACTATCTATTAAAGTATAAATTAGTTGACATCATTGTAAAGTTACAAGTAGGACTTGATAATTGGTTGAGAATTGAACATGTATTTAACCTTTAAGACACTTTAAACTCTTAATCTTGCAATTTCCTTCTATAACTTAAATCATGATCAAACATAGATGCTACTTAGGCTTGTTTCACTTGAAGGAGATTAAAACACTAGGTATCATGCAATATGGTTGGTGGGATAATTTCCAAGTAATGAAGTTAATGGTTGGGAGATCCTCTCCTTCCTATAAGAGAACATAAATAAATTTAAAAAGCATGAATTATTCCACTATGGGAAAAACAATAGAAGCTACAAAACTTCTTGGGAACATAGTAATTAAATGGGAAATTATTCAATGAGGATTTAAAGGTACATTGCATTTATCATATTGTTTCAAATATATAAAACAAGGTTTATAGATCATAGTTGTTTGGAAACTAAAACTAATAGTTTATGTAAGAGTTTGTAGGTAAAACTAAATAAATTATGTAGTAGTAACCCAATTAAAGTAGAAGGTAGACATCTTCTTTACCACAAATAAAAACATGAAGACTCCTTTTGAAGAGAAAACAATTAAGGTATGGTTAGGATCGAACATTGCTAGAACATTCTATTCTCACATATGTTCCTAGAAATTGAGGACTCATTAGTGCATAGATATGCAAGAGAAATTTGTTAGTTATACAACTATTAACTTTTTTCAAATACATATCATATCCATAAGCTATGAATATTTATAGATTAGATTATTTTAATATTTAATTTGAAAATAAGTAATCAAATATGTTCAAATTGTGTGGAATTTAGTGATTGAAGTTATAAAATAGACATATCAATTTCAATTGATGATGTGTGTTATTATCCTATTGATTAAGGAGACCATGTATACATGAATTGTGTGGGAAAATTGTGTAAGCATTCCATTTTCTTGGGAATTTTCACTTTTTACATTTATGTTATTGTATGTTTTTAGATAAAACTTTGGTATATGTATATATATGTGATTAGAAAATGTGAGATGATTCAAATTTAGAATATTGAAATGTAGAGTTGTAAAAGATTATTTTGGATGAATTATTGGAAAATTATGCATTGAATTATATCTTCCTTACATTGTAATGCTTCTTTTATCAGAGTAAAAGTTGACATTCCATCTCCAAGCTGGAACTTCATCACAAACTTATTGTAAACTCCTATAGCTAAATGAACATTCAACCATGGAAGATGAAACCTTGCAAACCTAGTTATGCTAGAAATAAAGAATAATTATGTTGATTATAGAAAACACAATTATCCTCCATATATATCACTTAAATTGACAATAGGAAACACAAATGAGTATTCCTAGTAAAATCTAGATGTGGTTAGAAGTGTGATGTCTCATGTATGTTAAATTTTAAATTGTGATCTAACTGATAGTTTTGATTAATGGGGAAAAATAGGTTTTGAGGGGACCCAAAACCCCTTACAAATAGGTTTTGAAGGGACCCAAAACCCTGTACAAAGAAAGTTGTAAATAGATTAAACTATGGATAATCAACAACTCGTCAACAACAACCATCCAAAAATTACACTAGACTACCCATGCTTCAATGATTAGGTTTTGAAGGGAACCTTAAACCCTTTACACCTAGGTTTTAACAAGGACCTTGAACCCAACAACAAAAAGAAATTGCCTGATTCAGTTGGGCAATAACACACCCTACAATAGCCAGGACACAACAAGCCATCCGCTCAGCATTGAGCCACAAAAAGGAGGGCAATGAGAGCTCCCTTTCAAAACAATCAACCCCACCAAAATCCTTACCTCAATAAGAGAGTTACAAAGTAAGAATGAATGTATAGTAGCACTATTTTTTACCACAACCAGATCATCCAAACACCCCACCTTGATGGGGGAATTAGAGAGAATCACTGAGCATTGCGAAATGACCTTCATACAACACTATCCATCTTGATTCTCCAACCCATACTCCACCTCTATAGGAGAGAGCTCCACTCTATAGGAGAGGATAAAGCGAGAGCCATAACTACCAAATTCACCACTCTCCTGCATACACAAGCTCCACCTCAATAGGAACTAGTAGAAGAGAATATCACCTCCCAAAACAACTACAAAATACAAGTCCACCTTAATAGGAGAGCGCTCTACCTCAATAGGAGAAATCTTCACCTCTATAGAAGACAACAACTGTAGATACTAGCATAAAGGAACCACTCCAGTAGAAAGGGAAATCACATCATCCTTTGGAAACAAGAGGGCTTGGTACAGACTTTGGCAATGCCTCAACCAACAATAGTAAAATCCAACACCTCTGAGCATTCAAGATAGACATTAAAAAAAAACTTAGCCAACAGAAAGTAATAAATATTACCCCCTTTAAATTTCAAAATATTCATATTTTGAAAGGGGATCAAACTAAATTTCTTAAAAATCAAAGCTTCCTGGGATATCAAATAAGATTTGGAAAAAAACTCAGTCCTCAAGAAAAGTCTTCAACATAGACCAAAAAGACACGAACAAGCAGAAACAAGTTTTTATGGATAACCTAACCAACATCTTCAAAGCCAAAACCAGAGCATCAAAATCACCCTTCAGCTCCAAAAACACCCGAGTCTTGAATGAACACATCCTAGCCAATAAAATAAACTTTGGGTGCATCCCAGACATCAAGAGAAGCTCCAAAAAGAGAGCAACAAAGATATCTTTGAGGACCAAAGAACATAGACCAATGGGGAAACCTTCTACAACCAGGAAGACATCCACAACAACAACTAGAAGTGTGAACCACCACTCCACCGAAGTCTTAGTAGTAGAAAAAACATTATGCACAACCCTCTTGAGACCCAATAAACCCATGAAGGGGAGATGCTTAGATTTAGTGCCAGAGGAGAAAAGCAGCAACCCATCCAACACTATGAAACAAAATCCATAGGGAACAAGAAACACTTGCAACCACGATCCCAAAATAGGGTTTCCCCAACAACTATTAACACCCAGACTCCCAACACCAAGAATTAGCATGGGAGGCTGAACCCACGAAAGAAAAATAATAATAAAACTAAAAAAATAGGTTGGGATAGCAACAAATCATGGAAAAAAGAGCCCCAAAAAAGGATAACAAAAGACAAAGATGCATAGGAAAAATATCCCACAACCAACAAGAATAATAAATGTAGCACAAGGGAAAGGTCACATTCCAAAACTTCCCAACAAGACGACAATAAAAACTAGTCCCTAAACACTACTCCCCAATAAGCCAACGACAACAACCAACACCACACCACACCTTCCCAGTGGGAAGAAAGCAACAAAAAAACTTGCAATAGTGCTTCCCAGGCCAAAGGCAATAGCCAACACCATCCCTCAACAACCCAAGAGGCTGACAACAGCAGCCATCCTTGCAATAGTAATCCTTCTGCATCTATAGAATCATCTCCTTCCTCTCCAAAATCATCCCCTAATTTCAAATTCCCCCCCACTCCTCTTTGTACTTCCCCTCCACTCCATTGATTATTTTTTGTAATTGAATAGATCTAACTGATAGATAAAACTATGATTAGATATAAGTTATAAGATTTAACAAATACAATGGATAAATTTAGAAGACCCCTATTGAGTGAATAAAATGTGTGTAATTTAATTTTGTGATAGGATGTGGTGAACACCATATAAATTGTATGTGTTGTGGACTATGGAAAGACCAATAAACTTTGTGTTGTGCCCCAAGTGTGTGATACATAATATCCAACTTGGGATAAGGGTGATGTGGACATCAAGTATGACCTACCTATGTATACCCTTTGAAACATAGAAAAAGGTAAGTGAATGGATGTGATGTATGTGAGGGTTTAAACACACTTACACCTTCTCTATTTTCATTAGAAAAAGAGATCTCCCAAGGATAGGGTTGACTTTCAACCTTGAGGTGAGTCAACCCTATTAGGAGGATCTATTGTTTTCTTATGATAGAAATGACTAAAATGCACTTTTGGGCGATAAAAATAAAATACTAAATAAACTTAATTATGTGATGCAAAGATTGAAATGTAGAGTTTAAGGATAGCACAAACAAAAATAGTAATTTGTTGGCATATCTAGGAAGTGCAGAACATGACAAACCTACCCAAAAAAGTGGGTTTTGAGTGTCCTACAAGGACTCATTCACCCAAGGGCGAACGAGTCTTTGTACAGGGTTTTTTCTTAGCTTCAAGGGTCCTCTGGTGCAAGATATAAGCTTCTATTTGCCTTAGGTTTCACTATCGAAAAGTTAAAAATAAATTCGAGATTTGAGTTTCCTTGGCTTGAAAACTTTGTTAAAAACTTTGACAAATTAGTAAAATTGCTCCTTTGATCAATCTTCAACCCTTCTTCACCTGTAAATCTACACATACAAAGAGAGGGGAAAAATGTTTGTTTTTGGGTGAATAGGGGTTTTCCTTGGTCAAACCTTGGTTTGTTAATTAAACCTTGATAATGAAATAATGACAAAATGAAAGGAATTTGATGAATGAACAATACTATGTCACAACTCACCAAACCCTTAATGGCTGCCCTTAGAGGAATGAAGTCTAATAAATCACTCTAAGGTCTGGATCTTGCATGAATTGGCTTGATTGGATGTTTGATTTGACACTTGATTTGATGCTTGATTTGATATATTTCTATAGATGAATTTAGTGTACCTTCCCTTTGGAGGCTAACCCCCTACACAAACAAGGGGAAGGTACTAGGAAATGTATGGAGGGGTCCTTAGGAAGGGCCTCGAGACCATCTTTCCTATTATGATTATGGAAATATGGTATGTGGCTTCATTGGATACATGGTTAAATGATGATATGGGTACATAGTGATGACACATAGACTCTACATTTACTTAGCATTTTAGGTTACAAAATCTACAATAATATGGTAATGTGGGCTATTCATCAGCACTCTACACAGTTCATCCTCATAAATTCTGTTGTGTGAGCCTTGTGATGTGAATCTTGTGTAGTTAATTGTGATGTATGTGTTAATAACAAGTGTATGTGATGTTGGCTAATTATGTTCTAAGTGATAGAGATATGTATAAATGAGATGATGCTAATTATTTCTTGAAAAATAATTGTGGAGTGCAATTTATTTTAAAGAAGTTTTAGTTGAAAATTATCATTATATGTTAACTATTTATGGCGATATTATTGGCATACTATATTGATGTGGATCTTATATACATCTGTGTGACTTTACTTTAGATGATCATTGTATTAAGTGAATTGATTGTGTGAATGGTGTAAAAATTTTGTGTTGAGAGTTGCATGGGAACTATAGTCTATGGTATGGCCTTTCCTTTCTAATACTTGGTTGCTAACATTGTGAAGGAAAATATTTTAAACTACGCTTCATTTTTATACTTTGATTATCTTCGGGAATATAACAAATAATTCTTGACATATTCAACAATTTATGTGCATGATCATATTAGGATTATATTTCCTAAACCTTAGAGAGTTCCAGGAGGAAGTCTACTCTAAGGGGAGGGGAACGTAAGGTCAACCCTTGTGTGCCTATCACCACTTTTCCTCCCTTGTTGCATGTTTCACTTTATGAAACCAATTGATACATAGTGTGATTTTCTTCAATATATTATAACATCAATTACATTGGTAAGTTAGGAAGATTAATCTTTTCTTGTTTAGACTTTTGAGAGAAACATGGATATAACTATCAAAGAGTTAGTATAATTCCCTTGTGCATGTTATAGTTGGGATGCTATTAATTTTATACCTTATTACATGTTTTACATTTGATGATTTTGTTGAGATTTTGATAAATAAGCATAAGACCATGGATTATCTAAATTTAGCATAATTATGCTATGTGGACTATTTAGTTTTAACCATTTGGATTGGAGATGGTTTTATGTAGTTTAAAACTAAGGGCTAATATTAGTTATTGAAATTTATTCTCAATGAATGTTACAAATAAAGTTAATTTGGTTTGGTAAGAGATAAGGAATGGCATGATGCATAATAGTGAAGGTAGGGACCTTCAAAAGTTATCAAGAAGTTATCTTTTGACAAGGGATAATACTTGTGAGAGGGCATAGGGACCTTAAGAAGTTATCAAGAAGTTCGAAAAGATTGGTAATCAATCCTACATTGATTCCAATGAAGGTAACCTTAATTCATCTAAAGGTAATATTCAGGTAAGATATAAGTGGTAGTTATATATGTTTAAAGATATTTAAATAATAAGAACAATGTTGAAAAAAAAACTAGATAGATTAAAGGGTAAACACCATGTTTATATTTCCACTTTCTTTAATGGTGAATTTGAATTGATACAAATATTAAGTAGAGACTATATGGAATGTCATTTATTAAATCATGAAATGATTTTAATAAGGTTTATGAAATTTAATGATTTATAGAAATTATGAACCATGTACACATTTTGGATATAAAAATACTAGTGTTGTGACGATATGCAAGGAAATGAGTGCTAATGGGAGGGAAGAAGGGAGAAGCATCTAAACCCCATTGAAATACTTCATTTATCGAAGTCTCTGTTGCAGTTTGGTTGTCATGTCAAAAGTTCTATGAAGAGTGTTCTAATTAGGTTGTTTGGTTACTAGAGTCTCTGAGAAAATGCTCTGCATTTTTCCACTGATGATTTTTGCTCCTATGGTTTTGAGGATAGCTTTATGTTTTGTCAAGGAATGTGTGATCCAAGTTTCAAATAATTTGAGTTATCGAAAAGGTTTTTTTGACAGTGGAAAATTGAAGACTGCGTTAATTCTATGAGGATGTTCTCAAAGGTGTAAAGGTTGGGTTTGCATATCTATGCATTTGAAGATATGGTTTTGTAGATCAAAAGTTAAGTTCATTGATATGTGAAGGTGTTATATCCAAAGTTCCATGTCAATAATCCTTCCATAGAGAAAGTTAGAAGTGACAGTGTACCAGACTATGTTATTCAAAGACTAGTTTCTATGTCTGTTGGCTTGCACCAACTTATTACTGCATGAAGTTGTAGAAGGGATGTATTAGAGTGTTCTTGAATATCATGTAATGCTTGTTTATGTTCCAAAAAGTGGTTTTTGGCTTCTCCGATATAGGCTATGCTCCAAAATGAATGTTTTGTTGGCTTGTGATCTTATTGAGACCAACTAAGGTTTGTTGATGGTGTGTGTCACAAATTCAAGATTGAGCGGAGGTTAAAGAGTGATTGAAGGTGCTGCATGGGTCATGTTGACTCATCTAGGAGAAACATAGATAATGTTTTATCATTCTTACATACCACCAATGGATGTGAAGGCCAACAAGATACATGTTACATGTTTTCATGTTTATGGTCAACCTAATTTGTATTTGCAAAGCGTACAAATGATGCTTATAGAAGATCAAAGTTGTGAAGTTTTTTTGAGACCAAGTTAAGCATGTGGTGGGATCTGCAAGGTGTTTTCCTCTTACTGGTGTTGTGTGTAGTATTTTGGGTCTTTCCCTCTACATGTTTCATGTTGTTTTATCCCTGACCGACTTACAAATGTAATATATTTTTTTATAGGCTGACATGTGAAATGTAATCAATGTAATATCATGTATAAATTTCAAGCCTATTTGATCTAGGGGAAGGTATGATGACAATTGTGTAAGTGACTAAAAGAGAAAGAGAAGTTGTGGTAGATCTTGTCTGATTTCATTTTGATCATATTCCTATGAAAAAAGGCATGTGAAGAAGTGTGCTTAATTGTTTACTGGAGGCAATGAGCCGAAGGAAATAACTTCTTAATTTCTAAAAGAAGCAGGCTAGTAGGAAACTGAGAAGGTATTTGTAGAGTTAGAAAAGAAGATCTGCAATCATCAAAAGAGATTGAGCTTAATTATTAGTTTCAAGAAGTGGAATGATTACCATTCTGTAATCATTCTTGGTGTATGCTCAAATCAAGGAGTTGTAGTTTCTTTGGGTTGTATCCCTAAAACAAAAGTTGTAAATGTTGATTCTTTTATGAGGTTGGATTAGGGCAGGGTGATGCTACAATACTGTGTCTCACTTTTGGCATGTGTTGATTTTTGCCTGAAATCACTGTTTTTAGAAAAACTAATGATTTAAGTCTTGAGGGACTACATCTAAAGGGTTTTAATTGAAGAGGGATAGATAAGACCCCCTTAGATCAAACCCCATTGGATAGAACCCCTATAGTATTAAATCATACCCACAATGGAGTCTCCTTCACAACTATCAAAATGTTGGCAAAAACCACTTTTTCTTTACCTTTTGAGGGATTAAATAAAATCATTTAAAAATTATATTTTTCAAGATTGTAGCCCTTGAAACTAGCTTTCCAACAAGTATAGGTTTGATATATTTTCATTTTATCATGTATTTAATTTTCAATTTTTACTAAACATAGGTTTTTCTCTTAACATCAAGCTCTTTGTTGTGCAGAGGTGGAAAGATAGTAAACCATTGTAATTTTTTTTTCAAAAAATACCCATTCCCTAGATATTGATTTCCTTGTTTCACCCAATGAAGAAAAATTGGATTTCGATATATACACAAAAAGTTAGGTTGTACGAAACACACATATGTCCAAATTAAAGTTACAGTGACTTCAAAAATTAATTTAAAAACAAATATGTAACAAAAAATTATGAAAAAATATCATTTCCCTAGATATTGATGTTGAGAATCTATTCCAAAAATTAGAATTTAATCCTTTATAGAAAAAAAATTATGTTGTATGACACAAACATTACTTTCTAAAAATGTTGTTTTCTATCTAAAACCATATTAAAGGAGATGTTGAAAGATTCATGATTTATTTTGGAAAATTGAAAAAAAAAAATTTAGAATCTACACACAAATTGCCATAAATCACTAGTTCACATCATCTTCAAATTCTTTATGGTTTAGTTGCTATAGGTCTCAGATGAGGAAGATTCAGTTAAAAATATTGATGTAAATGCCCAGAAACTCCTAGCAATTTTTCTCACCATGGTTTTTCCCCTGTGGAGTTTTCCATGTATATCTGGTGTTACACATAGTCTTCATCTTTCATGTTCTTATTTATACGGTAGAGTTTAAAGTATTTGATTGTTTAGGAAGTTTTGAGATTTGCTAGAATATTGATTCACGCTCCCTCTCAGTATTCGAGTGTGTTCAACGATGGGTATTATCACTAAGTTCCTTATAAGAAGTCTAACAACTTGAGGAAGATCTGAGATGGCACATGAAGTTTCTTACTCACAAGGAACCTAGGTTTGATGGAACAAATTGTACTTTCTAGTGATTCAGGATGGAAACCTATATGAACTTTTTAGGGTTTGGTATTTGGAAATCAGTCAAGGATGGTTATACTATTCCTGTTATTCCTCCTACTAATCTAACAGAGATTAAGGCCTATGAGAAT
This sequence comes from Sequoia sempervirens, assembly GCA_007258455.2. Classification (NCBI taxonomy): domain Eukaryota; kingdom Viridiplantae; phylum Streptophyta; class Pinopsida; order Cupressales; family Cupressaceae; genus Sequoia; species Sequoia sempervirens. Next base: position 747,391,435 of record VDFB02270651.1, on the reverse strand, counting down.
AATGGAAAGGCTAAGAATGCTATCTTGAGTGGGATTGCAGACTCTGAAATTGTAAAAGTAATACACTGCAAATTAGAAAAGGAGGTCTAGGAAAATATTAGTGGCACCTATGAAGGAGACATTAAAATAAAACAATCCAAGTTGTAGATCTACAGAGGCAGGTTGGAGAACCTGAAAAATGTCAGAGGATGAATATATTCCAAGATATTTGCTCCAGGTAGATGATGTGGTCAATGTAATCAGAGGAATTGGTGAAGAATGGGAAGAACCAATGGTGGTTCAAAAGGTACTGAGATCTCAACCTAAAGCTTATAATCCTAAAGTATCTTCTATTGAGGAAGCTAGAGCTTTAGATAATTTTTCAATGGATCAATTATATGGTGCTCTCGTTACCTATGAAATGAGAGAGTTTTGCAAAGAAGCTCCAAAGAAGGAAACAACTTTCAAATCTAGTAAAAAGAAGTATGAAGCATCTGATTAGAGTAGTGACACTGATGAAGAAGAAAAATTTGTAAGGAAGTTTAAGAGGGGTACTAAAAAGTACAAAGGTAAGCTACCTTTCAAATGTTTTAAGTGTGGAGAGCTTGGCCATTTTGCTTCTAAATGTACCTTAAAAGATTCTGAAAAGAGAAACAAGGATTCTAGTAGAAATAAGTTTAAAAAGAGTCTCTACTCCAATGAAGATTCCTGCTCTTCAAAAGATGAGGAATCCAATGGTTTGGATAATGAGAATGAAATCCTGTTCATGGATGCTAATAATACTGAAGATGAATCTAAAGATTCAAGGGTTGTGGGGACTACTTTTCATGCAAAGGATGAGGTAAACTCCTAGGTGATTGATAGTGCATGTTCCAACCACATGAAAGGGGATAGGAGCAAGTTTATCAATCTTGTGAAGTGGAATGGAGGCATATTCAAGCTTGGAGATGATACTTCAATAGAGATTTGTGGAAAAAGGTATAATAAGGATTGATGGAAATCACAAGACATAAGATGTTATTTATGTTAAAGGTCTCAGGCACGATTTTCTTACTGTAAATCATATGTGCATCAAATGATACAATCTCATGTTCAATGAAAGAGGATGTGAAATCAGAAAAGGAAAGTCTGGAGAATTGGTGGTAGAAGGATCTAGGACTAAAGGTGGTATATATAGTTTAAAGGATGTCAATGGGAGAAGTTGTCTTCTGGGAAAAATAAGTGAATGTTGGATTTGGAATAGGAGAATGGGACACATCAATTTTGACAACCTTGTGAAGATCAGTTCATCACATGTGGTAAGAGATATGTCCAAGATAGTCAAGCTTGTAATTACTTTGTGTAAGGAATGTCAATTTGGAAAGCGAACAAGGATAAGATTCAAGTCTAAAGAGTATTCTTCTTCTAGACCATTGGAGCTAATTAATACTGATTTGTGCGGGCCTACCACAACAAAGAGCCTTCAAGGAAAAAGGTATTTCATGATTATATTGATGATTTCTCTAGGATGACATGGGTTACATTCTTAAAAGATAAATATGAAGCTTTTAGTAGATTCAAGATTTTCAAATCAATGGTTGAGATTGAAGTGAATGCTAAAATCAAGTGTTTGAGGCCTGATAGAGGAGGCGAGTTCACATCAAATGAGTTTAATGATTTTTGTGAAGAACATGGAATAAAGAGGCATCTATCTCTTGCTAGAACTCCTCAGCAAAATGGGGTAGTGGAAAGAAAGAATAGGACTGTTCAAGAGATGTCAAGGACTATATTAAAGGAAGAAAATTTGTCTGATGTTTATTGGAAAGAGGCAGTTCATACCGCAATCTATATTCTCAATAGAGGATTATTAAGGGTAAATAGTATTAAGAACCCTATGAGTCATGGCATGGAAGACCAACAACTATTAGGGATTTTAGAATCTTTGGAAGTAAATGAACTACATCAAAAGAGATAAAGATGTTTTGGGGAAGTTTGATTCAAGAGCTGATGAAGGTATTTTTCTTGGTTATTCAAGTTAGAGTAAAGTATACAAATGCTACAACAAAAGACTAGGAAAGATAGTTGAAAGTACAAATATTAAGGTTGATGAAGGTTTACATTAGAATATGTATGAAATTGAGGACTGCATATTTGATGCACCTTCCTATTCGAAAGAAGAAGAATAAGAAGTTGAAGAAAAAGAAGAAATAATAGAAAAGAATCATAAGAATCCTGCCAAGTATGTTCAAAAGTATCATCCAAAATATCAGATCATGGGAGATAATAATGAAGGAGTACTGACCATGAGAAGGCTTACAAGGATAATTGAACAAGTAAACTTTTATTTATTATCAAAGATAGAACCAAAAACTTTTGTTGATGCTAGTAAGGATGAAGGATGGATACAAGTAATGGAATAATAATTGAATCAAATTGAGAAGAATTAGACTTGGGAACTAGTTCCAAGGCCTGCAAACAAGAATGTGATAGGAACGAAGTGGGTATTTAGGAATAAGTTGAATGGAGATGGAGAAGTTGTAAGAAATAAAGCTAGACTAGTATGCAAAAGCTATTCAGAGGTAGAAAGAATTGATTTTGAAGAGACATTTTCTTCAGTAGCAAGAATGAAAGCAATCAAAATGTTTCTTTCCTTTTCAACCCACAAAGACTTCAAAGTATATCAGATGGATGTCAAATCAGCTTTCTTGAATGGAGATTTGGAAGAAGTCTACATAGAGTAGCATGAAGGATTCTTATTGTCAGGAGAGCCAAACATAGTGTGCAAACTCAAAATGACATTGTATAGTCTCAAACAAGCTCCTAGGGCTTGGTATGCAAGGTTGGACAAGTACTTGCTTCAACAAGGTTTCAAGAAAGGTACCACAAATATTAATCTTTACTTGAAGATTAAGAATGAAATAATTTTGATAGTTATTATATATGATGATAATATAATATTTGGTGGAAATGATGAAATGTAATTTTTTTTCCAAAGAAATGTAAAAGGAATTTGAAATTTCCATGATAGGTGAGTTATCCTTCTTTCTTGGTCTTCAAATTGCTTAGATAGATGATGGTATCTTTATTTCTCAAGAAAATTATGTCAAAGAGATGCTGAAGAAGTTTGGTATGGAAGATTGCAAACCTGTGAGTACTCCTATGGTAACTGGTTATCATTTAAGCAAAAATGATGAGTCTCCCCTAGCTAATAAGATGCTATACATATCTATGATTGGAAGCCTATTGTACTTAACCACTTCAAGACCTGATATTATGCATGCAATAGGTTTGGTTGCAATATTTTAAGCTAATCCTAAAGAAATTCATGTGAAGGCAGTCAATAGAATCTTTAGATATTTGAAGAGCACTTTGGATTATGGATTATGGTATCCAAAAGGTAATGCATTTGATCTAAGTGTGTGCACTGATACTGATTGGGATGGTTGTGTTGATGAGAGAAGGAGTACCAGTGGTGGTGCTTTCTTTTTAGGAAATAGGTTGGTTTCATGGCATAGTAAGAAGCAAGGTTCAATATCTTTATCAACAATATAAGCAAAGTATATTGATGTAGCATCTTGTTGTACACAAGTGTTGTGGATGAAGCAAATATTGAAGAATATCAAAATAAAGTATGATCAGCCCATTCTTATTCTATGTGATAACACAAGTGTTATCAATATTTCAAAGAATCCAGTGATGCATTCCAAAATCAATACATACCAATCAAGTATCACTTTCTTAGAGAAAATATTGCAGATAAATCTAAGTGAAGTTGGATTATGTATCTACAAAGGATCAAGTTGTAGACATCTTAAAAAAGGAACAAGTGCAAAGGATACATTTGAATATCTCAAATAAAAGTTAGGGAAATTGCCCCTCCTTCTTGCTAGATGCACAGTTGATGCATCTATCCAGGGGGAGTAATTCAAGTCATATCCTTATTTTTGGATTGATGGGGGCTACCTCTAAGGGGGAGTAGGTAGTGGTTGTTGCTGATAGGGGGAGCGTATATAGGGAAAGAAAAATCCGTTTTCCCTTCGCCCTTGATGTCAAAGGGGGAGAGATTGTGCACCAAAGGGAGAAAGATTGTTGATTTTTCCATCAATGACAAAGGGGAAGATTATTGTAGTTTGGTTGTCATTGATGTCAAAAGTTTTATGAAGAGTGTTGTAGTCTAGTTGTTTGGTTGCTAGATTCTTTGAGAAATGCTTTGCATTTCTTTGTTGATGATGTTTTTCTCCTACGGTTTTAAGGATAGCTTTTTGTTTTGTCAAGGCATGTGTGATCCAAGTTTCAAATCTTTTGAGTTACCAAAAAGGTGTTTTTGAGAGTGGCAAATTGAAGACTGTGTTGATTTTATGAGGATGTTCTCAGAGGTGTAAAGGTTGGGTCTACATGTCTCCACATTTGAAGATATGGTTGTGTGGATCAGAAGTTAAGTTCATTGAGATGTGAAGGTGTTATCTCCAAAATTATATGTCAATAATCCTTCCACATAGAAAGTTAGAAGTGATAGTGTACTAGACTATGTTGTCCGAAGATTGGTTTCTATGTCTGTTGGCTTGTGCTAGCTTGTTGTTGTATGAAGTTGTAAAAGGGATGTATGAGAGTGTTCTTGAATATAATGTAATTCTTGTTGATGTTGCACAAAGTGGTTTTTGGATTTTTTTCATGGGCTGTGGTCCAAAATGAATGCTTTGTTGGCTTGTGTTGTTGTTGAGGCCAACTAAGGTTTGTTGGTGGTGTGAGCCATAAATTCAAGATTGAGCGAAGGTTAAGGAGTGATTGAATGTGTTGTATGGGTCATGCCGACTCATCTAGGAGAAAAGAAGATAATGTATTATCATTCTTGTGTATCGCCAATGGATGTGAAGGCTGAAAAGCTACATGTTACATGTTTTCTTGTTTATGACTAACCTAATTTGTATTCAATGCAAAGTGTGCAAATGATGTTTATAGAAGACCAAAGTTGTGAAGACTATTTTGGGACTAGGTTAAGTGTGTGGAGGGATATGCAAGGCGTTTTCCTCTTCTTAGTGTTGTGTATAGTCTTTTGGGTCTTGCCCTCTACACACTTCATGTTTTTTTATCCCTGACTAACTTACAAATATTATATGTTTTGTTGTAGGCTAACATGTGAAATGTAATCAATATAATTTCATGTATAAATTGTAAACCTAATTGATCTAGGTGAATGTATGATGGCAATTGTGTAAGTGGTTGAAAGAGAAAGAGCAGTTGTGGTAGATCTTGTCAAGTTTCATTTTAATCATATCCCTGTGATAGAAGGCATGTGAAGAAGTGTGCTTAATTGTTTGCTGGAGGTAGTGAGCCAAAGGCAATAAATTCTTAATTGTTGAAAGCAATGGGCTAGTAGGCAACTGAAAAGACATTTAGAGAGTCAACAAAGAAAAATTGCAATCATCAAAGAGATCGACCTTAATTGTTAGTTTCAAATAGCGGGATGACTCTCATTTTGTAATCATTCTTGAGTGTGTGCTCAAATCAAAGAGTTATAGATTCCTTGGGTTGTATCCCTAAAACAAGTTGTAAATGTTGAATCTTTTGGGAGGCTGGATTAGGACAGTAGCTCCTAGCAACTTTTCTCATTGTGGTTTTTTCCTTGTGGGATTTTCCACATATATCTGGTGTTGTGGATTTTCTGCATCTTTCATGTTCTTGTTTATGTGGTAGAGTGTAAAGTAGCTGATTGTTCAGGAATTTTTGAGATTTTCTAGAATATTGATTCACCCCCCTCTCAGTATTCTAGTGTGTTCAATAGTCTCAAGTCATGAATGATGATTCTGTAATGAGTCAACATGATTGTTTTGATATGTCTAGGTTATCTTTTTATGACTTGAGTCAATGTTATTCATTTGTTCTATTTTGTGGAATGTTTTTTGTGTTCAAATTCATGTGTCTTGATGTGAAATTTTTGTCAAGGGATACGAGTTCAATTAAATTTTTGTTTAAAAAGGGATGCATGTTTTATATGGTTTAAAAGTGTTCTAAAATGTTAATTTTAGTTGTTTTTGGTGTTTTTTAAAACCTTAGGTATATACCCAAGGGTTAGGCACATTTTAGAGACCATAACTCTTTTTATTAATGAATTTTGAACCTTTATTTTTTCATTGTGACAAAAATTGGAGTCTAGGGTTAGGTTTTTAGATTTTTCATTGGGAGGAGAAAATAAAAAAGAGGGCAGAGGTGAGAAAATGGCCATTCTTTTTGGAGGAAAAATAAATGGCTATGGAAGAGAGAGGAGTTTGGAAGGGTTTTCAAGAAAGAAGGAAATGGAGGAGGTCAAGAAGAAGAGATAAGTCTTTTTAACCCAGGCTTTATGCTATTAATGGTTGTGGAAATTTTGTTTTGTATGTGAATGGATTTATGGTGTTGCTTGGTTAAGAATGAGTCATGTATGTGTTGTTTGTTTTTTTAAACTTGCAAATATTGTTGAGAAACTCATATGGGTATGTCTTTAACTTTCCTTGAGGGTTGTGGGTTGTTTATGTTGTGATATTTTTGGGGTTTTGGTGTTTCTCCCTACTCAGGGGATGGCTAGAGCCATGATATGGCTTTATGATGCCATATTTGGATGGGTGGAGAGCTTGAACTTCTATTCCATTAACATGCCACCATAGTACTTCTTTACTTTGCTCTTGAAGATGGTTCATGGAGTTATTTAATGAAAAGACATATATGTATATAATTTCTTGTATTGTTGTTCATCCTTGGGATCTAAAAGAAAACATTGTAAACCCTTTTGCTTTTAAAAGAAGAAGGAATGATGTAAGTTATTTTAGAAGAGGTTTTAAAATAAATTGCTTGTCTCATTCTTTGGTATTTTGAAAAGTGAAGAAATAGATATGAAAATTGATATAAAATAGAGGCCGCAATATTACAAGCGAAAAAGAGAGAAGAAGACTTTTGCTTGTTTTAAAAAGTAAATCTAAACCTTCACCTATGCTCATAAATTTACTTTTAAATGTATATATATATTTGTACCTATATTAACTACTTTAATTTCTAGGACGAATATACACCTTGTATATTATGTATTTTGTGTATATATAATTTAAACATATACCAGAAAATATGATATATTTCATATATTGAACATACTAACATAATAAACTTTCATGATGCATTTATATTAGCACTAGGTTAGTATTAATACCTTTACATTAATATTAATTTAATATTTGAATAATATATATGACCATTAAATTATTATAATTTAACTAAAGGTGTATTTTAAAATATATATATCAATATTAAATTTTATAAGATTAAAAGTTATTTTAAATATTATAAAATTAAAAGTTTATTTTGAATTTTTGAGTAAAAGAAAAAAAAATTAAGGGGTTGGCTTGTGCAAAGGCGCGACCCTACACAAGTGACCTAGGTGGGTGCGCCCCAAGAGGCCGTGGCCCAATAGTAGGTTGCAACCTACAATGGGGGCTATGAGCCCATTGGAGTTCGTGGCCTCCCATGAAAAGGGGGCTTGACCTTCTAATTGAAAAAAAAACAATAAAAACAAATAATGTATAGTAATTACTATTGTGAAAAAGGAATAAAACTATAAAAAAAAAACTAGAGTTAATGTATATCTTGGCTGTAGAAAACAATAGCACAAACACATAACAAAAAAATATATAATGTCTTGAAAATTTGTAAAAGTTGTTACTTGCAAGACAACAAAACAAACAATCAAAGATGGGGAAATTAGAAATCATCCAAAAATAAAATAAGAGTCAATGTAGGGAGTTCTCAATGGGAGAAAATGATATTCAAAATGGAGGAATAAAATTAATGTAATCTTGTATATACAAATGGGAGACAAATGATCCCAAACTCCAAGAGAGTCCCCTCACCTCCTTCCTTCAAACCTTCAAAACCCAAATAAGGTGAAAATGAAAAGAGAATAGGTTAAAAGAGCATACTTATGTTTTAGAGTTGCAAGCGAAGCACTAGGATCTAATGGCTAAAATTAAACATCATCCAATGGTTGAGATTGAGTGCACACTAAGTTAACTCTAATCAATGGTTATCCAAATTAAACTTATTTTAATTTCTAATTTGTCTATGATGGGGGTCAATGGCACTAGGACTCCTAACTTTAAGTTGTAACTTAAAGATACTTTCATAATATTTGAATGTGCATTAAGAGATTTAATAAATTAAATTAAGTCACTTTTGGGATATTTGCATAGAATCCTTGACTTTATAAAATTATATTTGAGTCAACCTATGCAACCCTACAAACTAATCAATTCATTTTGGGAATATTTGAACATAGACTCATAAACTAATTAATTTATTTACAAGACATTTAAATAAAAGTTTGTTAAATGTGAAATGAGAATTAAGGTTACATAAATGAATGAATTTTATTACGTTGCCAATTGTTAAGATTAAATGTTAATAACATTTTCTCGTGATTGCAATCAAAATATCAATATATAAATATTATCATTGTGATAGCCATTCATTGGTTATGACATACATGTGAGCATTTAATAAGTAGTCTCGATAAAATTTAGCAAAGAGCGATTTTAATATGGATCTAACATAAATGTTATAATAATATCAACATTGTACTTGAATAAATAAATAGTGGCGTTTACTTAAAAATTAACGTTTGCATTACAATTGACTATCAATATTAATATTTAATAACAACGTTAATATTAAAATTCACATCAACAATGATAGTAATGGTAATATTAGTGTTAAATGAGGATAACAATTTTAACGTCGATCTTAGCATCAACGAATAATGATGTTAATACTAAAATGTACATCAATACTGATAACAACATTATTATTAATTGAGAACGTAAATAATACTATGAGATAATATCTAGATGTTATAAAAATTTCAATTATAGATTACAATATTCTTGGAGTAAATTACAAATCCTATACCATTTATAACAAACATTAAGGATTGAAATTTAGATTGATATTAATAATATTAGCGGAAATAGTAATAATATTAATGAGATTGGTGATGTCAACCTATTAGTAATGTTAAGCAAACATACTATTAATGATAATATACATGCTATTAAAGTCTATTTCAACGAGGATGATTGAACTTATCCTAAAATGATTAATGTCACTAATATTTCAAAAGCAAGTGAAATTGGGGACAAGAGTAATGTGTATTAAAAATTAGTATTACGAATCAATGGTAATAATGCAAATAGTAATACCATTAATAGTGATATGGTTAAGGGATATTAATGTGGCTAGGTAATAACTATATTGCATTAACATTATTATTTCTTTAATGGAAAAGAAATATTGGGAACGACAAGTAGATACTAGAGTAAGATATCGCAGTTAGTGTGTTGTAACTTAGAGTTTTCAATTTTTTTTTTGGTTGAGTTTCATGTTCACATGTTAAAATTGTGGGCATGACACCTCCTACTTATCTATGTCCTAGTTAGTCATTAAAGCCAAAACAGGTTTTAAAACAAGTTAAATTGGCGTTTATATATGAAAGCTTTCACCATTAGAACTCAAAACATTCATTCTTTGTTGCTCAACAAAAGGAGACTCATCTTTCATTAATTTTATTTCATAATGACCTAAAAATTATTATTACATAAATACTTACACTAAGAATCAGTAAAATAATAAAATCAAAAAATCAAAAAAATGAATTTAAGATTTTTTGTTGTTGTTGTACTAACAAGATTTTTTTTGAGTTTACAAGGAAATTAATTACAATCTTTAATTATTTACACCTAGGTTAGGACTTTGACTTTGGTATCTAGCACCTTCATTGCTATAGTGAACATCTCATATTTACTAGGTTTTCAATTTTGGTTAGCAACTGCGGTAAACCCATCTTTTTTTGAAAAAGTTCAACATCATCAACCTCTAATTGACAAACACACAAAAATGTCATTCTATTAACCACATCCTTGTACTAACAATATTAATAATTAAATTATTATTTTTTCCTTTAAATAGACTCTTCGAAAATAAAAATTAAAAAAATTAGATTTTATCCTCTTTACTATTTTAGCAAGAGTTGCAGAGCAGCGAAGTTCCTGCTAAAATGTGCAAGAATAGTCCTGTTTTTATTTGTTGTGTCTGCTATGTTTTAGCAACAATGTTGATATTATAACAACTTAATAGTAATATTGAAATTTGTTAGATGGTGACATGTAATAAACAATATCGAGAAATAAGACAAGTTGTTACAAACAGGAAACATGTATTGTCCTTTCAAAATCAACAATCTATGTATTCAGATCAAATAGACAACTCCTTGGTTTATGCTACAATTGACTAGTGGATATAAATTTGGAGGGAGTGCTACAATAGATCTAGATGAATTCAAGCTTGATTATATTGCCACAAGTGCATAGAACATTTAATTTTACAAATCACTATAATATTAAGAATTAAAACTATAAAATCTAAAGAGTTAACTAATTGTAAACAAATGAGAAATACGAGAATGGATTTTATACTATATTAAATTTTCTAGAGAGTTTGACAGTTAATAGTATAAAAAATTCCATTTGATTTTAAAAAATATTTAAAATCTAAATCAATGCTATTGTTAGTAATTACAGATCTTTGAACTCTTGTGACACATTCGCGTGCTATGTTTACTTCTAAATGACAAGTTATAGTGAAGCCCATATCCAACACTTTTACTAGAATTCTGTCAGCTTGTGCATACTTTAGATCTCTGGAAAAGGGTAAGGACGAAGAAACAAAATAAATAAATTAGTTTACCATCTAAGTTACAATATCTATGGTTAAATGGACAAGCAATTACTTAGTTGATTGATGGGCTGAAATCATCATGATCATATAACTTATTACCTACAAAATTCAGGAATAAAATAACTCTAAGTGACAACTAGAAGGAAGAAAGCCATAATATTCAACAATTCCAACATCCGCTGAATCAAATCTTTGAAGATTATTCACTTCTCAAATGCTAAAGGAACAACTATGTGCAACTCTAGTTGAAGCTTGTTGCAGACAATGTTATATAAGATTGTTGGGTAGAACAGTAATCAAGCTCCTGCACTTACAAAGGGCCTCTTTGTATTTTTCTCAAGTCTTCCATCACTCATTTCATCTTTATGTTCAGTGCCATCATGGGTGCATGATTGATCTTCTTGGTTGTCTTGGGCAGTTGAATGAAGCATGCAAATTTATTGAGGGAATGCCTTTACAACCCAGTGTTGGTGCATGTGGATCTTTGCTTGGTGCTTGCAAAATCCATTGCAATATATAGCTAGGAGAATATGCAGCACAATGGATTTTTGAGTTGGAAACAGAAGATTTCAGTTTTTATATACTCTTATCAAACATTTATGCTAATGCTGGCAGGAGGGATGATGTAACAAAGATCAGAGAAATATTTAGAATAAGAAATTTTACACAAAGCCCAGGGTGCGGTTGAATCAAGATTAAGAACAAGGTTCATACATTCCTCATTAGAGACAAATCACACCCAAAATTAGAGAAAACTTATGCTATGCTGGAGAGCTTGGCTACAAAGATGAAGGATGCAGGGTATGTACCCGATATTGGTTTTATGCTTCATGATTTAGAGGAGGAAAATAAAGAATTATTTATCTGTGGTCACAGTGAGAGATTGGAGATAGCCTTTGGGATTATCTACACGAGCCCTTGGACAACATTAGGCATTGCTAAGTATCTCTGAGTACGTGGTGATTGCTACAAAGCTACAAAGATCATCTCCAAAATTGTAGAGCAATGAATTATTGTGAGTGATTCAAATCATTTGCATCATTTTAAGGATGGAAGTTGGTCCTATGGGTATTATTGGTAACAATAACTGATACTAACAGTAAATTTGTTGTTATAGTGGAGACACTTTTTTAACCTAACAATAACTTCAAGGTAAAATGTAGACAAGCTATTTTAATGTTCCGTATCTTGATCTTATACCTGTTCGTGGGGATTGTTATTTTTCCTAGTTTATCAATGTTGAAACATGCTCTAAAAGCTTTTTAGTGCAATCAACAATTCAATTGATTTTACACCAAGACACGTGCTTAGTTTATTGTTGTCTGGGGCATTATGTGTATGGATCATTTACTTCCTTTAGAGCAGTGTTAAAATTTGAGAGGTATTTATTGTACCAAACTTTTTTGTAACCTATACCTGACCTCATCCTTATAGTGGGCCCTGTCCTTTTCAAACCAGATTTAGAGATATAAGCAGTTCAAAACTGTAATACATCACATAGAATCAATATGAAAGAGATCTGTAAAAAACGCAGATCAAAGTCTATTTCTAAGTTTGAATAAACATTAGTGTCAAATGAAGGTGATGAGAATGGAGAGAACATGATATGGTATTAAAAATATTAAGAAAGTAGAAATAATTACACATGACTAGCTTGAAATAGGCTGCCCTATACTCCACACCGCAATTTTCCCATATCCTAATGACCCTTAAATGAATTATATAAACCTTTAAAATGTGAAACTAAAGTAAATCGATGTATTCAAAAAACATAATGAAAACAATGGGAACTTGAATAATAGCTTTAGGACATCTACAAGTAGAGAAGGAAAACTTGATTTTCTCTTCTACTAAGATCCATAAGAAAGTTATCAGGCTTTATGTCTATGTGAAGAAAGCATTTTGAATGCAGAAATTCAATCCTCTTTATCTGCAGTATAGAAAGTACTCATAGCATAGTCAATGGTCTACCATTACGAATTTCACATAATAATATACACAGATTGAAATCTAGGAATTTGAAATTAATTACACCATTTGATCTGCCAACATTAGAATGGTCTTTAGAGAAAGCTTCTAACTATAGAAATTGAAGAGATCTTCAAGACTTGGTCCCTAATAGCCCTTCCAGGGAATTTGAGCGAGAAGGAAAGAATGAGCAAGTAGATGCTAATTTTAAAAAGCTCCATTCTCACAGGTATTCAACAGATCCTCCAAATCTTGGAAGTGGTAGTGGTATAGTTTATACTTCAAGTCAGGATGTTGTGACAAGCCCTATAACTCCCAAAGAGCTAGAGACACATAATCCCAGAGTAGAGATTTGCAATGGAGCTTCAATTGGCTAAGCCATCTAGAGAGGTGAATCAAGGGTCAAAATAGTGGTGTTGTCAAGATGACAAAAGTTCATCTACATCTATCTCATCGTAAATCCCGTGACAGATAAAATTTTAACATCATCTGTTGCAGTAGAAAATCATAATTTGCAGTGGTAGAAAATTCAAGTGAATGCCTTGCTTATAGTTCCATAGTAGGAACTAATAATTGTAGGAAATATAGGTGTGAAATAAGGGATGAGCATTGAGATATAAAGTAATAGTTTAAATATTTTTATGAAAATTATTTAAATGTTATAGTTTAACATCTCATTTTTTTAATCACTATTTTTAACTTGCAAAACTCAATTTCGCATAATAAAAAAAAAAAAAAGTTTCAAAAATTTCAAAAGTTAAAAATTATGCATTTTACTTTAAAAGAATGAAAATATAATTTATGAAAATAAAATAAATAATTTCAAAATTTGAAAAGTTAAAAATTATGCATTTATAATTTATGAAAATAAAATAAATAATTTCAAAATTTTGAAAGTTAAAAATTATGTATTTTACTTTAAAAGAATGAAAATATAATTTATAAAAATAAAATAAATAATTTCAAAAATTTTAAAAGTTAAAAATTATGCATTTTACTTTAAAATAATGAAAATATAATTTATGAAAATAAAATAATCAATTTTTATTGGATGAAATGAAAAATATTAATGAGTAGTTTTCAATATAATAAAGTTGTATAAATTGAATTATAAATTATTATAATTAATAATATATTAAATTGTGAAACTTAAATAGTAGCAATGCCATAGTATATATTAAATTTAAAATTGTTAAAATATATAGTAAATACATAAAATAGATATAGAGCTATATTCTAATTAATTAATATTATTTTATTTTACTTAAACATTATTTTATTTATTATATTTAAAATTGTTTTATTTTTTACATTAATATTTATTACATATTTTAAGCATATGACAATTTCAAGAGTTGTAATTATTATTTTATTATTACTTAAGAATTAATTTATTTATCATGTAGATGGAAATTTAAGTGTATTATTAATATGAATATAATTTTTTTGAAAAATGTTGAAAAATTAAGAATATATATTGTAATTAAAAATTAAATTTAAACATTTAAATTATGCAAACCAAACTTATTCATTAGAAGTGAAAACATTAGTTAATATGTTCATGACAAAAAAATTGCATTTGCATTTAGGTGATCCCATAATAGTGGTTTACAATTTTTGGCCAAACTGGACACTGAAATTATTATTTTTAACTAAATCTTCACATTCGGGCACCTATAGCGGCTAAACTGTGAGGAATTTGAAGATGGTGCAAACTAGAGTCTCATCAAATTTTTGTGTAGATTCTAAAATTTTTTTTTTCAAAATTTTTGGAATCAAATTGCACTTTTTTTTCCATCTCCCACGAAAATAGATTTTTTAGAAAAACATTTTTTAAAAAGTGGCTTCAGGTATAATGCATAACTTTTTTCCATGAAGGATAAAATTCTAATTCTTTCAAATTTAGATTTGTAACTCTGATATCTAGTACTTCCACTTGGGATATTTTTTATTGAATATTTTTTCCTTAATCAAGTTTCAAAGTCAAACGAATTACAATTTAGACCAGCTTTGTATAACGCGTAACTTTTTTTGTATATGTCCAAATTTAATTTTTTTTTTTTTGTTGGATCAAGGACTTCAATATCTAGTGCACTCATATTTTTCAATTTTTTTTTTGATCTTCTATTTTTCCACATGTGAAGAACAAAGAAATTCATTTTGATGAAAAACCTATGTTTAATAAAACTTAAAAAAACAAATAAAAACCAAAACATATTAAAATTATATTCATTGGATAGCTTGTTCGAGGGAATACCATAATCATTTGAAATAAATTTTAAATGAATTCATTTGATCCCCAAAATCTAAATCAAAAGTGATTTTTATCAGCATTTTGATAGGTGTAAAGGAGACGCATTTATAGGTATGGTTTAAAACTAGCGAGGTTCTATCCAAGGGGGTTTGATCTAAGGTGATTTGATCAAACCTTCTTCAATTGGAATCCTTAAAATGGAACTTTTTAAGGCTTAAATCATTATATTTTCTAAAAATATGTGATTTCAGCTAAAATTTGTTCCTCTCAGGAATTGTAAACCACTATTATGACAACACCCATTTTACTATTCTTTTAAATTATGTAAACCAAACTTATTTGTAGTAATGAAAACATTAGTTAATATGTTCATGGTAGCACAAAAAAATTGCAGGCGTCATTTGGTTTAGTCTTTTTGTTTCGTAATATAATCTCTTCTCCAATAAAAATAGAGGTAGTTTTTTTGTTTTACTATTATATGTAGAAAAAAATTAATTTCCAATAAAATCCTGCAAACTTTGAAATTGAATATTTTTTAAAAATAAATGGTTTTTGATTCGTCTAAATGAAAAATTATATAAAAATATATATAACTGTCGTTTTAATTTTAAAATTTAATTTATTACAAAATAAAAAAATATAAATAACATGTTACAACTTATTTTTTAAATTTTAAGAGATCTTATATAATGTATTATTTGATTTTATCTTCTATCTTTTTTATATGCTTTTAAATTTTATCTTCAAATTTAATAATGTAAAAAAATATGTATAATGAAAAATTAACAATCTTTAATTTTAACTTTCAAATATCAGTTTAAAATTTTCGCTGAAGATAAATAATTTTAGAAATTTAAAAAGTTAAAAATCTTGCATTTAACTTTAATAAAATAAAAAATATAGTATATAGAAAAAAATTAATGAAATTATAATGAATTTTGATTCGTTGAAAATAATCCATTTAATCACTAGTTAAGGCCTCAAAACTTAAAATTGCATTTTCTCTTCTAAAACTATTTTAAGATTAAAAATAATTCGGTGACGAAACTTTAGTAAAATATAGAAATAACTAAAATTAGAAAAAGAGCAGCCGTTTCACGTACTGTTAACAATAATAACTGAATCGAATAAAAAGAAGGGCCATCTTTTTGCATTAAGCGACTTTCAACTGCTGGCGCCACATTCCGCTCTCCAATCATCTCTGACTATAAATTTAGCAAAGCTTTTTACAGATTGCCTCTTTGCCTCTGCTCTAATTTTTGGCGATGCCTACAACCAGAGGGGCAAGAAGAGGAGGCAGCACTCGTTGCAGTGCAGGCTATGGTACGTTTCATTTTCTTTGCTTTCAATCTGCCTAAAGTTAAGGGAGGGATTTTTAATTTTTATTTTCTAAAAACCAACTATAGGACTTTAAACGAATCTTGTATGTTCCCAACAATAAGTAGGTGATTTTCGAGGAATTATATAATTTACTGCAAATTTTTGTGAATTTTTATATGTACAAATTATTGGAAAGTTCTGAATATTTAACAAAAAATTGTGAAAAGTTTACCATTTACCAAAAAACACTCCAAAGTAATACTCTATATTGAATACGAGGTATTACTCTACTTTCACCGTAAGTTTACAGTAGTTTGGTTTTCGGTCTTAGTTTTTATGTTAATTTCCATAAAGTTCATCTTCCGTTTCAGTGGAAAGAGAGCACGTTAATGCCATGCTTTCATGGAGAAAGAGAGCTTCTTATACAATTGTTTAGATGTGATCTCCAGCATGGGGAACCTTTCAGTCATCTAAGATTATCCCAATTTTTATTTCAAAATCAATTCTTAAACAAGAAGGATAGTTCTTAAAAGCATTATCTGAATATAGTTAATTCTTCTTTGAGAGCTGGACAAATTAAAGATCAAGCTATAAAGCCAGTCCAAGACATCAAATTGCCATTATCTAAAACATTAAAAAAAAAAAGATTTTAAACCCTTCCGTCAAGATATCCTCGACAGATTCTAGGGTTTTATTCTTGTAAGAAAGATTTCACCAAATAATTCTCAAATCTTGACAGCCAGATTTGAACTAGGAGAAGCCATCATGGCCAACTAGAAACTTAAAACTGATTCCTAGGTCCTCCAAATTGAGAAAAAGATACTATAACCTGCAAGTTTAACATGAAAGCTACCAAACGACAGATCAATAGGGTGTAGTCCTTTCCATTTCTTTTTCTCCTTAGGGAAATCATTGATAGTATTGTAATTTATATCTAATGAGAATTTTCTAAGGTTCATTGCCGTTGAAGGATCTCAAAATCTCTTTAGTTGCAAGGGCGATGCCTTGATTCCTAATATATATGAGACCAAGGTCACCAACGTTTTTGGGTTTACAACAGACATTCCAATTTATAGTGTGTCTTTTTAAGCCCTTTCCCCATCAGACCAAAAAAAATCCCTGATCAATTTCTGCATTTTCTCCATGCAAGAAATAGAAAAAAGACAACATGAAGTATAATAGATGTTAAATATAAGAGGAGAGCAGTTTTTGATAAACATGAAACCTCTCTTGCCAATTGCCAGCCTTTTTGATGATCTTATGAAATAAGCACTAGTACATGTCTTGGAAAGAAGGAATAAAAGCAAAGGGGATACCTAGATACCTAACAATATGATTTGTGCCAACTTAAGTCCAACTTGATTCAACAACTCATTGTTTAGAATATTGCCCCACCCAAGAAGAATAGACCTAGTAATAAAGAGCTTGGACTACAAGGTATTCAATAGATATCCATTCTCTTATTTATAACTATTTAATTTATCCTCCTCTAGACCAAGAAAAAAACATCATGTGCAAATTGTAGCTCTATAATATCATCATTATTTGGAAAAGGCCATACAAAATTTCTGCCCAATTTTTTTTTCCAATGCATACCCTCTCATTAGGTGATGAGATTATCAAGAATAAACTTTGTTTCAACAAAGTCTATATTGGTAATTGAAATCAACTTGGGAAGGACTCTATTTAACTGATTAGCCAAGACTTTAGACAAAATTTTATGGGAATGATATAAACCAGTAATAGCCTCCAATTCTTGACCTGAGTTCTATCCTCCAAAGAATAAGCTTGATAAATCACCTATTTATGCTTTACCAAGAGAGATCACCTTAATGGGTTCTCTATAAAGCTCTCAATAATCCATTCTTTATTGATCGTACAAAATTTTGCAAAAAGCCATCATAGCTAGGTGATGATTTTTCTTCCTTCAAACAATCAATTACATGGTTAGTTTCATCAATCACAATCTCCATCTCAATCTCCAAGGCCTCATTAGAAGGAAACTTTTGGGGACATTTTTGGTACAAATTTCCCTATTTTTAATCACATTGCATAAGAAATATGTGAAGATAAGAGACCTTCATAGAAATTAAAAAAGCACTTTTTAATTTCACTCTTGTTAGAAGACACCCTACCATCAACATTAATTTCCACAAGTATCTCTTTGCTATACTTGGCTTTTAAAATTTGAAATAAGTGCTTAATCAAAGAAAGTTGAAATCTAAGTTTGGCTCTTTAAGCCACATAATTCTTTTAAATTCTAAGCTCACACTCATATTTTATTACTTGTGCTTGCAATGGACTAGAATTTGGATTGTTTTTAATTTCTCTCTACAACAAGATTAATTTTCACATGCGGTGTCATTGAATCTGTTTTATCATCAAGGCCTTATCCATACCATAAACTCTTAGGAACCTTTGAGAGGCCTCCACATCCATTTGACAATTTTTTTTTTTAAATGAAGTAGCTAGAGAGGGCTTGTTGAGGTTCCATTTAACCTTGATCCCATCTAAACAATCATCATCCTTAAGGTGAGAGACATTGAGATTATAGAGCCCTTTATATTGAAGATTACTAGTCTCAATGGTAGAAACAATTTGAAAAACCATCTCACTTGGATGGTCAAAAAAAATATAGGGGTGAACACTCACAACGTTATCCTTATCTATAGTGGGGATAATGAAAAAGTCTTTTCTCATATAAAACCTATCCAAATTGAAGTACAATATTCTGGCCCTTTTTGGTTGTTAATTGGCTTACCTCTCCATAAAGGTTCAATAAATCTCAAAAGTCCTTTTCTTATTAGACTAGAAGAATCATTCATTTCCCTTCTAGTCTAGCTTAAACCTTCCTAGCTTATCACTTTTGTCTTCTATCACATTGAAGTCTCTCCTTAGAATCCAAAAGACCTTCTTCATATAAATTAGCCAATTCCAAAGCTTAGTTCTCTCTTTATAATCATTGGAAGCATAGACAATAACAATCCCAAATTGTCTTCCTCGCCCATGATAACTCATACCACCCCATTACTATAAGGAGAACACCAAAACTCAAGAATATTTTTTTATTTATGACCAATAAAACAACAACCTATCTCTTACCTTTAGTATGATTAGTGTAGAAAGAGGAAGCATTTGACCAAAAATACTTGAGAGTAGCTTTAAGAACAAAGCCCACACACTTTACTTCTTGAAGAAATAAAATTCTAATGATTCCTTAGAGCATTAAAATCGTAACAATAACCTTCTTATGTAATGTCCCCTTCTCAAGCTTAGTCAGTTGGTAGATAGTTAACCTATTTTTTGAGTTTCCGTAGGCTGATTGGTCAGGAAAAGGGAACTCCAAAGTTCTTGGATAGCATAGGTTCATTATTTTAGGGTTTCTATTCTTGGCAATGAGCTCAATTAGTGGTGTGGATCATCGTGATACTTTCAAAATTGAATTTTGATTATTGTTGAACTCTCCAAACTTCTTGGAGGAGTAGTCTATTTTTAGTATGTCACTCAGTTGGCTCCGACCATCGACCCAAGTCTTTAGTATCATGTTGGTATGATCAGAGTTTGTTTCCGTGCCATTTCAGTGCTTTCTGCAGCTCAGGTAAAATAATTTAAATATTCACTTAAGTTTCTAATGTTATAGTATTAAAGTGATAGCTTAAGTGTAATACCTTTTTAAAAAATATATAGTGGGCTCAAAAGTAGATGCCTAGGTCATGGGGAGCCTTTTTTCCTATGCTCCACGGGGACGCATCCCCTTCCTTTTTTGGCTCGTACCTATACTAGGGATGAAACAGGGATGGGGGACGGCCAAAAAACATCCCCTAGCCATCCCTTTTTTCACATAAAGTTTCCGAAACTTCCAGAAGATGTTTTTGCAGATTTAGGGGACTTAGGGGATAGCTAGCAGTACCCGGTACGGCCAGGACACCCCCTAACCATCCCTTTTTTCACATAAAGTTTCCGAAACTTCCAGAGGATGTTTTTGCAAATTCAGGGGACTTAGGGGATAGCTACTAGTACCTGGTACGACCAAGACACCCCCTAACCATCCTAGGGACTGCTAGCCGTCCCCTATGGCCCAACAACATCTTACTTTATTTTTTTTGTAAAAAAACACATTTTAAATTAAAAAAAAGGGCTGGATGTGCCCACAAGAATCCCCCACCCCTTTAAACAAAACCCAAACCTACTTGACTTATCAAAACAACTAAAAGAAAAAAACATTCTCATTTTGACATTTGCAAATTTGAGGTGAAGAGCAGCAAGTGAAAGAGGAGAGAACAACAGTTGAAAGGGGAGACTAGGGCATCAAATCTACTTCATTAGAGGTAAGTTCTTCATTTTACATTTGTTTTTTGATTTTTCAATTTGTTTTCCATTTTTTCAAGTTGTTTTCAACTTTTTTTATCACGTAGGAAGGGCATTGTGAGTTTATTTTTTCCTTTATTTGAACTTGCAGCTCTCTTTTCAGTTCTTAACCAAAAAAAATCATGAGTAGTAGTGAGATTACTAGTAATGATAGTGAGGAGGTTGAGTTTCAAATGCATAAAAGAAGTAGACATAGAAGTAGAACTCATAGAAGTATGGCAACCATTGGGGGTTCTTTAGGCAGTGGGAGTGTAGTAGGGCCAACAACTTATGAATTTGAAAAGCATATGAATTTTGTTAATTTGTTTGTCGATTCTCATGTGAAATCTCAATTCAAGTCTAATGATATGTATTAAGCTTATACAATGTCTAGAATGAATGCTTTATCAATGTTATGCTATGAACATTTGAAATTTCTCTATATTTTTAAAAGTTTCCCTATTTTTTTATCAGCTGTCCCTGAAAAATGACTCAAAAGTACCCTCCTACCGAAAACTCGTCCCGCCGTACCCGGCACTCCCCGTCCCCGAAACCCTGTGGAACATAGCTTTTTGCACATTAAAATAGTACAATCTTTCTCAAAAGGTCATTTTGGAGAAAAAGGAGAATTATTATATTTTTAAATTGAATATTTCCCTCCAAAAAGCTATATGAGGAGGTTGTGGGCACATTTGAGAGGTTAGACTTGTGAATATGATATTGTTATGCTGTTGGAATGAACCTGAGTTCCTCCAAAGCTTCTTGAGGACAAAAAACCCTTTTGGAGTTGCTGGTTTCTGGGACGAAACTCCCCTTAATTGGTCTTGGTAATTCCATTTAGGGATTATAGTGGTGCTGCAAATGAAGTTATTTGATTGCTGGTAGATATGGATGATTTTGTTGTGATCTGAGTTGCATATTTTTGGTGTGATGGTGTTAGTTTTCAGGGTTTTTTCTGGTGTATTTTTGAGATGATTTTGAAAGAAGACTTTGCTGGCCATACCATTCATGCCGGGCAAGCTGTGCTTCCTCTTATAATCATACCATCTAGGAAAAATCTTCATTTCTAGTAATGAAATTATTTCTTTGTCATTTTGAGATGCTAAAGAGCCTAAAGTGCAGGTTGTACAACTATTTAGATTGCAGATTGGGTCATTGACTACATTGTGGCATTATCTGGATATGCTTGTGAGGTAGGTGTGAGTGTTGGTGAAGGGAAATGTTGAGTGTTTGGATCATTTTTCACCTTGATTGAAGGCTTCTAAGGTCTGCAAACAGTTTTCATTCATCATTCAAGTGAACTTTGGGATTGGTGATGAGTTTTGATGTCATTTGAAGATGTCGTACTTGCTGTACCAGTACTCATCAGACCTGCACCAAATTAATTTTAATTATCAGATTGATATCTTCCTTTTTCCATATGTTTTGAAGAAGTTTGTACATTAACTTATGCTCGTTATTGTCCTATTGGATGTGAGCTGGATTGAGTTGTTGGGGTGTTGCTCGTTGTTCAGGCCTGTTGCAGTGTGTTTCTAGTGCCCTTATAGACCTGCACTAGCCTTCCTATTTATCCACTCAAGGTATCTTAATGTTATTTCATTGTTGGTTTGTTGGGTACTTGTTATTTGACATTGAAGGGTGTTACAGTGGTCTGTTTTACATCAGCCCTCATATCAACAGTACTTTTCTCTAATCAACATTTTGTAACAGTAATATCCTTCTATTTTGGCTTGTTTGTTTGTGAGCTAATATTGTAACACTAGATGGTAGTACTGCCATTGAGATTTACCTTGGTGTAATGCTGATACTTACCCCATTGAACAAGTGTTAATATTGTAATAGCTCACCACTAGATAAGTGGAAGAAATTGTGTTTCATTTTCAATATTGTATAAGCTTTCCCACTGAATAAGTGGATGGCTTGGTTTTACTCACCCCACTAAACAAGTGGTCTCATTGTCATTCGCCTTCCCACTAAATAAGTGGAAGTGTTGTTATTTCATGTTCTAAACACTTTGTTGAATAAGCGTGAAGTGAATTTCTCTTTAGTATTGTCTATGCACTCCAATGAATAAGTTAATTTGGCTGGCTTGCTGCCTAGTGCTTCAATTTCAGCTGCTGCAATTTACTTGTTTTATTGATCCTTTCACCGTATTCTCTTACCTTGCCCATCTCGGGAACTGGTGATTAGAAAGTGGAACAAATATTGGATTATAATCTCAATTCTAGTTGCAATATTTAAAAAAAAAAAATCTAGGGTGGTCATTACATCTTATTATGGGCCTCAACCTCATTTGTTTGGAGTTAGGCATGTGAGGGGACTTTTACACCTTTATACAATTTTTCAAAACAATTGCAAAGTTTTTCATTCTTCCTTTTCTTAGTAACTTAGCCCAACCTCTATAAAAATTCTTCAAACTTCCATTTCTTAAGCTCACACTCTCCATCTCCATTCAAATTGGGTTTCTTAACGCTACCCTCCTAATTGGACTCATCACAAGTCATTGGCTTTGTACCACCATCATCCATCTTCTACTCTATCTCTTTATTTCCCATGGTTTCAACCAATTTTAACATCTTGATGCCACCTCTATAAGGCACAAAGACATTTGTTTGCCCAAAGTCTATAGGAACTCTAGAATACTAGGGCTTAGTGGTATTTAACGGGTCTAAATTGGTAACACTAGGCACTTCTACTTGAATGACCTTGTTTAACAATTAGTTGACACAATCCAAAGTATCAGTCACCTATTCTTTTATAACCTATCAAAGTGCTTTGAGGAAAATGAGAGAGAAATTCAATTGTACTACAAATATCCTTGGCCAAATTACTTCCTATTCCTAAAAGGAAGAATCTCTTTTCATTTCTAGAAGAATAACGTTACTCTCATACAAAGATTGGTACTAAATATTCTTCATAAAACATTGGAGAAAAAATATATTTCTTAAAAGTATGAGAGCTAGTTTCCTCAAGCTTCTTATCACAAATAGTAGGCTTTTAATTAATAAATACCTTTGACAAGTAGGAGGTATTTTTTCATAGTGTATCAAATTATGATGTATCATGATTCAACTACATAGTTTTTGAGTCAAACTCATTGATCCATATTTCATGAGGAGTGGTTCACATGAACCCATCTCTCATGCGCATGAATGATCCATTCAACACTCATTGCATCTAGGTGATGCTCACAGGGGTGAAGCATTAGGACTTCTTGGGGGATCACCCATCCTAGTACTACAACTCAAGCATGCTTAACCATGGAGTTTCCCTCAAGATCAAACCTATTTAAGTGCACTTGAGTTGTGTTGGTGTACGTTTTATCATCCACCGAACACTTCAGAATAAAATGTCCAAAGACACTCTATCCTCTCTTGAAAAACCACCGTGTATGCTAAGATTGCGAGAAGATCATATGGTGATTCCAAGGTTTCTTTCGTCAGGTCATGACATGTGGATAAGCTCAATGGGCGTTGTGATTTGCTGGTAATACACAAGGGGACTTATGCTAGGAAATTTCTTACAAGTTTGGGACTTAGATGAATTTATCATTAAAGGCTTCTTCGGTTAGGACTTTCAGTTTGGATCTTAAAAAAAAAGGGAAAAAAGATAAGGGTTTAGAGAATCTATTCTACGCCTAGGAATTCAAGAGGCAGTAAAGATCGGGTGAAACGGGTAACCAAACTTTGTTTAGCCTCCCTGGGACAACTACGCAAAGTGGGTGCAATCTTCAAAGGGTGTGATTATAATTTTCAAGCCTTGAATAAGACCGAAGTGAAGCATCCACAATCACAAGCTTAGGCTAACTTTACGCATCGAATGAAAATCATCATCCGAAGAAAGTATGAGCAATATTTCACCATTTAATCTATACGATCAATCTCGCATTCACTTAACAAACATCCAAAGAAAATTCTATTTAATTGTAATCTATCTCTAATCTACGGTAGAAGAAGTTATGCAACCTTGCTCACTACTTGACAATAAAAGTGATTCAAAGCAAATCATGCATAAGAGCTTTTATTATCGGAAATAGTCTTAATGCAACAATTTCATACACTGTCTCCACACAAATGAAAGTGAGAGATCACAAGTTTAAATAGAGTTTTCAAGATCAAATGAAAGGCCAAGATTAAAACAACATCAACGGCCAAGATTAATACAACCCAACCCTAATTAGGGTTGCCCAAAATAACATCAGTTAACAACCAGTAAACAAGCAGTAACAAGCAATGAAGTGGCAGTTGGAGCTATCTTCAAGGGAAGGCGTCCCTATCCTCCTGGGTAGCATTGTGCTCGACGAATCTGGACACGATCGTGACAACTTCCTCTATCGTGACTGGTAGCAATATGCTTATCCTGAATTCAAGCCCGTCCAAATCCTCAGGACATTTGGTGAAGGTGTTCTCCCAATCTGCCTCCCGTCTCACAAAGTCATCTTGGACGGATAAGAGGCTCTCCACTGTTGTGAAATCCTATCTCAGAATTGGTCCAGTAGTATAGAAGAAAACTTCTTGAACCTTATGCTTCAACCTCTCTAGCTGAATGTCGTTTTCCTTGACAATCTCTTTGTCGAACACATCTGCAGCTATCATATAAATCTTCTCCTGGATTTCTTTAACTTGCTCCTCAACTCTGAGCTCATCTGCCTTTGCCTTCTCTAGAATCTCTCTCCATATTGTCACTGCCCAAAACCAATGGTGAAAATCATAAGCTGCTCCCGCAACAATCACCTTTCCTTCGACCAATTCCTCCTTTGGAACGCCCTTCAGTACCTTGAGGCATGGAATGAGCCTCTCCTGAATATCTGGAAGGTTGTCCCAAGTTTCTGCCATGTCAGCCAATCTGGAAAGGAAAGAAGAAGTCTGTCCATAGGCAAGCGTCAATCTCTCCATGAACGAAGCTGCTTCCGTGCCCTTGCTTGCCATCCATTCTTGGGCCTCCTTGGCCATGACCATATCTTCTTCCACATCCTTGGCCATCTCCTGCGAAGAATTGAGAAGAGGAGCTACTGCATCACCTTGATTGAGTGGTTGGGTCAGATGTTGTATATACTCCTTCAGGTGCTCAACCTCCCTCTTATACTCTTTCTTTTTCGCCACTTCGTTTTCCAATATCGCCTTGATAGTTGAGACGGAATTGTCCAGTTCTTCCACTTCCTGGCCTTTTGTTGTTGGGCCAAGGTCTATAGTGGTTATGGCGTATTCCTGGGGAGTGATCTCATCTTGTGCTTTATCCATTGTTGGTACTGCGATATGTATGGAATGGCCATCGGCTTCGTCCCTCTGAATGGTGGAAAATTTCTTGGTAGGTTTCTTAGTAGCAACTTGTTCTAACCTTGCCAAGAAATCCGCAGTATCATCTTCTTCTTGGACCTCAACTAGTGCCTGAATTTTCATCCTCTCCTTCAGCCAATCTGGTATGGTAGGCTGCTCGATACCATCTTCCTCCTAAACGTTCCCTTCATTTGGAATATCCAAGACTCCTCTGAGGGCGGAAATCATCCCCTCTTCGAAATCATCATTTTGGACTTCCATTTCATTATCCGAACCTAGTATTTCTGTGCCCGTAGGGGATGGGGGCTCATTGTCATCCAATTGGATCGGTTCATTGTCCTTTTCCTGAACTGTAGAAGGTCTCATCATTTTAGCCAAGGATTCGTCTGCGGTAGCTACCAGCTCATCAATATTGCGAGACGGCGCGGAGCGATATGGCTCCATCTTTTGTCTTTTTTGGATAGGCTCTATGCTTGCAACTACTTCTTTCCTCTTCTCACCAATCTCAACTAAATCATCATGATGGGATGCGCTGGCATTGGAGGAGTATGACTCCATCTCGCTTAGTAAATCATACGTGAGTGTCACTCTTTTCTGCCTCAACTCTTGGACTTGATGGTCGACCCACCTCTGAGAGTACTTAATCACTAGCCTCATCAACGTCGCCAACTCTGAATGCTTAGGCTTTGACCACTTCACGGAAGGAAGAGGTCAGCTCTCCTCGAAACACGGATGGACATAATTTCCATCATCCTGCAACTGATCGGGCACCCGACAAAGTTCGATTGCCCTCATAAAGTTCACTAGCATTCTAGACCATAATCTTCTCCTGACTTTATACTCATCAGGGGCGTTCGCCCATAAGTCCTCCAATTCCACTCTGTGTTTGTATCTCCTCCCATCCACGGTTCGAATATGATGATGCGGGTCAAAATTGGCCCTGGACTTATAGGCTATGAACAGGTACCACTGAATTTCTAGCCTGGCGCTCTCATCTGCTTGTGCTGACGGACAAGATTCTAACATATTCCCAATAAAGAATGGGAAAGTAACAACCGCCTTCTTACTTGGCCTCTGGATGTTTTGATACTCTTCCAGTTGCCTCAGGACTTCAAGCAAAATCATCCGATTTGTTGGATAAATAGGCAGCTTGTAAGGATTTCCTGTGAATCCCTGGATCCTAACATATGTAAACTTGGGAAACTGGATAAACCAGGATCCATACCTATTGATCAAACTCTTTGCTTTGTGACTCAGCCTCTGGTGCATTCCTCCTTGAAGTATCCTTGTGATATACATTAGGAAAGCATCGTGCGCCCACCTGAAATGAGATTTCTCCCTTAGCTGAAGTTGCGGGTAGCAATCATAAGGCTTGAGTTCATTCTCTCCATTGCCAACTTTGCCTTTGCAAATCAGTCCTGAGTATTTATATGTTTTGGCCAACAAATAGACAATGTACGAGCTCATATGAAAAGACTTGATCTTTTCCAAATTGGTCAGCTGCTCGTGAAGATTGTCGCTTATCATTCGGGACCAGTTGAACATCTTCACGCCGGAAGTGATTTCATCTATAAAATAATACATCCATGTTTCAAAATACATGCCTTGTGGGTTGCCGGCTATCCTGTTCAGCATCAGAATGATATCCCCATAGTCCTCTTTAAAATATGTCCGGCGTGGCTTCTTTGGCATCTTCTTTGTGGATGGTCTAGGCTTCTCTAGCCATGCCTTATTAACATTTGTGGCACACAATTCAGACTGGCTTTCATATAATCTCTTGGCGTCCTCCTTGGTTTTGTAGACGGTACGGGGATGTGTTGGGATGCCAAACGCCTCCTGTATTGCCACTTCGCTAAGGTGAGCTAGAACCCTTCCGTCAGGTGCAACAATTTGTCTTTCCTGAGCATTGTAATGGATGGCACATTCTACCATTAACTTGGCATAGTCTACTGCAGGCGGGAATCCGACTGCTTGAAAAATTCCTTTTCTCACCATTCGTCTGGCAATCGGTGTCGGTAGTCCAGCATGTCCATATACTCTCTTCTTGAACTCTACGAAGTCCACACGTCCCAGATCAGTGTCTGCAACATTTTTCCATTTTGAATTTATTTTTGACTCTCGCTATACCCCCTTACTGGTGATCTTCATTGGCACCTTCTTTGATGGTTCTCTTGTCGTGGTCATTAACCTGCAGTAAAAACACTAACATTAATACAGAGACTTTAAAATATATTTATTCCTATGCCTTGTGTTTGAATATTTTACTTTCAGCTCATTAAATAATTAAACTTCTGCGAAAAAGCAAGCTGAAAGTAAATGAATTTAATTGAAATTTAGCCAAAACTTAGCCAGGATAAAAAAAGACAGAAGGAGAATTGATGAATTTATCCAATCGAACTCCAAACCTCAGGAAAAAAAATTCTAGCTGCAAATCAGATTCAAACTTCGAGAATTTAATCAAAAATCAAATGACAAAGTGCGCCAGCCTTGTTGAGAAGTCGACTTTCAGCCAAGAAATTACTTCTTCAGCAATAAAATTATTCCTTCCTCTAAGAAAATCGATCTTTCCTGCAAAGGAATTGATCGTGTCTCAACTTTCTTACAATTTCAAGAGATTAACTTCTCTTCAGTTATGTCTGTGAAAAATGAGTTGTTGAAACTCATTATAATGCTGAAGAATTCGATTTGTTTTAGTAACTGCATCCTTTTCTCTCGATTTCGATTTGTTTTCTCTTCTTTAATCAGGCAGGTTTCCATTTTTTTTCGAAAAATCTCCATGGCGAGCTTATCCAGGCAAATCTCTTTGATTTTCCAAAATTCGATTTTTTGCTAGATGTTTATCTTTGATTTTCGAAATTTTGAAAATAACAGTAAATGTCCAATTAAATTCGATTTTTTAAAATTTTACTTCATGGCGAATTTAATTTTGCCCGAGGATTTCCTCTTTTCCGGCGTAATTTATTTTCTTCCGATACATCTCTGGCGAATTTTTATTTTGTCCAAGGCATTTTATATGTCTAAGTATTGGAGATAAATTATTAAAATGTTAAAATATTTAATTTATTTCCAACCCGTTCATTTTTGGACCCATGGCTATTTAATTTTTCTCTTTTTTTCTTTGGCTAAATGTTTATTTTCCAAATTTACTTCAATTTTCGTCTAGCCAAGTTGAAATTTTAGCCATCTCGTCAATAAATGTTACTCTAGATCCTCATTTTCTTTTGCCATGGCGGACTTCAAGTTGTGCCAGGCACATTTTCTCATGCCGAAATCAATTTTTCTCTTGCTTGGATGATTTTCTCTAAGCAAAGCATGTGTTTGGATGTCTTCTTTAGGAAAAATTCCATGATACTTAAACAAATTTTCAACCCTTTTAGCCAGGGGCGGATTTTCTTGCCTCTTGGCCATGTACATTTTCCTCTATGCACTTAGCCAACTTCATAAATTTTGTCCTAGGCATCCACACTTATGCGAATTTTCAATCTTTTCTCCCCTTCTTATGCTAGGTGGACTTCATCAAATTCTTTTCATGGCCTAGGCGGACTTCATCAAGTTCTTTCCATCTTCCATCAAGGCATGGCGGACTTTCTATCCTCCTTGACATTTTCCTTTCACACTCATACTTAGTCGAAATTCGCAATTTTCCTCTTCTTAGGCCTCCATACTTAGACAAATTTCAAATTTTCCTTCCAAGGCATCAAACACTTAGCCAAATTTCGAATTTTCCTTCCAAGGCATCAAATACTTAGCCAAAATTTTCAATTTTCCCTCTTCTCATGCTAGGCGGACTTCACAAATGTCTTGCCAAGGCTTGGGTGGATTTTGGAGAAGGCTTGACATTTTTTATCTAAGGCTGGGTGGACTTCAAGAGGTCCTTGCCATGTCCCTCAAATTAAGGGTTGACTTCCAAAACTTTATGCCATCTTCTCACTAAGGCTTGGGCGAGTTTCTCCAGACTTAGGCAAAATTTACCATGAATTTCATGCCTTTGGGTTGATTTTTTGGTGATTTTTGCATGCTTTTCAACTGATTTTTCCAGATTTTTGCTCGATTTTTCCATGCTTTTTAGTTGATTTTCTCAGATTTTCCCTTGCTTTTCCATGCTTTTCCTGATTTTTGCTTGATTTTTCGACTTTTACTTTGATTTTTCAATTTTTTGGCTGATTTTTGGTTCTAAAGATGGAAATGTTGACCCATTGACCAAGGTTGACTTTCTAAAAATAGAAAAAGCAAAATCCCTAAAAAATAGGGAACCCTGTTTGGTCCAAAAATGCCAAAAATGAAAAAGCAAAAAAAAGCAAAAAAGCAGATTCCCTAAAAAGTAGGAAGTGCCAGAATTGGCCCAAAGCACAGGCGATCCTCATCTCACGCTCTTCTAAACACTTCTGTGACGTTTAGGCACTGATTCAGGCATGGATTATCAACTTGGCTCAGATGACTCTCAAGAGACTGACTTGAAACTCTTAAAAAGATGACCTCATGTCATTGTTGCGCGAGAGCAAAATCCCTAAAAACTAGCAAACTACTGGGGGTCCCTATTTGCAATGGGGCGATGTGTGAAAAGGTCACAACAAGTTGGTGTAGAATTGGGATGGGTTACCTCTTGGGAAGTTCTAATGCTTTACCCCAATGAGCTTCACCTAGATGGAATAGGTGTTAAGTGGACTATTCATGCTCATGAGAGATGGGTTTGCGTGAATCACTCCTCATGAAATGTGGGTCAATGAATTTGACTTGAAAAATATGTAGTTGAATAATAATAAAACATCATAATAAATACCTTTCTCATAAAAAAATCTAGATGATCCTTTCACAAAGCTCAAGCTCCTAATCTCACAAGCTCACAAACAATTAATTTACCTTCTAAATTAAAGAATAGGGATTTAGGGAGAGTTTTGATAGGTTTTGCAAGCTGGGTAGGCTTGATCTTAGGGGAAACAACCTAGTTAAGGACACTTGAGTTTGAGTAGTATTGGGATGAGTGACTTGTAGGGAACTTCCAATGCTTCACCCCTATGAGCATCACCTGGTCACAATGAGTGCTAAGTGGACCATTCATGCTCATGAGAGATGGGTTCATGTGAACCACTACTCATGAAATATGGGCCAATGAGTTTGACTTGAAAAGTCCGTAGTTGAATCTTGATAAAACAATAACATCTATAATATTCCCATTTTTACGCCATATTGTTTTGTGAGTGTTGGCCAGCTTTCGAGGTTTTTTGAAGCTTTCTAGGTAAGCTGGGAGAGTTCCAAGATTCTTGAAGAGCTCAATTTAGGGTTTTCATGGCATCTAGTGGTGGTGTGGAGTTTAGTTGGCTTTCAGGTTTGAGGTGATGCTCTTTGTAGCATTTTGGGCCTTCTAGGTTGTTCTCCATAGATCTTGGAGAATAGTGCTATTTTTATTAAGGGCACATTTTGGCACCTGACATCATTCTTCAACACCAACTTCTTGGCGTGATCAATTTTGGTTTTCGGTGCCTTGGTGGTGCTTCCCGCAAAATGGTTTGGATTGTTTAAATTGTTACACTAAAGCTATAAAGTTAATGTTATAATATTTACTTTAGTGTTTTATTTTAATAAAGTTATGTTATTTCCCCTCAAGTGGACACCTAGGGGAAAAGGAGACTTAGATATAAAGTTATTTTAAAAAAGAAAAAAATGTTTTTTCAGGGAAAATAAAAAAATGCGTTTTTTTGAGAAAAAAAACTTTTCAAAAAAAGCAACAAAAATGCAAAAAGTACTTTTTGAAAAAACAATGAAAAAGAAAAAAGCGGATTTTTGAAAAAGCAACAAAAAAGCTATAAAAGGAGGTTTGGGGCTCTTATTTACATTATTGGAGTTTGCACACATAATAGGATGCTGTCGGAGTGATTATTGAGTTCTTCTAGGAGTTGAATGAGGACGAAAACCCTCCTCAATATTCACTAGTTTTGATGGTGCAAGATCCATCTTAGCTGGTTGAGTGTTTTCATTCAGGAAACACATTGGGTTTTAATGGAGTTTGAGTTTCCAAGTATCTTGGAGATGAAAATATATGAAGTTATTTGAGTGTTCACATAGTTATATCAGACCTATAGTTGTTGTTTACCCTTATAATCCATTCTTGAGGGGTGGTAATTTTCCTAGAGTGTGAGTTGGAAACATTGTTCTAAGCATAGTTTGCAAGCTCAGACTTAGAGAGTACTCAGCAAACCAAAAAAAATTGACTCGGAGAGTACTCGACAAAAACTTGGCACCTTAAAAAACACTTAAATTTTTTATTTTTGTTTTTTGAAAAAAAAGATAAATTTTATCCAAAATATAGATACAAAATCAATCAAATGAATTTGGTGGGGGTTTGCGGGCAACACTCCCAACGGGGTCTAGTGATTTTAGAGCAATACAAGATGAATTTATGGCAGATCTGGGTAGATTAATTGGGCTTGCATTTCAGAAACTGAAGGTCTGTGCAATTTTGTTGGATATATTAATGGAAAATTTAGAAAACATAATTTTTTGTTCTCCAAATTCAGTACTATGTTTTGGAAGGCTTTTGATACTTCAAATAAGATGATAAGATAAAAAATGCAGAATTGTTGGTAGTCTAATGGTGAAAGTTGTGTTAGGTATAAATATATTACGCATACTTATGGATGATGCTGCAAACTCTGTGGCTACAGGAATCTTTACCGTGGACAAAGCCCCACTAGCTCTTTGTTTCATTTGACAGCCCTACACATGGGTTCAATGTTGGAAGACATTGCAATCTGTCAACTAAAGGGAGGTCTGATGTTGTTGGATGGATGTACTGATGGTACAATTAGATTACTTGTAATTTTGTCTCTTCTGTGGTCAGTACTATGCTGGCAAACACTATCGATGCTGGAGATAAGATGACGAGATAAACATTACAAAATTTTGATAAAATATTGGTAAAGGTTGTGTTGGAGGTGGGTGTATAAAATGTAGTCCAAATAATTATGGATGATGCTGCAAATTACATGGTAATAGGAAAATTTATTATGGAAAATGTCCCACTAATTTTGGGCTCCTTTAGCATCCCAATGCATAGTTCTAATGCTGGAGGACATTGACAATCACAGTAGGGTTGAACCAGTTATAGACAAGGAAAATTATTTACATCTACAACTATCATTGTGTAATTAACTTGATGAGAAGCACACTGACAAAACAGAGCTTATTTGACCTTTCATCATACAATAAGCTTATAATTTCATTTCTTTGCATGCCCTTTATGATCCTATGAAATATTTAGAAAAAATGTTAATTAATGAAGAATGGATAACTTCCATCTATGCCAGCTTGACAAATAACATTGATGAAAGGTGAATTATTTACAGTTATTAACCAGGTTTTTAAGGTGAATCCATTATATCATTAACTTGTCTCTACTGAATTGTTCTGATTGTAGTCTAAATTTGATCAGATTTCATATTTTTAACCAATTTTGTAAAAATAGTAATTGAATTAGGAAACAATATGATAAAAGCAGGCATGATTTGAGCAAATAGAGCAGTATTTTTAGATGAGCTCTAGAGTTCGTTTTTGCTAGGATAGTTCTAAGTCCTTTGTATTTGTCAAGAGACTGAAGATCTTTTGAGAATGTCTCCAACAAAATTCTTTTAATGGTGTGCTTTGGCTCTAGTGGAACTCTTGTAATGCCCATATTTATTTTCTTTGTATATTCTTATAACATATATGTCATTTGAAAATTATTTTAATTTTCAACATGCATTGAATGGAGAAATAGTTTTAGTTTGTATTGTCATCTTAGATCCATTTTAATGTTTGTTCAATTTGCATACAAAAACGATGTATTCACTAACCATGAAGCAAGTATTTTTATTCTCACTTTGTTATCAAAGGGAACTTATTCTGCATTGGGACTCATTCCAAATCTACACAAGCTTTTGGATCATGTCATTCTTTCCTAATAACGGGCTTTCTTTGCTTTTCTAGGTTGATCCTATTATGATTCATTAGAAATATTTTCTCTTTACAATTTTAAAGTTCATGTCAGAAAAATTGGTAATGATATCTTATGTACACAGATCAAATAGGAGATCCTAATGATTACAACAAAGAATTGCCAAGGCTACAAAGACACCTTAAGAAATTAAAGTGGAAAGCTTATAAAGGGTTAATATGGGCGTTGAGAATGGATCATCAAAAAATCAATTGGGTAATAACCCATGATTTCATTTTTTTCAATTTTAGTTTGTGTAATTCAACATTGTCAAGATCCATAATATTATGTTGTTCAATGCATATCTACTTGGTGTTTACATGTACATGTAGATATGTATGTTGTGGAAGTTTTACTATTGCTTTAAACATATGCATGGATGTTTTATAGGAAAATGCTATACATGCTCATGGTATGCACAAACATGTTATTACTCATACACATGCATTGCTGGACATGTATGCACATATCTTTCTATCTCTACCTCTTTGTCTCTTTAGACATGCAAGCACAATTTTGGCTCATACATATGTCAAGATTTTATGGTATTGTCATATGAATAATAAGAACATCAATTTTCTCAAACACAATAGGGAGAATACTCTTAAGTGGTATTTGTACTTGGAGTTCAATCATACTAGGGAGGTTGTGTATTGTTTCTAGGTTGAAAGCTCCCTAATTACCAAAGAAAGAAGGGACAATACAATCCTAGCTGCAAGCATTCATAAACCTAACCATGCAAGGTCTTATAGAATTGGGATGTGAGGAACTAAAATTCAACTTAGTTCGAAAAGTGGCATTTAGAGTCTTCTAGTATTGGGACATGAGCAATTCATCCCTATTAGATATTATGTTTTTTATGACCACAGAGCGATATTATCTGTTTCAAAAATATCTTTGTTAGATCTGAAGTCTTATGTCTAAGTTTGCTAGGAATATATTCACAACCTTGATTGATGTATAAAAGACCACCTAACTTGCATTGTGACCTGTGATAAAATCCATAGGTATCACTACTCGTTTGTGTTCTGGAATGTCATGAATATAAAGTTCTCTGCTCAGATGATTCTTCCTTAACCCTGCACAATTTGAAGAGCATCATAATCAATGGATTAAATGCCATTCAAATACAAGGAGGAGAGGCTATTGATATCAAGGAGAAGAATGAGAAGTAAGGATATCAATTCCATGTAGTGAATAAGCTATCACTAGAAAATTAATTTGAACTCCAAAGCTGAATATGGAGTGGAGATGGAGAGGGGTTCAACTAGAGTGGAAAGTCATCCATAACTCTTTAATAACAAGTGGGTCAAGATTGTTAGACAATTTCCTCTTCTTGATGGAGGAGTTTTGGGCCTTCTTGATTAGATTGTGTTGGAAGGTTCTTTAGGGGAGTCAACTATTGATAGTCATCTCACTTGGCAAGAGGTTAGTACCTGTCCCAAGATTGTAAAAACCACCCCTGATTTTTTTTTGAAACTGTTTGCTGTTTGTGATGTTTTGCTGATGTGTTTTGGTTTGTCTTTGTTTCACATGTTTTCATCAATGCATTGCATGCATAAGAAATATTGCATAGACAGGAAAAATACCAAGCAATAGCACTGCTTTTCACATTGTACCATAACATAGCATAATGGCAAAAGATTACAATTAAAATCAAACTTAATGAAAGATGTTTCAGACCTGGCAATAATGGTTATCAGACCTGATAACAATCTCTCATGGGCAGCAAATTACATACAACTCCTTGTGAGATTCACCAAACGATTAAACTATCAATCCACAACACTCTCCTTCATTCGGGCCAACAAATACATATGAAAAGATATGTAATGTCCCCTTTTTAGCGTGCTCTTGTTTTGTGATGGTTAGCCTATTATTTTTGATCCTTGTAGGCTAGTGTGTTGGATAGAGGATCTCAGTGGCAGAGTATGGTGGATATTGTTGTTTCCACCCCTTCAGTTCAGTGTTGGGCTTAGTGCAAGCCTTTGCAATTCAGTGTTCGCCAGCTTTTGACGACACATCAAAACACTGAGAATTGAGGGAGTTATGAATATTTTAGTGGTTAAGTCATTTAATATTATAAAGTCATGATTTGACTTTATAATAATTAAAAAGCCACTTAAAATATATTAAAGTGATGACTTAAGGTTATAAAGTGAAAATTAAAATCACTTAAGTCAATTAAAAAGGTATGCCACTTGGTTAAGTGAAATATTAAACTTTTAAAGCGACTTTATACATTTTAAATGTATTTAAAATGCCCAAGTCGTCACTTTTAGAAAATCGTGCCTTTTTGGGAATATAAGGTAACAGGGGCAATTCAACCTCATTCATTCATGATCATTTGAAATTCTTCTATTTGGACATTCTCTGTGCATTTGTCTAAGACAAGGGTTACAGTGATTTTCTACCATTGGAGAGCGAGAATTCTTCAGTGATTTGCATTCTTGAGGCTGTGAAAGACCAGCTGAATCTATGCTATAGTGAGGGCTTCAATTCAGGAGTCCATTGTGCTTCATCAGAGATTTTCCTTATAGTTTCTTTGCAGAATCAATTAAGGGTGGGTCAGATTGCTTGAGACGCCTTCATTCAATGATTGGGAGCATCAGATTGTTGGCTGTACATTTCTCCTTGCTGGCCGTACATTCTCCTTGAGCTGGCCATACTTCTCTTGGGAGGGGTGTTTCTCCAAAAGGCTAAAACGCCTTTCTTTTGGGCTTACATTTGTTACCATTTTGGACGCCTTGATCTCTCAAGGTTTTTGATGCAGTTTTTGTGCAGGAGAAACTCAGATCTGGAGGTGGGACGTGGTTTTTCATCAAATCCAACAATTCTTGCCTGGCATGTACAAATCCACCTTATTTAATTAATCTGGAAGTTTCTGGGTATGTTTGTTGTATGTAATCTCACTGTTGCAGTTGTTTAAGACTTAATACAATGGCAGTTCTTCAATTTTAGCTTTAAATTCCATTTTATCATCATTTTATGCTTGGCGCACTTCCCAAAAACTGCCT
This sequence comes from Sequoia sempervirens, assembly GCA_007258455.2. Lineage (NCBI taxonomy): Eukaryota > Viridiplantae > Streptophyta > Pinopsida > Cupressales > Cupressaceae > Sequoia > Sequoia sempervirens. Next base: position 747,354,574 of record VDFB02270651.1, on the reverse strand, counting down.
AAAAACTCATTAAAACAAGCAAAAACACTCAAATAGTTAGTTTTAGCATCAGAGGTTGAAGTTGAGCCAGTTGGGCTCTTCACAGTGGTATCAGAGCTTATTAATCTTGCCAGCCTGGAGGGTTAGATCCATATGCATCATAATCATTTGGGTCCTAACAGGTTCTACACACGCAGAAGACTTGGTTTGTAGAGGAATCAATTTCAGTTTGGGAATTCATAGTTTGAAAACCCGTTTGAAGAAATTCCTTTAGAAAACATAGCAAATAGGGATACAGCTGCGCCTGACAGGAACCCTCTTAATGAAGATGATAGAGAACCCAGAGATATTCTGAGAGGATTAGTAGCTGGACAGGAACAGGTGGCGAATGTACTTCAGTAGCTTAGTACTGCCGTACAACATTTGACTGTTCATAGAAGACCGAATCAGAATCATGAACAAGAAGGTAGTGTACATGGAGCCCCACAGAGGACAGTTACTCCAACACGCATCTATGATAGCCCTACTCGCCGTACGTTTGAGAGAAATGAACTCGAAGAGGGAAACGAGGAGGAGGAAGGTGACGTGGCCTTTACAGATAATGTGATGACATTACATGATGAGTGGGAAGCACTACCATAGAGAGTTAAGGATCACCTTAACTTTGACAGATTTATGAGCCAAAAGAGAGAGCATGGCAGGAACAGGACAGACAGGAGGCCTAGAAATAGGAACCATGATCTGAGATAGGCAACAAACAAACTCACTTTGACCAACTTTGATGGCAGTGACAGAGTCACAGCTCGAGCTTGGGTGAGTAAACTAGATACCGTCTTGACATTACGTCCAATGGCAGAAGAGGATGCCATAAGGTTCGTAGCTCTACACTTGGATGGCGTAGCCCATGACTGGTGGCACCATGGCATGGTTACATTACAGCATGACCGGATCACTACTTATCAGGAGTTCACACATAGGTTGGTTGAGAGATTTGACAAACGAGATCCAGAGTTATACTTCAGAGATCTCGCTCAGCTGAAGCAGATGGGCAGTTTAGAGTCCTCTATTGGTGAGTTTCAGAAACTCTTGGTCATGGTAACCAGAATATCAGTGAGGAGATTGGTCATACTTTTTGTAGAGGGGCTATTTAGGGGCTATTTAAGCCTAAGAAGGGTTGGATCAAGGCTTTTGATCCCCCTACCTTGCAGGAGGCTATGAGAAAAGCTTGTAGCATGGAACTTACAACTTCACGTAGTAAGTCTGAATCAAAACTGTCCTCATCCTACAATGATAAAAGATCTGATCCAAAGAAAACAGAAGACCAAGACCAAAAGGAAAAGTTTGCAACACCTTTGGATAGAGAGACGATCAATGATTTACGTAGGAGGAAGCTCTGTTTTTATTGCAAGGGACCTTATGACATAAACCATGACTGTACTCTTAAGCCTAAGGGTCAGAATAGACAAATGTAGTGGTTTTATGAGGGTGATGACATGACTGATTTATCAGACCAGCAAATTGTTATTGCAGATGGGAGCTTCCATTCTATCTCTCTCGTTAGTGAGAATTGTGGGAAGATAGAGCAGGATTTTTTAGAGGAGGAGGAGCATGAGATGTTTCAGGAGGAGTATGATTTTGTTTCTTGCTCCAGGGGCTCAAAGGTGTTGGATTGGGATCAACACAGATATGAGGTTCAGTTTGTGAACAACCCTCTTTTTGAGGCAGATGCTACATTGTCTCGTGATAATCCACTCTTCGAGGTAGATGCTGATTCTACTCCTGACCTTGATTTAGGGGTGAGTGTTGATCGTAGTATCTAGGATTCTTTCGATGCATCGAGATTTCAGATAGGGCTCATTGAGGAGTTTCATAGTGTGTACATGGTAAGGAGTGTTCACAATTTCACTTTCGATCGTCATGTACATGATTTGTTTCAGATGCACAATTTAGTTGTGCACGTACTAGACAGTTTGTATGACAACTTACATTGCGCATACATGGGAAGCAAACTTGGTCAACTTTTGAAGTTGCTTCCTCTTGAGGCTTTCACTCTTGCGACACCTGATGTTGGAGTTGATATGGTTCAACATGATTCGTCAGTTGTTCAGATGTTGGTGTTACAGGAGTTGGTTGGTGGCATGAGGGACATTACACAACACTTTCCTTGGGATCCTGGTGGAGTGGTGTATTCTTTGTTGAGATTGCTTGAGGACAAGCAATTTCAAGGAGGGCGAACTGTAATGTCCCCTTTTTAGCGTGATCTTGTCTTGTGACTATTAGCCTATTATTTTTGATCCTCGTAGGCTAGTGTGTTGGATAGAGGATCTCAGTGGCAGAGTATGGTGGATATTGTCGTTTCCACCCCTTCAGTTCAGTGTTGGGCTCAGTGTAGGCCTTTGCAGTTCAGTGTTCGCCAGCTTTTGACGGCACATCAAAACACTAAGAATTGAGGGAGCTATGAATATTTTAGTGGTTAAGTCATTTAATATTATAAAGTCATGATTTGACTTTATAATAATTAAAAAGCCAATTAAAATATATTAAAGTGATGACTTAAGGTTATAAAGTGAAAATTAAAATCACTTTAGTCAATTAAAAAGGTACACCACTTGGTTAAGTGAAATATTAAACTTTTAAAGTGACTTTATACATTTTAAATGTATTTAAAATGCCCAAGTCGTCACTTTTAGAAAATCGTTCCTTTTTGGGGATATAAGGCAATGTTGTACCCAAACCAAATTTTTTGCTTCATTAAGGCATTTTGCTTAAAATAGTCTAAACTTTGCTAAAATAATGTCAAATACAGTTTTGGGGCAATATCAAGCATGGAGTTTTGTTAATGTTTTGTCAGTTAAAGACAGTTCCATTGATCAGAACCAGAATCAGAGACTCAGAACGAAGCATTCCACGGTGAACGAGGCATTTCATGACGACATTTATACTTTTGAATGGTCATTTCAATGGCCAAAATGAAGAT